>CM036253.1:18519390-19034718 GCA_020698575.1 Bostrychus sinensis | reverse complement strand
TGACCGTGAACCTGATCTTGGTCTGCACAGGTGTGGCAGGTGATCTGAGGGATGACTGAGGTCTTCCTGGGACAGCACAAGCCCTGTATAGTTTGTGCCCTTTTCTTTCCCCTTATCTGGCCATCCTGTATGATCGCAGCCTTCTCACATGTCACATCTTCAGGTCAAGTTGAGCCGAGTTCTGTCATCTAACTGTCACTGCTTCCTGCCACCCACAACCTTTCACAAACTGACCTTCAACACTTTGTAGCAAGGGCAATGTTGCTCATCTTCTTAGGATTTTTGCTTGCATGTGTGAACGGGAAAGCTTCTGTGACTTCCAATCCAATTTGTTAGAGATGAAAGAGAAAATATTGAAATACTTTATCTGTAAAGACAAATTAGATTTAGGAGTTAGCTGTGCCAGGAGAAATTTGGGCTTTGAATTATGTGTTTTGTCGTGTTGAAGCTAATTGGTGGAGACTTTGCTCATTACGAACTGTTTCTCATGTGTTGTTCCATTTCAACAGAAAGGCCGATTTTTCCTGTATTAATATTATTTTGTAACCTGACTAGAATTTGAATCATTTGCAAATCATGTATCATTTTGTTCCTGCTAAGTACACTATAAACATGTTTCCACATGCCCTCATTCCTTCATGGCACTGCCAAACAGCAGTTGGCCTTTGCTGAAAGCACTCCTTCCACAACTTCATTTACTTTAACTCAGAAATAGCCTAATTTTGTTTCTTAGTCTAAAGTACAATAACCCTGTAGTCTTGATTTGTGTTTATTTGTTCATTCATACATTTCCTGCCTGTTTGGTTATTTCACAAGTACATTAGGGTTTGTGGGATACAGTGTGATTAAACCATGGGTGTTGTGCAGACCTGAGCCTTGAGCATTTGTGTGTGTGTGTGGTTTTTCAGGCCTCCGCTCAGAGATGTAATCTGATTTGCAGAAATGAGCAGGTCGTTTCACATGACCTGGTTTAAAGGAGGACTGGCGTAAGCTTGTGCCAGTGTCCCTCTGTGTATGGGTGCTCGGCTCGCATGCCTCTGTCTACAAGGACTTTCATTCTCAATGCGCGCTGCAGAAACACAAATGCTCAGTACATGTGAAATACAGCTGAAGTTGCAGGTTTTCTGGTACATCTACATGTATTGTTTTCCTCTGGAATAAAAGTAAAGGAAGATGAAAAGTATTACCACTTTAATAGTCTTCAGCTGCAAGGGGTCATAAGCGAGTGTACTCTATGTGTCTGTCCCAATTCTAGTTAAATGAAGAGCAGGGCATCTGGTAGAGAATCCAATGTAAAACCTATGCAAAATCACTTTGCATATCACTGCACAGTTGGAGGCAAATAGTTTGTTGTGGTGCTCTTCTTTTTTTCCCCAAGCCTTCTCCGACTTTCATAAAAATGTTTTAGCCCACAGATACTGGGAGATAGCATCATCAGCTATATGATGTAACTTCAATTATACTTACTATACTATACTTTTCATTTTGGATAAATGGTTTGAGTCCTATGTGTCAGTTTGACGTTATGAGTGGCATCACAGCTTATTGGTCTATTATTATTTTACTGTCTATGATCAAAGTAATTCATCTCAGCTTTCTGTTTACGCTTTTCTGTTTACTCTTCCAATCGCAGCTTTATCATTAAGTAATGGACCATCAGAAAATGAAAATCAGCTGACTGAAATCATTGTATAACCTCAGTTGACTTTAGAGGACTTCTTGGGTGACATCCCTCCTATGCCTGAGTCCTTGACATTTCTTTTTTAAACATTATTTGTAGATGTTTTTGTGAGAGGAAACTCTGGTTGTTATTTCAGGCCTGGATGTGGTCCATTGTGTGATTTGATTTGGAGAGGAGAAAGCGGGTGAGAGAGCGTGGTTTAGTCTGTCATCTTGTTAATAAATGCAGGTTGTTTTCCATTCGGAGGGTCATCAGTGGCGGGCATCTCAGGCAGAAGGTGGTGGGCTATAGTTTTCACATGAGAGGAGTATATTGACTAGTTCGGGGAGCTCATAAGCAGCGCAATGCAGCAGTCAGGAAGCTCTGATCCCATCGGGTGTATGTCAGCAGGGGCAGTTTTCATCAGGCAGTAATCTCACCACACAAAGGGGCGTCCAATATTACAGACCCCTACCTCAGAGCTAATCAAGGCCGGACCAAGCCCGCGTCCGAGCTCGCCAACTCTCAAAACATTACCTCATCTGATGGCTTAGCTTAGCCACATGCAGCTACAGTCTAGCTCAGTGGTTCTCAAACTGTGGTACTTGGGCTTTCATAAGTTGCTTGTCTCAGAGGTTTTGTTTTATCGAGAGTAATTTAAAAACATATGATCAGGATATATAAGCAGTGAGTAATATAGTGGCATTTTCAATAAAGTAGTAACGGTAAAAAAAAAATCCTAATAAAAATGGCAATTTTTAATCCACGTATACTGATCAGGCATAACATTATGACTACCTCTCTATTCTTAAGGCTCTTTTATACTCCCATTTCAAACGTAAATCAATCTGTCCATTCCAAGTGTTGTCACAGCATTTGGACTTCACTGTTTGTGTTCAATGTGTTCAATAACCTTTATGGGTCTATCGGCGACTGTCAAAGATTTTACCAAGATGGAAGAAAAAAAGCAACAACCACAACAAAAATGGTGGCAATGGGAATCATTTTGACACCACATTTACTGAAAAAGAGCCCAAAAAAAGGAGTGGAAAATAGTGGTGGTCTGTTCAGTCTTGGAATACACCGTGACTAACGTGTCACTCTTCAAAAAGTTCAGCTGTTGTCTTCTGCTGACTGTTGAGCTCTGTTCACTACTGTCCCCAGTGGTCAACAAATATACTGCTGGGGAAATGGTCTAAATCCAAATACATATTTAACATAGAGTATAAATTAGCCTTTAATGGTCATAATGTTGTTATGACCACCTGCTTATGATACAGCTACAAACTACAATGCACTCTGTATTCTGACACCTTTTATTCAGAACCAGCATTCTTCTGCAGTCTGTTGTTGCAGTAGCTCGTCTGTTGAGTGAACGTGCATCAGTTTAGCGGGAGCCACACGATTGTCTGTTGGATGTGGCTCCCTCTATCATGATGCACATTCACTCCACCTGTCACTGGGAACACCCTGCAAGAGCTGAGTTTTGTAGATGCTCTGATGCAGTGGTGTAGCCGTCACAATCTGGTCCTTGTCAAATTCAAATCCTTATGTTTGCCAATTTTTCCTGCTTTCTAACACATAAACTTTGCGGACAAAATGTTCACTTGTTGCCTTATATGTCCCACCACACACGATGAAGAGATAATCTGTGTTATTCACCTCACCTGTCAGTGGTCATAATGTTATGCCTGATCAGTGTATTTCAGTGCAGCACACTTTCCTTACACTTTTTTATATTTACTTGAATATAATAACACAAAAGTTTATAGTAAGAGCCAAATATTATAGGTGATTGTAAAGTTTGAATCACCGGCCTAGCTACATGACAACTTACTTAGCTCTGCGTGCTTCCTTGAAAGAAAGAAAAAAACTGGAAACACAGACAGGATATAAATGAGTTGGGTTCAGTGCACGACTACCTATGGTGCTCGGTGCCAGGGTAAGGTATTTTAAAAGGGAGAGGAAAGAAAGAATCATTTTACCACGTCCTCCAAGAATCTCTGGGAAGCAATTTGGCCGTATTGCGTTTCTCTCCCCGCTGTCCTGTTATTGCTGTTTTACTCCTCAACTCTTGGAGCTTGCAACCTTTTAAGTTCAGGCTTTGTGTCACACGGAAAGAGTGCATTTTTCACCACGGTAACGAGTGAGGGATGGTGAAACTCAGAATGCACCTTTGTATGCGACTGGATAAAAACAACTCTAGCTGATGTCTGTATCAAGAAACACTTGCACTTATTACCACTATATCTACCTGAACCAGTTGACTTTATGACAGAGGAGCAGCAATCCAAGTAATTTTAAATGGTACAATGGAAAAGCCAGCATTATCCCAGTTTACCAGGTGCCCCAAAGCTCCACTGAAACCTTAGATATACATAAAGCAGAGTGCTGGCCTCTGTTGCTCCTCCAGATTCGATTTTTTTAAATGTTCTGTGAGGATATCTGAAAACCTTTAATAACGTGGTCATTAAAAAGCAGACCTAGTTGTGCAATATTCTCCCCTACTACTTTTAAGGAGTCACACGGGCCAGTCATTGCAACAAATGACTATGTGCAGTTTTCAGTCCTTGTATTTGTTTTTGCTATGCCTATCTCATAGAAGTGGTTTTTAGTGTCAAGAACATACAGAACCGTCAGCCACCACCATCTTTATTAGTCAAATGTTTTAAGCAAGATGCCCGTTCAGATGCCACCATCGCCATTTATCCAGGGTTGGGACCAACACAAAGAGTACATTAGCCTGAGACCCCCTGGCCACTGTGCTTTTTATAATTCTGTTTGAACAATGCCTTTCTGAGTTATTTACAGTGTCCTTTATCTTTTTCAGATAGTCCACCAAAAAGTGCACCAAAAAGAGGCTGACTACCTAAAACATGTAAAAGGTAAGGATTAGTCTCTTATTACTCTGTGCTTATACAATGCATTACTATTTAGGACATTGCTGTTATGTCGTGTCTGATGTTTGGAAGTTAGAGTTTTAATCGTTTTGAATCATACAAGTAGCCCAGCAAAGTGGCCTGCCATTGCTTAAAAATGCCTTTTGAGAGTATGCCATTGGGGTGGAGTAATATTAAGAATAGTAGAATAGTAATAGTGTGACATTAAGAACTGGATCCAGTTAGACCCACAACTAGAGTAGCAGTAGTTACCAGTTTGCACACACCTCATAACCATTGAATGAGAAGGTGTGTCCAAACTTTTGACTGGTACTGTGCAAACATTAAATTTGCCACCGCAAAATATTATAAAATACACACAAGTATTATAGAGTATTATATGACAGAACATCATCAGCCAGGTCATGCCTAAAGTCAGGATAAAAAGTTAAGTCTGAGAAACAAGCAGTAAACAAACATCATTCTGGATAACTGCTGGGTAGGTTTACATCTGAGACCTGATCAGGGTGGTGACACTGGCCTTCTGCCCATGTTCTTGCATTTTCTCTAATTGTGTAACTCAAGTCATGACAGCTTGGTAAAGAATGCAGTGGCATAGAGATATCACTTCAAACAGAGCAAACCTCAGATCCTTTCAGTGGAACTGAATGAAGATCCGCTTTGATGGCCCACCACAGAGTCGGCCCTTCAAAGAGACCTGTTGATGGGATTGTGCAGGGCAGCCAGCAGCCTCAATGAGCACCACTGTATGTGTGCAGCCCTTGGGCAGTCGTGGGTGTTCGAAATGGAGGTCAAACATGCTTGACCTTAACATGAATAGTTCTCTGTAGATGTTGACTTTTTTTTTCTTCTACCTGCCTCTCTGGGTAAATAAAGAGAAACTGTGTGTGGATGGCAGCGTGCCAGCAGACAGGTACAGTAGATGTGCCGATGATGGCAGTGATAGAGGCCTGGGGTGCAGACAAGCGTATATGGGCATGCTCACTCTGGGCAGGTTGGAACCTGGTTGTGTACTGAAGCTGCTTACTGGCACTGCTCCAGCCTGGGGCTTAGCAAAGAATCATGGGAAGTCAATGTCAGAATGAAGGCCAATACAAAGGCAAAGTAAACCAAGTAAAACATGACAAGATTTAGACATGTCAGTCCCTTTATATGTTCAAGAATATTAGGGCGATCAAGAATTTAAGACAGGCCCAGTAGAAGCTGTGAAAATAAGAGAGGGGCCACTTCCTGTTGGCTGATGGAACGTGACTCACCACAGGTAAACCAGCTCAGAGGAGCAGACAGGCAGAAAGCAGATGAGAAACACTGATGGATGACTATCCAGTATGACACGTCCCTTCTTCCCCAGGCAAAGATCAGGGCTCACCCCCCACTCACTGCCATGACAACAGGTGGGATGGGGAGTACACAGTGTGTGGGGGGCAGACCGTGCAGGTCGTCAACAGGCCACCTACCTGCATTACCTCTGCCAGAAATGTTCTGGATAAACTGTAGATGTTATACACTGATCAACATAGTGCTTATCTAAGCCTTAAGTCATACAGCGTGTAGGTTTGCACAGATTCTTTTGGCCCAGTTCCATTCTAAAGCAGATCTAGCTGTCTAGGGTTTTTTAATAGATTGTAAATTGATGGATAAAATTACATTATGACTTTAGCTAAGATAAAGGTGGTTTTGCCTGACTTATAATAATGCATTAGTCTTATATAGCACTTTTCTAGACATTCAAAGTCGCTTTACAATTTGGTGCAATATTCACTCACTCCTCAGTCACACTCAGTGGTGGAAGTGTGGCTGCCATTGTGCGCCTACAGCTCCTTCAACCACCACAAACTCACAGTCACACAGGTGAAGTGTCTTGCCCAAGGAATCAATGATAGTATGCAATGCTGGCAGCTTGAACCGCCAACCTTCGGGTCAGTGGGCAAGCATCTATACTGACTGAGCTACTGCCATTTCAATGTTTTGACCTTCAACAGGAGAACATTTGAGATCATGTAACTGTTTTGTCTATTATATTTTACTTAGACTTAGGACTATATTAAATTATCAGCTTATACTTTTGCAACAGAAGTTGACTTAGACCCATTTGGTTGCATTCAGAGACCAAGTGGGCTGTAGCTGAACGGTAATTTGGCTTGGTCTTTTCTTTTCATACACTACTGAAACTCTGAACAGCTGAAGTTTGCCACCACATGTTACATGATCCATCCAGCTGTGAACAACACTGTGGGTTGTTCCTTTCTGGTGCTAACCCAAATTCAGGTTTAAATGTGTCAGTGTTTGGTTGTTTTGAAAAGACACAATAGAGATTTATGTTCTTGCAAGAAATTGTTTTAATTTCTAAATTTTGGTGTTTCTAATGAAGCTTATAATTTGTTCTAAATACCAAAGTAATTGCTTTGTGTTATTTTTGTAGGATTACATGATATCCTGGTTTGGACACTGAAGATCCAGATGTTGGCTCCTGGCGTGGAAGGTGATGAGCCCCATCATCTGACAATCTCACTGCAAGGATACAGCCCCCGCAGCTTGGACGTGAAAGAAAATTTCTATGACATAAACGTAGCTGGACAGTGCAATATATTTTTTTACTGCTTCGACTTCTTAATGGAAATAATCAGTCAATACTGACAAAAAAAATACAATGTGTGCATATTTACTGTAAGGCAATGGATCTACATACATATCCTTTGTAAAAAATCTGCTTCTGATATATTCCCTGTTCTATGCCATACTTTTGAGATTCACTCTGATATTTTTGAGACTGTATCATTTAACACTGTAATTGTTACAGTATTAAACAGTATTAACAGTTTATAATTCTAGTATTATTGAATAAAGGTACAGTACTGTGCAAAGGTCCCAGACAGATTTTTAAGAAAGGAACAAAGAAATGTGTATTATTGTAGAAAATACATAAAGAAGAAAAATGCAAACTAGGAAACTTTCAAAGAGACCTTAGCCAAGGCACTGGTCTTATTATGCAATGGTAAAGATATAAGTGCCCAGACCTAGACCCAAACTCAAAGAGCATCTAGTTGAGGATCTAAACAGTGATCGGGATCCACATCAAAATCCTTGGCCCATTACTGACTTTTCCAGAAATTTTCATGACAATGCTCTTAGAAAACAACATTTTTAGACATCACTACAACATTTGCACAGTACTGGAGAATATGAATGCTAGTTTAATAAATAATGTTGGTAAAACTTTCTCTTTTGTCAAAGCCATGTAATAAAAATTCTTCTAATACTTTAAAAATGTAGTCTGTTGTAAATGCCAGTACAAAGAGGCCATTGTCTCCAAGTATAATAAAGCTAAAGCAGAAACCTGGAAATACATAGCATTGTGACAAATTGGCATTGCATCATGAGGTTGTTTAGTAAGTCTGTCAGGAAATTGATTATGAGTATGAGTAATGGCCGCGTGATGTTTGTTGTGTTTGTGAAACCACATAAGCATTAATAAAGTGTTGGTGTATGGTTGTTTATATAGCTCTCCATAATTTAATCCTAGGCTTATTACCAGCCTGTCTTGTTTGCATTGTCAAATCGACAGAGATTACCAATAGAATTCATGCATTACGTAAAAATGAGTCTCGCTGTGATTTTTTTTTTTTTAATAAATAAACAAAAAATATATATAAAAAATCAAAACCAACAAGAAAACAAACACAAATAGCACAGAAGTCAGTCATCATTAAAACTTAAAAACAAATAGTGGCACTGCCTTGCACAGCATCTTTGCCGGGCCCACTGCAGGTGATCCAGCAGGGGCTGCCATACCCCATCCATCCCATACTCCATCCTGGATAGCCCCGAGACGCTCCATGATGAGGACCCTATATATATTTGCCTTTTGATTCTTTAAAAGTAATTTCCTAAACCCATGAGAGTAGCCTTTTTATAACACATCCTTTAATCTTTATTAATGTATCTACATGTATTAATTTTTTTTATTTTTATTATTAAACTCATTTGAACAACCTTATTGTATCTCTATGGCTAGCTGGCTGGACTTTTTTCATACATGAGCATTATTTCCATGTTGTATAGGTAATAGAGCATCTATTGGTCCCATATCTTTCCTTTCTATGAGAATTACTAATTTCCTTAATAGAAAAAAGAAGGAAGCATTGACATCATGGAAAATGCACCTGCTCCATTTGTGTTTTTGTGTGCACATTTCATATAATGTCACAGTCAACTGTAGGGAGTTTTTGTTATTGTTGTTAGTAAAAAAAAAATCCCCACAGCTCCCGCCTCCACAGTGACATTCCCGCATACACTACGAATGCATGTATTGTGCTCAATTAATCTGAATGAGTTTAGACTTGACTTCCCCATTCAACTGTCGTTCACTGTCAATTTCAGCTGTGATCCAGTACAGTCTGGCCCTTGGCAGTTCTGAGGGCCTGGCGGGGGGGGGGGTTGGGGTTGGGAAATGAGTGCTGGACTGGGGCATACTGCAGTTGCTAAGGGGTAATTATTCTTCAAGGGGTTGCTCATTGTTGTCTTTTTCCTCTGCCATAAAACAAAAGGCAATGCAGGCTCAGTTCAATTGCAATGCGTTTAGGCTTTTTATTCAACGTTTTGACAAGTTTTCAAAGTATCATAGGACTCAGATTTGGAGGAGGACAAGGTCAGTGTCCTGTGAAAATGGGGTGGGGGGAGATGTCAGGGAACCCAGCGCTAATGTTTTGGAAGTCGAGCTTCATGACATCTTTATGGGAGTGCTTACGGTCAACAGCATTAGCATGTTCACAATGCACTTCCCTGCTTGCTGCCTCCCTCTAGCTCTCCGCTGCTTTTCTCTCACACATACACACACAGGCGAGTTTGCAACGGGGGGAATGACCTCTCGGCAGCTCTCAATTCACTGCACTTCTATAGACCTGAAAGGACCAGCTCAACAAAAGGTGACATAATTTTCTCAGGGGTTTGATTGGCCCCCTCAGTGCTACAGGATGACATCATCTACCCCCCCCTCTCTCTCTTCCCAACATATCACTACGAGCTCTAGCACACAGCCAGGAACCACCCCCAACCCACCCCCCCTTCCTGTTCTTGGATGCAAGGTTGCTAAGACAACCTAGCTAAAGCCTGAAGGGCGGAACTTGGCAGGACTGTGTCTTGGCTGTCTGAAATGAGTTGTATTTGCCGTAAACAGAAGCTGGAAAGTGATATGGTGAGGTGGACATGGTCTTCCCTTGTCACGCTCAAAGAATCTGAGAAAGAACTGTCAAATCAGAAGACTCTCAACTGTACTGCGGCAGGTTCTCAGTATAAAGAGGGTGTACTTGCTCACTCTCTGGTACTGTCATTATTTATTCAGCCTTAATGGAAGATCTAGGAAACCTTTTCTACCAATGGATGCCAACAAAGTGTATTTTGTCATGAAAGCTGACAGAAGGAGTCATCCATTCTCACATCCAATCAGTTGGGACACAATTAAAAGACATGACACTAGTTCTTGGATTTCTGTAAACATCCTAGTGTCTGTCTTGTAGGCTTAAAGGCACACTGCATATCCTAAACAAGCATTTCTCATGTGAAAGGTCCTAGTGATGTATAACTGTGGTGTGGCTCAACATCAAGTTTGCAGTTCCCATGTTTCAGTCTAGCCCTTTTTGTGTTCTTTCAATTTCTTTTAGTGCAAAGATGTTTCCAAATTTCCAGGGTATATACCAAACTATTCCACACATTACCCCTATGACGACAAGAAATAAGCCCAAAGCTCTCCCACAGAATGTAAGCCAGGGGAACTGTACCCCTCACGCTCACTCCAAATTTTAAAAGCCACTTTGCATTATACTTTGCATATGTAGGACCATATATACTTTTTATTATACCAAATCACACATGTACAAATGGACATTTCCCATCGGAACAGTTTTTAATGAGGATAATTTGAAGTGAGGTTGACACAGAGCTGGGAGCCAAACCCTGCTGGTTTTAAAAACTTCTGCAGTATGGATGGGTCCAAGCACTCTCCAAACCATTTCTTCTAATTGGGGCTGCATCGGAAGAAAGAAAAATGACACAATATCACTAGGTCTTGGGAAAGGTTCATGTTGAAACGTATGTAATGCATGTAACTCACACACGTAGCTTAACCCTTACTGCACTGCCTTATCTTTTCTATTTTGCAAAGACACGTTTTTTGTCAAATAATAAACTATATTTTTTATACAATGTTTATACTTTTTTAGTACAGAAATAGCAATAGTAGTAGTAACAGTACATAATTTCGTTCAGTACTTTTTGACCTGAGTAATATTATTTTGAAGTATCCATACTTTTACTTGACTACAGATTTGGAGTACTTCTTCCACCTCTGCTGAGCTGTTTTATCATGTCATGCCAAGCTTCCTCTCTCTCTCTATGCTAATCCTCATTGAGTAGAAGCAGTGGTGTCCCAGGAAGCAGTCCGGGGACAAGGAGGAGGAGGGTGGGCTGAAGGGAGCAGGCCAAAGGCTCCCCTCACGTTCATGGGAATGTGCAGATCTATTCAGCAGTAATTATCAGCATCAATGCAAAGAGGCAGTGGTGGGGCGAGGGGCAGGGGCCAGGGGGTGTGAGAGAGTTTGGGATGGGCACAGCGGCGGGACAGGCAGAGATACAAACCACCAGGATGAGGTAGTGTTTTGGTGTTGCTTAGAGCTAACATGATGTGATCTGGGGAGTATGTGAGTTCAGGTTCAGAGCGGGTTGCCCTCTCCTTCAGTCTGTCTGCTCTCTGAGGGAGTGATCTGTAAAAATAATTTTAATAGACAAAGGAACTTCATATCAGCCAAGGAAGCCATACCAAAAACAAATAGTATTTAATTACACTATTTTGATAGATGAGACAGAATTTACAAATTAATAATTTTAAAAATATACCCAGGAGACTTAAAAAAAAATGCAATAAACATTTCAAAACAAGGGTATTTTAAGCGTGTTTCTACATAAGATCTGCCACCCTAATTATATAAATTTAAAAGTTTTTTGGAAATTAACTCACAGCACAGTAGAGTAGTGGTTAGCAGTCTTGCCTCACAGCAAGGTTCAATTCCTAAACTGGATGGGGCCTTTCTGTGTGGAGTTTGCATGTCCTCCCAGTGTGTGTGTGTAGGTTTCCCCTGGGTGCTCTGGTTTCCCCTAACACTAAATCCATGTGGGTCAGATTGCCCTCAGTCACAGTGGCCCAGGACTAAACCTCCATCTGACCATCTATGCAATTTTGTTGTATAATGACAAATAAAGCACTTTACTTTTCAAGAGCACAAACAAAGCAAATGTGCATGCAAAAAAAAGAAAACATTAAATTTGCTCTTTAAGATTTCTTACAAAAAAAATGTATAATAAACGAAACAGTAACAGTCAATAGAGCTTAAGGATTAAATTGGGACTGTGGAATGATCTATTGAAGTGTTTTTTAAAATAATTTTGTGTTTAGTATTTCTAATATGTCATCGCTGTCTGTGTGTGTCAATTGGCGCAGCTCAGCAGATAGTTCCAGGTCTGTGATGCCAGCTCTCTGTCCTCTCACTCTCATAGATCACCCTGACAGGACGTTCACTTCGGCTTTCAGAATTCCGGTGCGGAGACCACCTCAAAGGTTTTGGTTAGTCTGGGTTTGGTGAGAACGTCACTGCAGCCTGTGCAACACCACAACTGAACTAATGCCGATGGGCCCCAGAGCCAAATCTGTCCAAAGGGGGAAATTATGACAAATGATTTTTATTTTCACTGTTTCGACAGTCATCCAGCCCTGATGATTCATCAGGCTGTTTTTACTACTCTGACCTTTAATGATTGGCTTAGATTTAAAATAGTAAAATAGAATTTGTTTTTTTTTAACTTATATTATCTTGTTTACAATGTCAGCAGTGTCATGCATTGTTTCCTGTTAACTGGAAAGACTAGAGCAGTGGTTCTCAAACTTTCCATCCAATTACCATCTCTAAAAATATTTGGCATTCCATGTACATTAAAAAAAAACAACTAAAAAATAAAAAAAAAGTCTAAACCAGGACTAACCCAGGTCTAAACCAATGGATAACTTGGTGCTAAACCCAGAAAAATACATTAACAAATAAACTAACCCTAATTCTTTTTCTTTGCTTTCAGTTTTTCCCTTGGTTTGCCACAACAAATTATCTGCATTTTAGTGTGCAGTAATTTCCAAATTGATTTAGCATAGGTTTTACTACAGATGTTCCTCCAGACACAACCCTCTACGTTTATCAAACAACGTATCAAACAAATTTAAAAATCTACTTATTTCATTTTTTTTTTTTTTTAATGTAGGTACCACTAGAAAGAGCCTTTCTATATAACATGGTAAAAAACTCAGAAAACTTGATTTTCCATATTATATCCCTTTTTAAAAAACAAGGGAGTACTAATCTGTTAAGACTCATTAACAAGATGATAGCTTGAGGGACAACTATACTGAAGAAACATTACAGGAATGGTCTGTTATAAAGACTCAGCCTGCATGTATTTACTTAGATTACAAAGAAAAAATGCCAATAGAAAAATATCACTACATACATAGTTACAGATAACACTAAATTCATACCAGTTCCATACACCAACTGCAAGAAAAAAAAAAAACAACTGTGGAAAGCATTAACTACAATGACATTTGAACATCTTGTGTAATATGATAGACCCAAATTGTCTGACAGCACATTACACAAAACAATTGCCATACAAAAAAACCCTTCACTGACATCACTACATTTCAAAACCTGTGCTTCCTCAAATTGACATTTTAAACCCCCTTGCAGGCAAGCTCCTCCAAGTATTATGATTTTTCTACTACTACTACCACTACTACTATGTTTCTATTTAAGCTCTGTAATTGTAGTAGTAGTAGTAGCAATCTTTGTGTGTGTTGTACAGTGCTTTGTGTATTCAGCTTTACCTAAAATGACATTTGTACATTTTGCAGTTATTCTCTGCATTGCTAAGATAAATACACAAACACCAGTATCACAGTATTCAACTCTGACATCAGAGTTCTGTTTTATCAACTTGTTTAAATAATCTTACCCTCAAAACTTTCAAAACGCATGTATTTTGCCTTTCATCAGAACCAGGACTGGTGACGCACTGTTAATGTGCTCCATCTGACAGTGCACTGTCTCTCAGGCTGCAGGAATCCTCTCTCTGAGGGAAAGGGCTGACCTTGTGACCCACACACACAAAGTTCCTTTTTACACACACCACTTGAATTTCGTTTTGTGATGTGTAGAGCTGGCACAGAGGTGAGGAACAACACAGACCTGGCACGTCTATCTATCACAATGAAGGTGTAAACAACATGGCCGTCGTGTGACTTTGAGGCTGTGACGTTACTACACCCCTCTGTGACGCCCCTAATTTATAATGTACACATCCACATCTCATCCAAAAAAGATGGAACAATTTGTAATTTTAAATAAATAACAAAAAAAATTATAAAACCATATTTTATTCACAGTATCTCCTTTTGAAATTGGCTGCAGCAACACGTCTCAAAAAAGTTAGTACAGGGCAACAAAAAGCTGGAAAACAGCTTGAGCAGCAACTGTTTGGGTTAACTGGCAACATTTTAGTAGGATAGCTGGCTATAAAAAAGAGCATTTTAGGAAGTCAGTGTACATTCCTAGCCTTCTCTCTTTGACGCTATCATCAAATTTAGAAGAGCTCTTGTTTGTCATCAATTGTTAAAAAAGTCTTGGTTTCAACACTCAATATGTTGTTTTTGTGCAATTGTTGGATTTGCAAATCAATGAATTCTGTTTTACTTTACATTTTACACAGTGTTCACAGTTTTTCAGAATTAGGGTTGTGAAATACACCAATTTAAAGACATGTATTTCACAGTTCTACAATAACCACTGAATTTGTACTTGGACAAGAGTGTTGTGTAAAGACTAGGGCTGTGCGTCGTGCATCCTGTAGGCAGAAATCTGAGCAATCTAGGATAAAATTAGGCCAGCTTTTATCTTGAAATAGAGAATGATCAAAATACTGCAGACTCAGGATTTTTCCTTTCTCTCTGCATTTGTATTTCAAAGGCAGCTTTGTCTTGTGCTTCACTCGTCTTGAAATGCAGCCCAGAAAGTTGACGTGGAGTGATCTTTATCTGCAAGTCCCAAAATGTCTCTGTCCAGGCCAGTAACTCAAAACGCTTCCTTTAGGTCTTCGGCAATTATTATTTTCATGTCTTGTCTACAGATGACAGTATTACTTTCTTTGGTTGGTTCTAGTCAAGTGTCAATAATAGACAAAACATCTACACACAATTTACTCCAATAACACACAAGTCAAAA
The DNA here is from genome assembly GCA_020698575.1 of Bostrychus sinensis. Lineage (NCBI taxonomy): Eukaryota > Metazoa > Chordata > Actinopteri > Gobiiformes > Eleotridae > Bostrychus > Bostrychus sinensis. The sequence goes on along the minus strand of CM036253.1, from coordinate 19,019,842 downwards.
TTTAGAGATATGTGAAGTCTATTCATTACAGTTTAATTCAAAACCTTCCTCTTTCCCTTCAGGTTTTCCTTTCTGGTTTCAGCACAAGTCATCTGCCTCCTATCATGCAGTGATTTGCATATAAATTTGGTATAGGTTTTACACCAGATGCCCTTCCTGATGCAACCCTATATATTTATCTAGGCTTGGGATTGACATAAAGAGTACACCGGCTTGTGACCCCTTGTAGCTGGTTTCAGTAGTTCATATTACCTAATCATCACTTCACTGTTTTACTTTTTGCATCATCTGTTGGTTTAAGAAAAATAGAAAAATAGTTACCACTGCAAGTAAAATACAAGGCATCAGTCTCATCAGTCTGCAGGACATTTACTCATGTTGATCTAAGAACAAAGCAGAGAAAATTTTATCAGATCCAAAACATCTGCTTTATAATGCATTTGAGCTGCTCCCATCAGGACGTAAGTATCGATAACCAGCCATCAGCAAAAACAGAACCAAACAACCGTTTGTCCCACAGGTAATTGGTTAATTGAATACATTTTTAAGTCTAAATTCCTAAATAATAAACTATTCATCTCTGTGTTCATCTGGTCTGTACAGGGCAAAATCTATTTTACATTCACAATTTTAGAATTTTTTGATAATTAAAAATAGATTTTCTATCAAGCTAAAGTTTTTTTATTGTACAAAATGTATGGAAGTTGATCTTTGAAACCTCTTAGTAAAGGTGTGGCCTGGTCAAAGCCTGTTTTTTTGACTTGATTTTATGTTGGATGTTAAATAAACTGTATGTAATGTGCTTAGTGTGGAATGTTTTGTTTTATATGTTAAATGTTTTTACTCAACACAAAACAATTTCCTTAGGGGGACAATAAACTGTTACCTACCTACATTTAAAATAAAGAAATACTTACAATATTTGACTCCTAGTGTAATGAAACTATACAGTATATTATATGAGTTTCATTTTTTTAAATTAAACTATTGAAATAGTAATTAACTGGTACATTTTGTCACATTATTTTTTGGTAGAATAAACTGAATGCTAACCCTTAACTAACTCGTATTTTGTATGTTGCACAATAAGTGGCACTCTAGCTTGAAATTGAAAATCCTTCCTCGGTCCACAGAAATATTAATATGGATGTGCGGAGCTGGCTCTACCAAGACATCAATCACTGCCAGTGTGTCACACTTTTTAGGCTGGACCTCTGATGTAACTCAGTCCGGACCGTGTCACTTTTTCCAGTGGCTGGTCTTTTGCATGTCTTAGTGGTGAAATGTTTATGTACGTAAGAGAGGAGCATGTTGAAAGAACTCCGCGCCGAGTCTGCAGTAGCTGTTTATATTGTTTTCAGGGTGAAAAGATGCAGAAGCACTTTGGAAAAAAAAGGATGTTTGCTCTTTTATAAACCACGGGAAAAGGTTTTTGATAGTTCAGAGTCCCACGTATAATCCCCCTGCGAACAGTGCTGGTCAGACTATCCCATCTCTCTGTGCTGAAGTTTGAATGACATTGTCCTCACAGGTGTGTACTGTGTTTGGGCCAGGTGTATAGTTCTCATGGGACCCACTGCTAAGATCTTCTGGTCAAACTTGAAATCTCAGTAACAGCAGGAGTGGAATTAATTTTCCCACAATGCAGCTTATTTACTATCCCAGTCGATTCCCTTCAGGGTTTAAACTTGCTGTTTTTCTGCCATCAAATTCAAAATGAGCTATTGTGTTTTATTCAGTATTAAAATATCTGCATTTCAACACATGATGTTGTTTATGTTCTATTGTGAATAAGAGATGGTTTTATGAGAATTTTAAACCACTGTAGTGATAATACTTATTGCATGATTTAGTTTTTCTGATTTCTGCTTGCTCAGGTTTCTTTGACCTACTGTCTGAAAGTGTCATAAGACGCTGTCATAAGAAGTGCGCATCAATTTGGCACTTACACTGACCTCATTCCAGTGAAATGAAAAAGAAACTTTAAAGTTATAAATGAAGAAGTACAGTGGATATGCCAGATTATTTCATGTATGAAAGACGTCTTATGACATTGAATTTGGTTTATTTAGCCTCCGGGTGTTCCCCTTACATGGGTGAGTATGTCACAATATTTCTCATTAATAAAAAAGGGGAAGTGGTTGTGACTTTGCGGTGTAGACTTAAGGAAGCTGAGCTACAGTGGGGCAAAAAAGTATTTAGTCAGCCACCAATTGTGTAAGTTCTCCCACTTAAAAAGATGAGAGAGGCCTGTAATTTTCATCAGAGGTATACCTCAACTATGAGAGACAAAATGAGAAAAAAAATCCAGAAAATCACATTGTCTGATTTTTAAAGAATTTATTTGCAAATTATGGTGGAAAATAAGTATTTGGTCAATAACAAAAGTTCATCTCAATACTTTGTTATATACCCTTTGTTGGCAATGACAGAGGTCAAACGTTTTCTGTAAGTCTTCACAAGGTTTTCACAAACTGTTGCTGGTATTTTGGCCCATTCCTCCATGCAGATCTCCTCTAGAGCAGTGATGTTTTGGGGCGGTCGCTGGGCAACACGGACTTTCAACTCCCTCCAAAGATTTTCTATGGGGTTGAGATCTGGAGACTGGCTAGGCCACTCCAGGACCTTGAAATGCTTCTTACGAAGCCACTCCTTCGTTACCCGGGCAGTGTGTTTGGGATCATTGTCCTGCTGAAAGACCCAGCCACGTTTCATCTTCAATGCCCTTGCTGATGGAAGGAGGTTTTCACTCAAAATCTGACGATACATGGCCCCATTCATTCTTTCCTTTACACGGATCAGTCGTCCTGGTCCCTTTGCTGGAAAACAGCCCCAAAGCATGATGTTCCCACCCCCATGCTTTACAGTAGTTATGGTGTTCTTTGGATGCAACTCAGCATTCTTTCTCCTCCAAACACGACAAGTAGAGTTTTTACCAAAAAGTTCTATTTTTGGTTTCATCTGACCATATGACATTCTCCCAATCCTCTTCTGGATCATCCAAATGCTCTGTAGCAAACTTCAGACGTCCTGCACATGTACTGGCTTTAGCAGGGGGACACGTCTGGCACTGCAGGATTTGAGTCCCTGGCGGCGTAGTGTGTTACTGATGGTAGCCTTTGTTACTTTGGTCCCAGCTCTCTGCAGGTCATTCACTAGGTCCCCCGTGTGGTTCTGGGATTTTTGCTCACCGTTCTTGTGATCATTTTGACCCCACGGGGTGAGATCTTGCGGGGAGCCCCAGATCGAGGGAGATTATCAGTGGTCTTGTATGTCTTCCATTTCCTAATAATTGCTCCCACAGTTGATTTCTTCACACCAAGCTGCTTACCTATTGCAGATTCAGTCTTTCCAGCCTGGTGCAGGTCTACAATTTTGTTTCTGGTGTCCTTTGACAGCTCTTTGGTCTTGGCCACAGTGGAGTTTGGAGTGGGACTGTTTGAGGTTGTGGACAGGTGTCTTTTATATAGATAACCAGTTCAAACAGGTGCCATTAATACAGGTAACGAGTGGAGGACAGAGGAGCCTCTTACAGAAGAAGTTACAGCTCTGTGAGAGACAGAAATCTTGCTTGTTTGTAGGTGACCAAATACTTATTTTCCACCATAATTTGCAAATAAATTCTTTAAAAATCAGACAATGTGATTTTCTGGATTTTTTTTTCTCATTTTGTCTCTCATAGTTGAGGTAAACCTATGATGAAAATTACAGGCCTCTCTCATCTTCTTAAGTGGGAGAACTTGCACAATCGGTGGCTGATTAAATACTTTTTTGCCCCACTGTATCTGAAGAATCCCTGCAGTGGTGCACTGTGTTTAGTGTTTACAACCCCCATTTCTGTGAAAAAACAAAATCCAAACCAAAATCCAAAAGTTTGCATGCCTTTTAAAATCATGCTTTATTCACAATAGCACATAAGTTATCAGGTGTTGAAACAGAGATATTTTACTATTTCATGACAAATAATAGCTTATTTTGCACCGACAGCAACACATCTCAAAAAAGTAATACATTATAGAATATTACAGTCTAATGCTCTTACACAGACATCTTACTGAAAGTTGCCAACTAACTTAATAAGTTGGCAAATGCTTCTCCAGCTGTTTTTTAAGCCTTTTGCTTGATCTGTGTGTAATGCTGTGGTTATACTGAATACAACAGGCCAGGGTTACCCAAGGGTTAAGACCGAACTATGACACCACTTATAATTATGGTCATTTAAACAATTTGAAGGATTTATTTATCACTTTCTTTTACAAGACATGATAAACATATTTGTGACTGTGGGGGAAAGGAGTTGAAAGTTTGATTGATGAGTTGATGTAAGATGGGGGGGTGTGAAGCCACATCCCGGGACAGGCTCTCATCCTGTCAGCTGACCTCTTGTGATCAGCTGGTGCTACACGTTGTGCGCTGGGTGACGTGTGGGTTGAGAGGTCTTTCCTTAGGGTCTTCAGTTAAATCAGTGCTCATCTTGAAAATGTGCATTGGGGTGACTTGACCTTTTGGCCCCCGGAGTTAACCTCTCAACGTTATCTCTCCCCAGGGCCAACTGCATGGCTATACTGAACACATTAACCCACTGACCTCCAGGTTGTGCTTATTGATACATGGGATACTTGACAATCATTCAGTAATCATCATTTAAACTGCCAAATACACCAATCAGGCATAACATTATGACCATTGACCTATTATTGGCGGTCATAATTGTATGTGTTATGGCCACTTGTCAAATATGCAACAAACATTGATGCACTGAGTTTTCTGACACCTTTCTGCATTAACTTCTTCAGCAATTTCAGCAACAGTGGATCACAGACCACACAGGCCAGCCTTTGCCCCCCATGTATATGACCTGTCCCGGTTCAGCACTGTTTCTTCCTTGGATCACTTTTTATAGACAGATAAATACTGACCACTGCAGACTGGGAGCGCAACAACTTACTTTGGACCTGCTCTTCTAACACATCAACTTTGAGGACAAAATGTTCACTTGCTACCCATATGTACCCCACCCAAGCCACAATGAAGAATCTATGTTATTCACTTCACCTGTCAGTGGTCATAATGTTTTGCCTGATCAGTGTATAGTTAAGCAAAATATCAGAGAAAGGGCATTTGAGGTCATAATTATGGCATTAACACTCTTACATCTACTGAGGTTGACCGTCCAGGGCTGCTATAGTTCAGTCAGGTGGAATGCTCACTGCTGGGTGACTGCCACGAGGTAGCACCTCCCTTGGTCACTGATCTGGCCAGCATGCAGAGGACTTAGACCAAAAGCTGGGGATTATCTCCACTGCACTTCCACCCATACCACCCACTAGATCCATGCAACTCAGCACCATGCAGAACCCTCATTTAGTAAAGCAGTAAGGAAACATATCCATATACAGACTAATATAGCATTGATACAGCAAATATGGTAACATTTACTAACCTTCTAATCCTTTTGAGTGTGTTTTACATCAGTATTGTACTCATACCTTCCTAATGTTTCAGAAAATTGTATGTAATCAGATTAACCAAGAATTGTCCATGTTTTTCTATCATGTGATAACACCAAATGCCACGCTGAAGTACAAACCAAAAGGTGACTGCTTGTTTCTATTTTTAACATTTTTACAGAATGTTAAACGTCACACAGTATAATAAAAGTTATTTTTTATCCATCATACAGGAATGGAGCTGCCACTTCTCTTTGGCAGCTAAATAAACTTGTTTTTCGTGTCTTCCATGGTCTTCTTGTTAATGACCTTAAATCATCAATGCCAGTCAAACAACATGGTGTCTCTCAATAGTCTCATAAATGTGTCCTAATTTAGATTTGATGCAGGTGTAATTGTGTATTAGGTTTCATCACTGCTCATTTACAACATCATACAGTACAATTTAAATGTGTGACTAATTTTACAGAAATGTAAATGAGTAATGCACAGTTCATATGATTTACCTTCGCACTAGGGTGGTGGCAAAAGTACTCAAAATCTGTACTTAAGTTAAAGTACAGTTAAAGTATTGTTATTTTGAAAATAATATTACTAGAAGAAAAAGTAATCAGCGCAGTTATACCTAGGACATTCTGAGACAAGCAAATGCTATCCACTTTGCCACTGAGGTAAAAAAAAAAAATTGTTTCTCAGATATGTGCATCATAAAGTTTGTGAACTATGTACTGTATAAATGTAAACAACTTGAGTAGCTGCTTAATTATTATTCAGTGTGTCACAACATTTGCCAGCATGCTTTGATCCCTGCATTTTTGCCAGATCAACAAGAGGCGTTTTTTTTTTTTTTTTTTTTTCTTGTGTCAAGCCATCATTGCAACATAGTGCATTCGCTCTTATCTGTGATGTGATTTATGATCTCACCACTTCTTTTCCCCAAGTCACACCAGCGCTAGTGCACCGGCTCACACCCTGACAACCATCTACATGAGGTCATGTGGCTGCTCTGACAAGCATCTTGTCTCTATGTCAATTCAAAGCAAACAGTAGCATAGGATGACTAAACACAGTTGTATCAAATCAGTTAGCAAATGGTTGACCCTACAAAGTAACAAAACTGCAGGACTATTTTATATAACTTAAACTTTAACTCAAAGTAAGTACCTTTTCCCCAAAAGACACTAAAGCATACTTTTACAATCACTTGAGAAAAGTTTACCACAAAAGAATTTACCTTTTATCTAATGAATAAAATTATGATTTGACCTGAGTAGCTAAGTGGTAGTAACAGTAGTGGGAGTTATAGTAGTGATAAGGATAACAATTTAGTAGTAGTAGTAGTAGTAGTAGTAGTAGTAGTAGTAGTAGTAGTTGCACAAGAAACAGTAGCAGTAGCAGCAGTGGTAGTATCAATACCATAGTTGTATATGTAGTAAATAGTTATTAACCATAATGTTACACTAAATACGTTTTTTACTTTTTGTTTCTAAATAATTTTGACTCTTCAATTTTACTTTTACTTTAATAATATTATTTTGGAGTAACAGCCCTTATGCTTGCATGTAGATTTTGTGTCCTTCTTTGACCTCTCCTTTTAAGAGCTTACTCTGGTTGAAATGTTGTACTCTGTGTACTGCAAAACAGGTATAAACTTCAGACAGAATGTACTATATTTCTGCTGATGCAATCTGAAAATTTTCTGCAATAGTGAAAGGCAAATCTATCCAGCGTCCCTTGCTCTCAAGCTCCGACAGGCCAAACCTGCTGTGGATGTGAGCAGACCTGTCTTGGGATAGCACTGGCATTGTGTGTGTGTATGTGTGTGTGTGTTTCAAAATGGCATAGTGGCGCTGGTTGGGAGATGGGGCAAAAATCACCGGCCTGATGCCAGATTAGATAATAGTGAAAAAAGGATGTCAGTGAAAGGTGGTGATAGTAGATGTGGAAACAATGATGTCACTTGCTTCATGGTAGGTGGCAGTGTGCAGAAGATGGAGGCAGTGCAGAGATAAGGGAAGTTGGAAGGTGTTTAAGGAAGCCGTTGCTGTGGTGCAGTTTATATGAGAATGCACACGTAACTTTGTGATGAATGTGATCTACGACAGATTACTTAGTCTCTTCATGCGCACCATGAAGAGGCATGCCATGTGCAGAGCATGGTAGTGGTGCGGTAAGGAGCCCAAATACTCTTTGTATTTGTGCATCAACTGCTGCTGCAAGTCCTGTGTCCCCTTAATGTGGACCCCTCAGCAGTCACGTAACATCAGCTCTAGAGTGGGACCACATTTAAAACACAGTGGGAAACACAGGTACCATGTGCATTTTTCTTATTGACATAAACTTGTTAATGGTTTTATTTTATAATAATGGGTGCGCAATGGCAGAGTGGTTAGCATTCCTGCCTCTCAACAAGGAGGTTGTGGGTTTGATCCTCAGGGTGGCTGCAAACAATCTCTCCAAGTGAAGTGTGCATGGGTTCTCTCAGGATACACTCTCCCTCTATCCAAATTGGTGAATCATATGGCCCCTAGTGAATGAATGTGAGAGTGAATGGTTCTCTGGCAGTATATGTCTTGGTGACTGGCCACTGTCTAAGGTGTACCCTAAGGCCCATAGCTGCTGAAACATAGGCTCCAGCCACCCTTAAATCCTAATGGGAATAAAGAGATTTATAATATCATTATAAGTAAAAAGAGCATAGTCAGTCTTGCAGCAATAAAAAATACACTTTTGCTTAGCTATAGGTTGTATGGGTAAGGAAAATAAAAAAAAAAAAAAAAAAAAAAAGTGCCAATACAGTGCCACTTTTTAGCACCAAAATAACATGATTTATGAGAAAAACATACACTGATCTGAAAATACTATATATGTTGCATTTCATTACTTTCACTGGCTATGGTCATACACTCCTGTCCACTGTGGCCACACTGACTGTCATTAACTACTAGAAGTAACACACAAACTCACACACTATTCAGAAATAGAACAGCTAAAATAAGTCAGACTTGTTCTTAAAAGTTTATCAACCAGACACATACAGAAGCACCTAACCAGAAACAGGATGTTCTGAGGCTAACTAGGAAGGCATGGTGTCCAGTGCCGCTAACAATGTGTACAAATATTTCTTGTTTTTGGGCTTTGTTGCCAGAAACCATTTGTTCACAGCTTATAAATGTGGTCTATATAATGCCTGCTACTTTTGAGAAAAGTTTAGCTTAATGGAAATAAAGGTAGATTTATGTAGTAAAGGAAATGCTTGGTGAAGAGCTACCATGTGACAGCCACAACACTTTTATTGTAGAGTTTGGCTGTTTGAGCGAGGACGGCCTGTGGTTTGAGGTGAGAACACTGGCCTCACAGTCTAGGTGGGCCTGGCTCTGAAGGGACACCTGGGACTGGTTAGCGTCCTGGCTAGGGCTCATTTCGATACAGCAGCTGGACAGGGTTCAGCTCTGTAGGAGAGGGATAACGCTAACCATGAGAGCAAAGACACTTTCAAAAGTAAGCATGACATAAGAGGTGCCTCACTTCCCACAAAACATCAGCAGGAAGGCAGATTAGGTCACACATGCAGGGTCTGTTTGTGAGAACTGTTTTGCAGCTCAGTATAGTGTAAACACAAGTTTCAACCAACTGTGTAGCACTATGTTTAGCAGCATGTACAAGCCCACTTCTGAAAGCAGGAACATTGTATAAATAAATAATAAAAAATGTAATCATATGCAACCATATTTTTTTCACAATAGCACATAAACAAGAGTATTTATATTAAAAAAACAGCTGGGGGAACATTTTGCAACTAAAGTGGCAACATGGGTATAATTTGGGCAGCAGTAGCTCAGGTGGTTGAGCAGCTTGCCCAATAACCACTGAGAACTACCTGCATACACACTGATGCATACACTAATTTATATCTCATCACTTCTTTTTTTACCATATGACTCAGCAGGACCCTATAAATGTATATCTCCTAAATACTAAACTACCATTTTTAAACAGAAAGCCTGATAATTTCATATTAGTGAATCTGCAGGGTCTTTACCCAGGAGCTGGTTTGGTTTAGGCGGGTGTTGTAGTCATTTCAGAACCCACTGCTGCTCTCACCAGGATTGACCCGACTAGACGACCACAAGCACTTGGCCGGCACCACATCATTTTGGGGTTGCCAGAACTCCTTCCATGTTTTGTGCTCCATTTGGGCTTTCTTCATCCATCCCAAAGAAAACCACAAAGCGGTGCGGCTGATGCAGCGATGAAGCCGCAGAGCAGTGAGGTCATAAGAGTGTGCCCTAGTCCCACTTTTGGCACGGCACATGGGAACTGTCTGTAAATCTCTCTCTCCTATCCACTCGTCCTTTTCTCTTTCCTCTCCTCCATCACCTCTCCCTCCGAGTGTGAAGGATCTGACATTCTCGCACCTCATCATCTCTCCGTCTTCTCAGAACATGTGGTATCTATATCATCTTCATATATTACTCATCTTTAAATCGCTCAAGATCTTATCCGTGCATGCCGCGCTGGCTTTCCCACAAAGCACAAATCATTAGACTCTCTCTATCTTGGCAGGGCGAAGTGCTATGACATAGTATGTTAGTGTCATCGTGCAACTGTTGCTGCTGGTAGTGTTGTATTGTCCTTTGCATTCAGGTACTATTACATCCAGTGCTGGAATATTAACTAGATACTTTTATTTAAATAAACTGTTAGAAGGAAGTTTATTTTCAGAGTTAAACATTTTACTTATTTGAGAGAAAGAATGTTACTTTTACTAATAAATGCGCCCATTTACCATTTTTAACTTGAGGACAGAATTTGAGTACTTCTTCCACCTTTTCCATGTTACAATCAGTTTTTAATCCAAAGACATCAACTTAATAAATAGAAAAGAATGACTCTAACAGAGACATTGACAAAAACAACCATGTATTTTGAGCTTCTGTAAATGAAAAAAAAAGCTGTTGCTTTAGTAAAGCCTGGGCAAGCCTTCAAGGGCAATTTTGTTGTCCCATACAGTGTTGAATAGCAATATCCCTGTTATCCAAACTGTACTTGTCCACATGATAGGACACGCCGCGCTGTGGAATATATTGCCTGTCAGTCATACATTACCTTGTCCTCACACCTTCACAGACACAAAGGTGCCAGCATTGTTCCTATACTGCTCCCTCTTCCCAGGCTTTACTTCTTTATTTTCGATGAGTGAGGAGAAAAAAAAAAAAGAATCATTTCCTCCATCAGAACGTGTCAGGTTTCTGTCTCACACAAACAGACCCTTGTCTTTTAGTGCAATTTAGCTGTCCCATAGCCATGAGGGCTGTTGTTCCCCCTTCACTTCATTATAGGGCATACAGAGCAGTTCACTGAGAGGACAAGCCTTTAAAGATCTTTGGGAAACAGAGCCAACTGAACATACAGTAGAACAATAGGGTGGTTGGTAAAGTTCTCAAAAACTTTGAGGTGCACCAGAAGAAGAGGTTAACCAGAAACTTTACTCAAATTGTGAAAAAAAGACTAAAGGTAAAAAACATAGGAAACTTCAGTACATTTTGGAGAAAACATTTACATTTATAAAACTCCTCTTCCTCTTGCATGCAGTGATTTGCAAATTGACTTGGCAGAGGTATTATGCTGGATGCTCTTCCTGACCTAACCCTTTCCATTTCACCAGGCAGGATGCCTCAAGATTTTTGAGTTTTGGGGCCAACTCAAAATCTCAAGTTTTCCACTACAAATATTTTTTGTTCACTTATTCTGATGTTCATATGTCTAAAAACTTGAAATTTTAAGTTTTACGCTCTATTATTATTTTTTAACTCACCTTACAGCCAACTTAATACCCATTGTTCAGAAAAAAGTAATATTTTTTGTTAAATTTGGTTATCATATTATTATCAATAATAATATTTTTTCTGAACAATGGATAATAAGTTAAAGTGAAGTAATGACAGAAAAGAACGACTGTGTTTAGCATTAGTATTTGCTTGTGTTTTATTAGAAGCTCGTATAATGACCTACTTGCCTGAGTTACAAAGTTGATATTGATGATCATGAGAAGAGCTCAGAGGTTGGGGCAGTTCATCCTGTTAAGAGTTAATCTACCACAAAAAATAAATAAATAAATAATAGAAACATTCATTCATCATTTTAAAGTTCAAATAGTGTTGCTTTAAGTAAACATTACACTCAATACTCAAAAAAAAAAAAAAATCTCTCAAATAATAATTGTTGGAGTACTACTGTTTTGAAGTAACAGTACTTTTTAGTCAAGTACAGGTTTTGAGTTTTTGTAGAAGTTACTGCAACACCACAAAAATCTTTCAGTGCAATTATTCATAGTTAGCATAATTGACTTGGAAAAATGCAGAGTGCAGTATACAGTTAAGTATTGAGCTGTGTTGCCAGGTCTGGTGCCAGAGTAATAGTGTGTGCTGGTCCCACCCTGCTGCTGCCTACTGTGTCTCCGCCTCAGGCCACAGTCAGTAAATTGTGATTGGATATACAGTAAAGGCTGCAGAGACTTGTTTGGCCTGTCACTGTAGCTGCAGTGTATCAGGAACAGTCAGTGAGTCGATATCTGATTGCAGTGTATATAACAAACATGATAAGTTAACTTGGAAAGATGTACCAACTATTCTCATTGTAATACATTATACATATATATTATGCTTATGGGCTTATTCATCATGTTTACTGATGGAGGCATATTGTTTTGTTTTTGTTACTTTTTTTTCACCATAATTTGTTAGAAGCATTAGCCTAGGTTTGCCTAATTCATAAAATACATAAAAATATCTTCAGCAGGTCTTCATCTGTTCTTTTATGCAGGATGGCCTTGCTGGTACAACCTTTTCTATTTATCCGGGTGTGGAACTTATTTCTTACTTATTTCTTATAACTTATTTCCAGTGGTATTTCACTGGAAATAAGTAAGTATGATAATCTAACTTTAATTAGCAAATGTCTTAAATGCATTGACTACACTTGAGGCTGCATTACCAAGAAATATTTTATAATGTTGTGTTTAAACTATAATATACTCTTGTTGTTTTTGTCCACACTTTTGTGGGGATTTTGACAGACACCATTACAGACTGGCAGGCCTGTCAACAGGTTTGCTGAGGCTTGGGGCAAGAAGGCTTCACATGGGCCCCTTCATAATAGAAAATATAAGCAGAGAGACCATTTCTGGGCCCCTCTGACCCTGACCCTACTAAAAGGGGGCTTTATCATGTTAACTGGACAAAAAAATAGGCTAGAAAAGATAAAAAGAAAGCCAGCCCTGAATCTAGCCACAAGGGGTAACAAGCCAGTGTATTCTTTGTGCCAGTCCAAGCCTGGATAAATCTGGGCATATTGAGCTTCCAGTGCAAAACCTACACCAAATCAATAAGCAAACCACTGCCAGCTAGGGGCCAGATAATTTGCTGCGGGGACCTCACAGGCCAAAACACAAAAGTAAAGAAGACTTAAAGACAATCGCGAATTGTGAAGACGAAATTACAGCTTATAAATGTAAACAACCTCAGCTAACCTGCATGCTAATATGTGACTCAGTTGCTGATTGGTTGACTAAGACCATGTGATATAACAAAGCAGTGTAGTTCACTTTATTCTACCATCAATCTATCATCATAACACAGCTGTTCTACTTTATACTGGTTACCTTAATGCCTCATGCCCTTCGAGGAAAATTAAAAAGGGAAAAGAAATTGAGATGGAAGAAAATGAATAGGCACTGCAAAGTTTTATGATAGCAATCAGCTTGTAAAATCGCACAGGTGATGATTTCACAATGCAAAAAATAATTTATAAATCATGTACCTGGAGTATGACAAATGTTGTGCCAAATCTTACACGTGACTTTCAGACCATGACTGTAAAAGATTGTGTAATGTTTGACTTAACAAGATAGATGCATGTTTTGCAGTTTATCTCAGATTTCACATAGGTTAGTGTCACAGTGTGGAAACGTAAAGCCACCAACCTGAATCCCACTTCTGCTTCTTGCACAAGGTTGAGATATTTGACAAGCTTTCATCTCCAAAAAAGGGGTGGGATCTTGTGAACCTTCATTATGACCACATGTCAACACATCTTCAGGTGGAATACTTCAAGGGCATTTCCCCTGAGTTCGTAACTACAACACAACAGTAGAGCAAGAAAAACAATAAACGCCAGGCAGTATTCTGGGTGTTTATTTAGTTCATAATGTTTTCAGGGATCCAACATATTTTATTGTACTACTTTTTCAAAAAATGGCATTGTGCATATTGAGGGTTGTCTAGGGCATAAGTGACACAAACTTTACAGCAAAACAAGGACCCAGTTTGATAAGACATTTCCTTAAAATCTTCCTCCTTTCTTAAAATCTGGTGTAAAACGTTGGCTAAGTCAATATGTAAATAACTGCATGCAAGAAGCAGATGATTTGCTGTGGTGACCCTGGAAGAAAAAAAAGTCAAAAGAGAAGAAGATACCAGCGCACTTATAGAGCAGTCATATTATTACATTTTTTCTCACCCTTCACATGCAGCATAACTTGATGTCACTGTACTACATGAGATTTATTTCTGAAGAATTGCCCCTAGCTGCTTGTATCTATGCAGACCTGTGGCTCATACAGAAAATGTGAGTCATGCACAACCCATAGGTCTGTACCCTGTAAACTGAGCAGGGAAGGAGCAGTTCCAGGCTGGAATGTGCTTTTTTATGCTACTGTTATATACATATACCTTGACATTGACAATCAATGACAACATTGATTGACAGTCTGTATACATAGGTCTCACTATGTCACTATGTATGGCTGCAATATACATATATTACCTGTCCTGTTGTAGGTTGAACTTTTTCAACTCTATTTCACAACTCTTACTAGGAATCTGTGTTGGTTCCTTTGAAAGCATAGCAGTTTTACGTGGATAATGCTGAATATAACATGTTAGTAAATGTAAGAAGAAGCCAGTGTACTCTTTGTACTGGTTCCAAGCCCAGACAAACGCATAGGATTATGTCAGGAAGATACCTTGCGCAGCAACCTGGAATCTTGTAAGTTATGTGAGTTTACAAACTTACAAAAGTTCATCTTGTTGGGCTCACCCTTCACCACCCACAGTCTGAGCTGGTGGTGGTTAGCGACTGGTGTGGCAGTACTACCACAAGTGGGCAGGTTTTAGGTTTAGTCCTAGTCTTGTAAACAACATGACGATGCCAAAAAATGTATAGCATAGATACTGCTATACAAAAATGTAAAAAAGGGGGAGGCATTCCAGATTGATATTGCTCTGTGTGAAGAGTGATATATACTGTATCAATATGGCTTTTGCCAGGTTGGTCAGGAAGGGCATACAGCATAAAACCTATACCAAATTAATATGCAAATCTCTGCACGCTAGAAAGCAGATGATTTGCTGTGGCAACCCCTGATGGAAAAAGCAGAAAGGAAAAAAGAAATTCAAAAACTGTACATTTCTTTGTAGGCAAGGGAGTATTAATTGGGGGATGCTTAGTGTAAGATGTTAGTAACAGCAAGATGTATCCTGATGAAGGTGTGGTGAATATGGGCAGGGTCAACATGCTAGACACAGTAGGAAGCATCTCTGTTTTTTGACAAAAGAAATGATAGTGTTGCAGAGTGAAGTGTCCCTAAATGGTGGGGTGGAAATTCTGCTCTGACACAGGCCTGTCAGCACTCCCAGCCACCATCTCGAAAGCATTGCTATTGCTATGGCGACTGCCGAATGTTTTCTTTAATAATAGGCAACCGTGAGCCTGTGAGCGTCCCAGCACACAGATCCACTTACTCATACTTTAACGACACCTGTCAGAGAGGCTAAAAACCTGATGAGCTCAACAGCTACTGCAAAGGAATACACACTGTACACACACATGCTCGCTGCTGAGTGGAGTCATCAGTGCAGTCAACAGATTGAAAGTCAAACTCTTCATAAAACTGGCCTGAAGGGAAACGGTTTTGACAAGGAAACTGTCTTGCTGTCTCTGCTTGACAAAACTTACGTACAAAAGGCTTACGTACATTTAGTGGAACTCTGGGGGAAGTTAAAGACAGTCAAATTAGCCATATTGTTCAGGGAGGGATGTTTGGGAGCCTGTATGTGATGTTATCATGGCCCTCCTGATAGCATCTCACCTTGAACTGATCCTGCAAGAGGCGAAATGGGAGAGACGATTGGTCACGTCTCATTGCAGTAAACTACACAACATGAAGCCTTCGCAGCACAAGGAGCTGTAATCCTCAATGCAGTGTGATTACATGTCAGGGCATACTAGAAGTGGAAAGGTTTCTTACTCAAGTATGTTTTTTATAGAAAATTGTTTGTAGTCTATTCTTAAGAAAATGTACTTATGGCATATACATACTTGTGCACATTTTTGAGAGAAAGTTGTTACTTTTACTCAAGTACATTTATAAAATCTGTAAATTAGTAAAAGTATTTTTACCTCAGTAGCAAAAAAAAAAATGTATATATATATATATATATATATATATATATATATATATATATATATATATATATATATATATATACTAATCAGAAGCAGAAGGTCACAGTAGTAGTAGTAGTAGGAAGTAGATCTATGGGTAGTTGGAGGTAGATGTAGTATTATTATTAGTAGTAGTAGTAGGGTGTTGTGGTAGGGGTAGTGTTACGGTTGGAGCAGTGGGTGTAAGAGTATTATTAAAAGTATAAGTAGTAGTAGTAGAAGTAGGAAGTGTGGTAGTAGATTTTGATGAGCAATAGCAATACCTTTCCTCAAGCAATGATTCTGTTGAGTATTTTTACTTATTGGAGCTATAATATTTGTACCAACAGTACTTTTACTTAAATACAGACTATGAGTACTTTTTCCACCTCTGGGGCATACGGACTCCTCACTTCCGATGTATCTCACTTTATAATGTAATTTTGCTATGTGTTCATAAAAATATGAAGATACATAATTTACTCTCTTCAATATAAACATGTCATTATGGAATATAAATCTTCTTGTGGCATCCTATAACTCTTAGAATAACAAGCCCAATCATAAAATGTGTTTTTTCATGTTCCTAAGTGAAGGATCTACTTATTAAACCTGTGTACTTAAAGTACTCATTCAAGGGGAAATACATCTGGTTCTTTCTCTGATGCCATTGTTCTGTATGGGAATGGCACTATAACGGAGAGTACTTGGCCGTGGCTCTTGTAGTGTTTTTGTCAATCACTTCAGGCCCCAGCGGAAATGGTTGCCTGTTGCGTGGGCCAGTAGCCACATTGGACAGCTGAAACCCTGGGAATGGCTCAAAAACACAGGCTCAGGACACTTCTATTATCGCTCTGCATGTAGTATTATTGTAGTGATCTATAGAGAGAGAAACCCTCTACATAGGAATGAAAGAAA
Organism: Bostrychus sinensis; assembly: GCA_020698575.1. Taxonomy (NCBI): domain Eukaryota; kingdom Metazoa; phylum Chordata; class Actinopteri; order Gobiiformes; family Eleotridae; genus Bostrychus; species Bostrychus sinensis. The sequence goes on along the minus strand of CM036253.1, from coordinate 19,002,989 downwards.
TGGGCACAAAAAGTCACTTGCCGTTAAATAGTGAAAACACAAAAAAAGGAAAACTGGAAAAAAAAAAAAGAAAAATCAAAAGAAAGCATATTGTCATTCCCTATGTTGCAGGTGTCTCTGAAAAATTCAGAAGGGTGCTCTCCAAATACAGAATATCTGTGCAATTTAAACCCATGTCTACTGTCCAACAGCAGCTGGTCCATTCAAAGGACCACACTCCTAAACGCTGCAGGAGTAACATTGTTTATGCAGCCAAATGCTGCGACGAGTGTAGATACTTGTACATAGTTGAGACCAAGCAGCCTCTACACAAGCGCATGTACCAACACCAATGGCCCAGTTCCTCGGGACAGGATTCAGCAGTGTATTTACATCTACAAAAACATCAGCACAGTCTTCAAGATCAGGATGTCCACATACTGAACAGAGAGGAGAGCCGCTTATAATGCTGTCTTTAAAGGGGCTATATTATGCAAAATTGATTTCTGAGCTTTCTACCGTGTTATAATGTTGTTTCCCCATCAAAAACATATCTGGAGCTGTGTTTTGTTTAATTCATGCATGTTTGAGTAATCTTCTATTCTTTTACATTGAATTTGTGAGAGGACAAAACGGCTCATTTCACAGGTGTCTGCCTTTTCCACCTGACCACACCCCTCCCCTCTCACGGCCCAGTCCCGTTCAGGAACCACTACTACAGCTCACGCCTCTTCCGCGGCTACCCAAACAAACCCACCCCCGAACTGCAGCGGACAACTCAAACACCGCTTCTGCAACGACATGTGTTTTTGTGAGGAGCACTAAAAGGGCATGACAGCAGAGGGGACAGCGGGGAGGGAGGGCTCTTAAAGTGACAGGGACCTAATCCAAGTGTTTCTCACAGAGTCAAGTAATGAGTTTCTTCAAATAAGGTTTTTACATTTCCTGACCAACAAAATGTATCATGCTGATCTAGATGTGTCCTGAATTAATTTAAAAGACTCACAAAAAAGCATAATTTAGGCCCTTTTAATACTGTACCTTGACGTTTTATGAGTGACCCAGCTTGTTCCTCTACAGAGTAGAGGAGGAACACCTCCATAAGCTGATGAACCAGCTTAACTGACACAGCCATTTTGTTGAAATGACATGCGCTGAAGTGACACTGCCATTTTGACAGGACATGTCACACACTGACTGATCATGTGACTGTCAGCTGTGTATTTATTTATTTTACTTTATTGTGTTACATCGTCAATTGTCATTTTAAGCATGCTTAATGATAAGCAACTTTTGGAAACAATATTTATACAGGTTATAAGCAGTTGTTGTTTTTTTGTTTTAGTTTTTTTGTTTTTTTAATTTATTTTTACAGCCACCTGTGATAAAACAGAACAAAACAACAACAACAACCACAATAACAACAACAATAATAATATCACAATAATACTAAAATAATTAAGCTGTGTATTTAATGCCATGGTGATGAACACCGAAACATCTTTGAAAAAAAACTAACTCGAAGTCCAGCAGACTTAGTGAATTTTTTGTTATTGTGTGATTTGTCAACCTGGATGTGTGCCTATGTGTTAAAGTAGTGTTATATCAACATAATATAACTGAACTTCAAATAAATGTACTCTCCAAAATTATTATTTGAGTAAATGGAAAAGAAAAGCATTGAATGTAATCTCATTAGTATTAAAATTAAAGTATTTTACTGCTATTACACAACAAAATTTGCTGCTATTAGTAGAAGCATGTTCTGGTAACTGGGTCGTACATCCCAGTTAATGCCTATTTAGTTTAGACACACACTGACAAGTCCCTCTAACATTCAAATCTAGTATGACTATACCACTTTGAATACTACTAAAGATTTGACCAATTTACATGAGTAACACTCTCTCTCCCATTCTCAAAAAGTGGGGTAGTCAGAAAATTGAGGAAAAGTATTATAAAGTGTAATTACAATTCACTAACAAGTCAACAAATGCAGAGAATACATTACATTTGGACACAAAACAAGACATTTTTAAATTACAGAAATGATTGCCCAAAAAGTGTAACACATTTGTAATAGTGTTCATCTGAGCTCTCTTCAAGTGACAGGTTATATGTATTTGGCATTTACATAAGGGTGTTTTTTAAAGGGGGGGGTAAAGTAACCTAGTTCCAAACAAGCACCAAGTGGGAAATTATTAAGTCTGGCAAAAAAATACTTTCCAAATAATTCTGTAATGAAAAGCACTTGTTCTCAATTTGAGTACAGTTTCTTGGAGCCATAACAGCAAAATCAGCACTTAGGAGCAGATTTTCACAAACATGATTTACTTCAAATTATCATGTTTTTTTTTCTTCTTTGTAGAACTACATAAACTTACTCAACTATCACAACTGCTCAGCTGAGTCACCTATATCAGAACAAGCAAACGTTGTGACACAAACTCAAATCCTTGCAGTTTGTCATCATTCAAGCTCCTTTCTGATCCTGTAATCGTTCTATAACAAAGACCAGGCCATGCAAGTAAATCTGATTCAAAGCAATTTGTTCAATTATATGGGTCTGGAAACTGATACTCGGTGTGAGACTTGAGTCCCACTGCATCCAGGAAAAATCCTCGTGCTGGGGTTGTAACTGTTATAACACGTTGCTTGAGCACATTCTGTCAGATGTTTGGTGCAATTTGTTAAGTGTAACCATTGACACACAAAAATATTTAGGAGCAGTAGGTACAAATTGTGGTCAGTGTTCACACATAAGTTATAATACAATACAGTATATCCAATTACTGCTGGCTGTGTTATTGAAATGGCAAGTAGTTAAATAAGTAGGAGCTCAAGCTAATATGCAAATATTCATGTAAAGTTATCTAGATTGTGGTGTAAAAGTAGAAATAAAACAGAATCTAAGGGCCATGCTTAGAGACACACACAGACAAAACCATTCACTCCTTTATAAATCACTATGGGCAATACAAAGTCACCAAATCTCCTATCACATGTATTATTATCAACAGTAACACTAAGAGGACATGCAGACTCCGCTCAGAGATTTTGCGTGTTGGCCAGTCCAAGGATCAAACCCACAACCTTTCTGTTGAGCCCCTGCAGTGCTAACCACAATGCAGCCCCTCATTTGTAAGCAGTTAAAATGTCTGGTGTTCCAACATAATACAGTTGTCAAAAAAAAAAAAAAAAAAAAAAAAAAACTGACTCCACACCACTGACTTTATTAACATGCATTTTGTGGCACATAGTTCTGCCAACTACACAGAAAGGATATCCTTCACTCAGAACACTGATGTGTCCATGCATAAAAAAAATCTATAATTTAATACAGCTGATGAGCTGATGTCATTTCTTGCACAATTATGATGGTGGTAAAAAATGATACAGTTTTGCTTTGTACTTCCAAAGCTTTCCTACATGTGTGTGAGTGAACTGTCACAGCTCAGTTGTTGTTTGCAGTGCAGCTGAGCTTCATGAGAAGCTTTGACATCATCACAGCTTTAGGTTTGAACACAGTCCATTTTCACTTCTCATTGCTTTTTCCCTCTTTGAGACATCAGAGAGATACAGACGGTTTTCACCACCTTCTCAGAGGAAGTTGTGAGTCTGTGACAGTCCCTCGATAAGCCGCTCTGTCAGTGTTTCCCTCTACATACTAACAACAGGCTGGAGTTAGTTCTCTGTGTGGTTTGTACTGTGTTCTGCAAAACTAGCTCTGGGTGTCCTGTGGCATACAGGGGTGCATTCCACGAGAAACGTGCACTCAGTGTCTGACTCCTGAAAGGAAGCTTGTGCCACAACATGCACACTGTTGGCTCTGTGGTAAACCTGTTTTTAACACTGGGGGTGTGTTAAAATTTCCATTTAGATGGAAATAAGGCACAAGGTATTAGTGAGGTCCTGCCCTTTTACAGTTGAGTTCATGATAGGTCTGTGTTTCCCAAACTTTTTCAATATATCAATCGGCAAAAACGTTTGCGACCAAACTTCCTGGTTTGGGTTAGTGTCATTTTGATACATTTTAGCATAATTTTTTATTTTTTATTTTACATTTTTTAAGTGTAATTTTGACAATGCCTATGAATTTCACAAATCTTTTTTTTAATTTTTGAGCCACTTTTGAGTCTTGGCCTTGTGTTTGGGAACCGCAACAATATAAGGTGTTTGGGAGGAGTGCTAGGTCATCTACAGTATAAAAGTAATTTGAGGTATTAATTTAGAATAAGCAATGTTATTTTTTCTTTTAAAACTTCCCCATCCTTCTCATATCTCACAGTAAAAATGTAAACAATATACCTAAAACCACTAAACAACCCTGCATGAAGTAGATAAATGAGAATTAGCAACACACATACCGCCTGTTCTTCTGAAAAAACAAAACAAAACAAACAAAAACAAAAAACAAAATAAAAACAATGTGTGCTAAACATCTGGGCACTGCAGACAGCAGACATAAACGCATACAACTACACAGTATTGAAACCATTGTAAGTACTGCTCTGGGAGCTAGATTAATGGTGAGAACACAGCACAGAGCAAACAAGCAGCAAAGTGCAGAATACCTCATGAATACTAATTTTGGGGGTTCCTTTGGGGGAGACAGCCCCATGCGACAGCCTGAAAATGTCTTATTGCAAAAACACATGACAGACAAAACAGCATTGTGTATGTGTGGTGTGAAATGGTGACCCCATTGGCAAAAAGCTGCTGTTAGAAGTGGAAACTGGAAAACAAATGTGGAAGAAATAGGTAGGAGCTTAGACTGTTTAAGTAGTGCCAAAATGTTGACATCTCAGGTACCAACTAGTCTCCTGTGGGACACTTGCCTATAACATCACAACTAACCACAAGAGGTCATCCCTAAAAACATTCCAAGTTTCCGTGTAATCATGTTTTTCACTTAGATATTTGGTAATCCCATATCCCTTGGGATGCAACATACAGGGATTAATCTATACTCAATACATATGTTCAGTATGTTTGCTGCCTCAGTGTGGCAAAGCCTGAGTAGGAACTGGGTCAACTGCCATGAGGAGGTGATTAAAGTTTAGCTGTTTGACAGGCCCCAAAGCTTGACAAACAGAAGAAAGCTCTTTTTTAAGCTTTTTTGTTTCTCATGGAGGCGAGGGATGGAGGTAAGCACCCAAAATCAAAAACCATCCCATCCACAGAACATTTACATCAATGGCCTTGGACTGCAGATTTTTATTTACATCGTGGACCAGTTTAGCCTATCTCATATCCTCTATTTATACATATAGCTAGAGTTACATATGTATTATAAGCTAAAGCTACTAGTAGCTAAGCTTAGCCAATAGCTTTCTACTACTAGCAGATAGTAGCTAAAGTATTCAGAGTAGCTAAAGTTTGTGTAAAAGTAAGTGCACTCACACAAGGACAGCTTGCTGTGCATGGTTGTCCTTTCCTCCAGTTAGACTATTGACATTGTAAGCTGAGCCCACTTTTTTCACAGTGATAACCTCCAGAAAGCATGTTGTGTTAATATGGTAGATAGCATTAACATTAGTCAAAAACTTTAGGTGTGGAAGTTATATGGACAGCCAGTTTGATAGCACCTTTAAATACAGGTTTAGTCATTTAAGATGCTACTCCAAGTTAGCAGGATGTCAGACAAAGATGTGTTTTAGATACATCTTATTGTGTGCTTAATTATCTTGCTCTATATTATTGTGATATATTTTATATGTTCCTGATGAGTCATATGTGTGCTAGTGAAGTAGATCTTCCGTAGAGGCCTATTATACGGCAGCGCTTCATGGTTCATGGTTTACTGTAGCTGTTGCCTGGCTATAATTTAAAGCAGCTGATGGAAGCAGTGCCCTAGAGGTTACAGCAGCTCTTGCCCAAATATCCCTCATTATACATGAACAAGCCCACCCCCATCTGCCATGCCCCAGCCCTCACCTCATCTGCAACCAGACCTGCTGCATTAATGACATCCAGTTTTTGGAGGCACTATAGAACCGGGCCTTTTATGTGGCAGCGATAAAATAGTTCTTTGCCTATGCTTAGCAATGGTGCTGCTCTGGGCACTAGACCATTAAGTGAAAATAAACCTAATTATTGTCTGTGTATTCCGCTTTGGCCACTAGGCCCGGAGCCTCATACTGCTTAACTTTTCTTAAAACCCGACAGTGCATCTTACTGAAATAAGTTAAGTAATTCAGTTAGTAAAAAGCTCAGATTAAAATTCTTTGCCTCAAAGCTTTAAACATACCAGCACATATCACTTAGAACTTTGTATGTGCAGTACAGTATTTCCACACGGTTAATGCACAACACACCAGTGCCATGTAGGCTGGCCAAAACATTGAATTAATTTGATAAATTTGCTTTTTTATCTTTTAATTATGTCAAAAATAACCCTTTTGTAAAATTGAATTTAGTGGAAGTTTTTCATTGTTTTTTTTTTTATCCTAAGGACTGAGGGTGCCTTTTTACAGTGAGGTTGGATCTTTCACTCAGGAGGGTTTTCCCAGCAGCCATCGCAAAAGGAGATATATGGTGTGATGTTGATGAAATCCCCAGACTGATTTCCAAGAAAGCATACACTAAATACTATTGTGAATTCATATGTGTTCTTTATTTCTTTACCAGAATAAATATATTTTCATTCTTGTTACCAGAGCTCCCACTTGTAGTGAAGATGTCAGCGTAAAGAATAAAGCTAACATTCCTTGCTTCAGTTTGCTGTTACTATAACAGCATTTCTCACAGTATACAAAGAATACACCACTGCAGGTTTACAGCATCTTAACCAAAGACTGTTGTAAAAATTGTACAGTATAATACAGAAATTATCTAAATATACATTCTGATCATTTACTGAATTTCCCTCCTTGGGTCAATAAAGTATCTGTCTATCTATCTATCTATCTATCTATCTATCTATCTATCTATCTATCTATCTATCTATCTATCTATCTATCTATCTATCTATCTATCTATCTATCTATCGATTCTCTGTTTACATAAATAAATTTTTATGGTTTCAATATAAAAACTGTTTATCCATTGTCTCCTGTTTGTGTAAAATATGAACCCAAATACTCACTGCCTTAAATCAATGTGATCTGCAGTTACCGAGAGCAGGACTAAGTGTTTTGACCTAGCTGTGAAATGAGTGAATGTGCTCCTCTGATAGCAATTTGATAATTTTGATGCAAAACTTAAAACTTGCTTTTGGGTGAACAACAAGAAAAAACTCTGAATGGAGAAAATGCATTAAAGCAATGAACAAAGCGAATTAGTTTTGTGTTTTAGAGTTTTTATTTAGTAAAATTTCTTGTATTCGAGTAATCTTAATAAAATTATCTGTAGCCTCAAAAAACGGTTTTAATAATAATACCCCAACAATAAAATTACATTATTTAAGGCAATGGGTTTACCAGAATGATTTAAGTTGAATTAACATGTTTTTACCGCATATGAATCCCGTAAGTAGTGATACATGTATCCAATAACTGAAACAATGGATTTTACTCTCCAATCACAATCAGCAGGTTTGATCTTGTTGTGTCCTCTTTCGGCACATAAAATCTAGCCTGTAAGTAGTGTTTTTTAAAGTTTAACCAGCGGATATATCTGGTAAATCTTAATCTAATAATTCCCATTTGGCCATGAATATGTATGTAAATGAGGTGGGGGATTGCGTAAAAGGGGCAAATGGTGTAAGTCTGACATGCTATAAACATAAACCATGTGTGTTTCGCTCTTTGTCAGTAAATGCACTCAGATGCTTGCACCCCCTAGGAGAAGACTCTTTTCAAAGCAGATCCTCCATTTGACTCTCAGTTCAGCCCAGGTCCCTCCAGGCAGCCACAGACCACTGTAGCCTCGTACAGCTTGTCATTTCCGGGAAGCTCCTCCTCAGAGCGTCTCTGATAGATAAGAATGATGTGAGTACAGGCAGTTCGGCCACAGTAAGTCTAAATATGTGTGGCTGAGCTCAATAACTGTATTTTAATGGACCGGAGGAGCCAGGAGGCATGGGCAACCGCAGTTACGCAAGAAAGAGGATGACAGCTCATAGGTGAAGTTGAAGCAACATAAAAGTGTCCTCAGAGAGACACAAAGACAGAGAAATGTTTATTTGTTTGGTGTTTATTTATTGGTTCATTCCTTAGCTGTCCATAACCTACTGCTAGATATGGCATGTACTAGAAGCATTGCCAGCCTTAATAATGCCAATAATAATGGCTTTGCACCCTGTCTAGACGAGGGACGGTTAAATTGGGTGTGTAAGGGTGTTTGGGGCGCACGGTGGGGGAGACCACTGCTGGAATGGGTGAGTAAAGTGAGCATTCTATTGAGGTCTTAGTTTTGCTAATCTCCGCCATGTGACAGCACAGCCAGATTTGCTGCCATGGAATGCCACAGGCTGTTGTGCTGGGGACAAAAAGAGACAGGGGCTTTAACTGCAGGGGGGCAACACTCCCTGGTCCTAGCGAGCAGCCCAGCTACTCTGAGAGGGAGAAAAAGTTCTCATGGTTTACACAGACACACCCCCACCTCATACTGCAACACTTTTAACAGTTGTCTACAACATGCACACTAGCCATTAAGTGGTGGACATGTTGTAGACAAGGGCCATTTACAAGACACAAAACTGCAAAAGTCACCCGACTGCTTATAAAAAAAAAATCTGCATTCACATGGTCTAGCTCAGCTGTCAAATATGCTGTGGTCATGTGTATACAAGCCAAACGGTGATTATTATTATTCATTTTTTGTGTTCATTACATAGTGTGTTTTCATTATTTTATTAACTTATGCCATGTTGTTTAGATATATTGTTTTTGTAAAATATTATTAGGAGATGTATAGATCAACAATGGCTTTGAAGTACTTCAAAGAACAGCAAACAGCAAACTAAAAATTTTAAATAATTTGACCACAGTGACATGTTAAGCTAAAAAGTGGTTTGTTTGTATCACAAGTCCTAGGATCAGTCAGTCTTCCTCCTTACAGGGTGAAAAGCGGTCACTGTGCTGTTTGGTATCAGGTGTGCACTACACTGAACATGAACCAGAGAACGCAAAGAGAGTTGTTTGAAGAGAGCACAAAAATGCTACAAAACCAGAGGTAAACCCTAAGGTTCAGATCCATCAGTGTCTGGTTGCACCAGACGTCGCTGTTGAACCAAAGTGGACTGATGGAAGATGACCAAGGAGGACTCTCCTATTCAAAGTATAACATTAAAAAGCAAGACTGGAATTTGCCAAATCATGTCAGATCTGTGTTTACAAATGCAAAAATTAAGGATAAAAAAAACAAATACTGTATCTAGTGTGAAACATGATGGAGGCTCAGGTACATTCTGGTGCTATTTTGCTGCAAGTGGCACAGTTTTAAAAGTGTGCATGGTACAATAAACACTCAAACTATTTAGGCATTCTGGAGTGAAATTTTCTGCTCAGTGTCAGACAGCTTGGTCTTGGGTCCTCTAACAGGACAATGGCTCAAAACACATGTCTAACACACCCCAGAAAAGGCTAAGAACAAAACTTTGGACTATTCTGAAGTAAGTTTTATAAGCCCTGGTTGTTTAAATGTATATGAAGTCGCTCATTTTTCTCCAAGCTAGTATTATTGATTTGTTTTTTGTATACAATTCTATTAAACAACAACAATTTAAAAGAAATATCTGTTTTACATTAGTTAATTTTTAGTAAATTATGATTTATTATTACTTTTGTCAGTTTTATGTTATTTCAGGTAACATTGTCCACTGAAACACCGATGAGCTTGTCATCCTTGGTTGACACACAACACTTAGATAATATTCTGTGCTCATTCATGTTTTGAGTGACCTGTGTCACACATTCAAAGGCTCAGCCCCAATTCCCTGGATCGACCAGCTCTTCACAAAACCAGCCAAATCCCCTGGAGCCCCAGATCTGCAGTCTGGGACGGACGTGAGAATCCTGCTCTAGTTGGGGTAAGGACATGCAGTTCTGTCAGTGTCAGCTCCACCCCCTCTGCCCCCCTCCAGTGCTTTAATTAAAGAAATAATCAGCATTTGCATCACAAAGGCTCACGGAGCTCTCACTATTAGTGGCCTGTTTGCCACCAGAAGTTTAATGAAAATGTAACATCATCTAAACCCTCCTTCACAGATTCTCAGAATAGCTATAGCAGACTCAGAGAGAAAGCTTGGACCTTGAGTTGGTTTAATTCTTTTGTATGATAAGCACTGGCTGGCTCAATCCAGCCCCACCAAATCCTCTTGAGTGGGGCCAAGTGGCAGAGCCGGGAGCTCTGAGTGGACCAGTCCGGGTTGTGGAGGATGACAGGAACGCACAGGAAAAAGGAGAGAGGCAGTAACCAAAACAGCCATGGCAGCTACGGGCCCGGGCCAAATCCCTCCTTCATATTCCTGCCTCCGCCCAATCGTCTTCCCCCCTCAGCTGTCCCGGGCCACAATAGGTTGAGCATCTTTTGTGGCATTAACGGTTTGTAGGAGCAGCAAAACAATGTATGAGAAGTGAGGAGCACAGGGTTCCCACACACATGTCCACACACCCCCACTGCAACCAGCTGATCGCGCCCCCCTGGCTCCTCCCGCTCCCCTTGGTACCCCCCTTTCACACACTTTCCACACATGCATGTACAAACACTCAATCGTACAAAGCAAACTCTCTCATCCATATAAACATACATTGCCGGTTTGTCAGACATATTTGCTCATGTTTAATGCATGAATTGAAATTTATGACTTGGTGCAGTTGTTGATATAGCGGTATGCTAGCGTGCACACATGAGCAGACACATGCACATGGAGTTTAATTGCCTGCTGAGGCCAATAGAAGGCCAAGGAAATCCTTTTGTTGCATGAAAGGCGAGGGCTTGTCTGGGATCTTGATTAATTTGTACTGTCATATGTGGGAGGGGTCTTTCACTTGGCAGCGCAGGGTGGGAATGTCACTTACTCAACTCCAGATTCCTTCATGTCAAACGACTGACAGTGGAACGGGCCTCCAACTATCTGCAGAGAATCATTTTGGCTGAAGCTCAGATAATCAGCACTGGTTCATGATTACAGATGACTTATCCAAAGCCAGAAATATAGATTTTAATAAAAAGGTACATCCATTCATGATGAATTCAGATTCTGATTCATAAATATATGACAGCTTGTCATCTCGCCATGTTTTACCTTATGCAACTGTTTTCTAAAAATCTGATTATCATTTTTATGTTACAGTTTTTTTTGTTTCTGTGACATTGTTCCCTGCACAAGATTTCACTAAAGTCATAGAAAGAAGTGGATGTGCTGGTTGTGTGGTATGAACAGCTCCTATGCCAAGTCTACTTAGATTTTTCTATTGTGTCATCAAGAACATGACAGGCAGTGAATACTCTAACTTAGTTATTGCAGTTAGTCTAGACACAAGGGGTTACAAGCCAGTGTACTCTCTATGCTGGTCCCAAGAGACAGGAAGGGCATCCAGTGTAAAATCCTTGGCAAAACATGGCAACCCAATGGAAAAGTGGTTAGCTGTTACTGTTTTCCTAGTGTCTGTGGGGTTTTCTCTGGGTACTCCATTGTCACCCCATCAACTTCAAAACATGCACAATATACTAATCCTCCTGCTAGTAGGTACACCTGATCAAGATTCTGGCACAGTTATGGAGAAGGGTCCACTGCTCCCGGCAGGTTGCCCCAGCAGCATTAACCGTTAAGCATTGGACCAAGAAAGCAGAACAAATTTCCCTACATAGACAAGTATACCATAACCTAACCAATTCCATTGATTATGCAAATCACAGCACAGAAGAAGATATTTAGATAATGCAGTTGTAGTTGCAGTTTATAAAACTCATAGTAACGCAGTCCTTAATAATAGCTTACTATTGAGAGCAGTAAACAACTTTTTGATGTGTTTTTGCAGTGTGTTTTGCCACTCTGTCAAAATGCCGTTCTGTTAATGTGAAATAACAGGTCATGGCCCTGCTCAGTCCGCTTTGCTCTCCTAAGCTCAGTCTTCCATTTGTCTGTGTGTGGCACTCAGTGGATTCCCACACTCCACTGCTCTTACGCTGTCAGGCCTAATCACAGGCCGGATCTGTATTGATTTTCAGCCACCTGTGCCAGGCGCCATGCTGCTCACAGGGGCTCCAGGCGCTCGCTTCCTCCTCCTCTGCTCCTCTCCCCTTGCCCCAGGACGGCTACTGTCTCCCAGGGCAACTGACATAGAGTGTGCGGCACAGTCCATTTGTCACCAGTTGTCAGCGTTTAGTGGGGCAATGATGTGTGGCAGCATGGGGGAGGTAGTGAGGGGAGAATAAGACAAGGGAAAAGTTTGGGATGTAAGGTGATGTAGGTGGAAGAGCCCCTTTCAATGGGATGTCTCATTATGGAGCCAACTAGTGCCTCCTGTAAACTGCAGAGAATAATAAGAATAATAATGAAAATAGATTGGATTTTTATTGTGCTTTACTTACATCTATGAGGCATAACATTATGACTACCTGCCTATTATTGGTGTTGATACGGTTATGTGTTATAACTACCACACAAGCCATGTCTTTGCTCTCCACTGGGATCACCTATGGCCTGTTCAGCACTATTCCTTCCTTGAACCACTTTTGATAGATACTGACCACTGTAGACTGGAAACCCAAGAACTGCAGTTTTGGAAACGTTTCGAACCACTCATCTACCATCACAATTTTGCCCTTGATTCAAACTCAATTTACCCATTTTCCTGCTTCTAACACATCAACTTTTAGGACAAAATGTTCAATGGCTGCCTAATATATCCCATCCAATTGACAGGTGCCATAATGAAGAGATAATCTGTGTTATTCACTTCACCTGTCAATGGTCATAATGCACAATTATCCGATACTGATACCAATCCGATACAATTATTAAGTTGGGACTATAGGATTGCACAAGGGGTGGTATGTGTTAGTGCAGAGTGCGAGCCTCATATCCTTGTTTGTTTTCCTTAATAACCAGAGACTTTTGGAGAATGTCAGGGACTGGATGTCATTAGCGGGGTGCGGCCGGTCCCTAGTGAGACATGGACCAAGTCAAGCTTACTCACTTCCAGCTCTGAGTCAACAGAGACGGGGCACTGTTCTGCCATCACAGCCCGATCACTATGACCCTGAACTCATTCTGAAGAAATTGGGAGAAGAGTCCCACTAAGGGAGACACCTTCTTTTAATGGAGCTGTTTTTATTCCAGGGTAAGTGGTTATTTAGGCAGTCTATGTGGAGAACCCTCTTCTGTAAACTTTCACTGAGGGCTTGATACGCTCTGGGTATTTATTTATTTATTTATTTTTTTGTAGCTAAGGAGAAAATAACATAAACGATTGGTGACTGCTGGACAATCTGATTTCCCAGTGTTGCTGACATTCCCAGAAAGTCTTTCTAGTTGTTTTTCCAGCCAGAACCATCCCTGTAAAGAACCAGTGGCCTTATTATGATGTAATAATTCTGTGCCTGAAGGGTAGAAAAAAGCCTAAACTTGTATCAGAGAAGTCTCTTTTATTAGCATATTAAATATATTAAACTTATTCAGAGTAGATATATCAATGCTAAAGTTTCATTTTACATCAGGGTGTTTTGAGGATGGTTACACTGAGCAGTACCAATGTCCATCTACCAGGATTTAGTTTGGCACTTATGGTCAAAAAGGCTTCAGACTTCCACCTCATTAAAATTATTTGACACCTTTTTTGAGGCGCAAGGTTTGACAAAGAAGCTCACATTCTGCGTGGATGCCATCTCAGTGTGACCATGATTTTCTTCAATTTGGGGAAGCAAACACAGGTGAACTACTTCTGATACACATTCCACACAAATGGGCCTTTTCACAGGCTGCCAGGCAAATGTGTGGACTTGGCCCTGACTATGAGTGTTTCCAACAATTATGAAAATATGATGAATGTAATCTTTAACAGTAAGTGGTATGTGTTTAAGGAAGACTGTGTGTGTTTCTGTGAGGATCTAGAGTGCTTTTGGCTGGCTGTTGCCCTCCTTGGTGCCTCTGTGCAGTCAGCATTAATGACTCTTCAGCAGGGGGTGTCATGATTGGCCAACCTCTTTTAGTCTGTCCAACTTTTGGGTGCAAGGCTGAGGGATCAGCTTGTGTAAACAGTGAGAGACCATTTCCATGCCCATATAAAAAGAAATCATCTTACCCGACGCCTGTTGTGGAGGGGTCACATGATCACAAATAGCCATCACAATTTGGCACAATTTTAAGACAGTTACTTCTTTTAGTCAGATCTACTATTTGGTGCTACAGTCCTGTGGTATTCTTGTGGTTTCCTGAAGCTCAGAGTTTGGAGATCAGGAACAATGCTGTGGGCTTGCTTTTTCTCCTCATGGCTGACTGGTTTGGAATTAACTCATTACCCCTTGTCCGAAGCGTGCAATTAGGCCTTGTACCACAATTAAGCCTTCATCTTATGCCTCAATAGCCACTAGCCTAAGCACTCACTGCCAACGCAACATCTACTTCTCATCTCTACTGACTGATCAACTGGCCACAGCTACTAATTGTAATGACAGCTATTGTTTCGGCCAGTCTTCTGGTATTGATTAGATCCGTATGTGCTACAACCTTTGAATGACAAGTAGCACAGTTGCAGAAGTGAGCTAATCCTGTCAGTAACATTTTAGGTCCTATAGGGATTCTCCAGACTTTTTTTTTCTTGAGGGTGGCCCAGAAACAATGCTTCCCATCTGGAAGCAACCTTTTCCTAAGGTCTGGACAAACTGATGGATGAGGGGGAGCTCTTGGATGTCCAGCTGAGACCGCCGACAGAGACCCAATCCATCACTCCTATTCCTGCTCTAACGACGGGCACCCATCCCAAGACCCGCAGGTCAAGGATTCTGTCAAAGCATCTCCAAAGTTCCTTCTGACCATGGGCACACTAATTCTTGTCATTGTAAGTGCATTCTCATTCTTGAAAGAGTACTTGTCGTTTATCTACTTGTGACTGTCACCTCATGAACAATCTTCTCTGTGTTGCTTAAAGGTAGAATTGTATGAGGAATTTAATTTATTGGTAAAAAAAACTGGGACTTTAAACCAGGATTTTGTTCCCTAATATGGACAATATACACAAGACACAATGCATAAACATAACCAGATATAATTTTATAGTTAAACACTACCACAGACATTGACCCTAACCTTAACCATTGGATTTGAAGCCTAAACTTAACCCTAATGACAAGCAAGGTTAACAATACAAGATTTCTTTACAGCCAGAACCTTAAAAAATGTACAGATCCTTTCCCTAAGACACAGTCTTATGACATCATAATAAGATGACTGGTTCTTTGCGGGGATGGTCCAGAAACAACAACCAGAAACATGTAATTGGTCAAACAATAAGAGCAGTATTCCTGTCATTTCTTCAGAAAAATAATGCTTCTGAGGTTTGTTTGGTTACATGGAATTAATTCAAAGGTGAAAAGTCCAGGCAGGGTCTCATGAAATTATCAAAAAAAAAAAAAAAAAAAAAAAAGTTTTGTTTTTTGTATAGTGGTAATATTGTAATGATTTGTGTATTTTTTTTATATTGGTCATCTTAATTTAATTTTTTGTTTTCCAAATAAAAACAAATAAATATGGCTTATTTGATATAATGCATTCTTATATGTTAATGTAATATGAATGTGAGGGATTTAATTAAAAATATAGAAAAATGCAAGTTTAATATTTTATACAACAGTAACAGTAATTTTTAAACAAATAAGAGTGGAGATAGCCAAGGTTATAGCAGTCTGTTGTAAGTTTTAGTGGCTATCAGTCTGGACTCCAGTTCTCACTGATCAGTGGTGCAGGCGAAACTCCTGTCTGCTGCTAACAGAACTGTCCTGTTCTCTCATTTTGTTGGTTTAGTAACAGATAAAAAAAAAAAAAAAAAAAAAAAAAAAAGCTTTGTCAAGTGAGGACAAGGGAAGAACTTTTTGAGGTGATTGTTCCTCTGAACTGCACTCTTTTTCTCACTTGCTCCCGCAGTAACAGGTGGGCAGTAATCATAAACATGCGTGTGCTCCTCACCCTCTCTGTTTTCTACTGCTGGACTGGCTGGTGGACTTAGACATACTGAATAAAAAATGCACCAAGCTTATCATCGAGATCGACCATTGTGATTCAACATAAAAATTTGATTTTTGACACCGCTCTAGTTTTGTGTCTAATGTACAGTAGCTTTTCAGTGAAGACTGTTATCCTGATTTCAGACAAACTCCTGTGAGGTGACTGAATAGAAGTCGGACTGAAAATTCAGTTTAGTTGCACAAATCTAGACTATGAAGAGTATGGAAGTGTACAGTGATTATAAAGTGCTACTGCTAAAATCTTGACAATCATGAAGATTATTTGCTGAAACCAATGGGTCACATAATTTCACTAATGAGAAAGCTCACAGCAGGGGAGGAAAGGAGAAAATAATGACCAGCTTACTATTGCCAAATTCATGGAAACCCATTATCTGATTCAAGTGCCCAAAATAAATTTGAATCTCAAATAATAGAGCCCTTTAGTGAAGCAAAACACCATTTGGGTCATATAAATGACACAAGCTGCATTTTAAGTCTGAACCTTGCTTCTACGTTTTTGTGCTGTCCGTTGTTGTGGTAGCGCGAGTTAGGCCAGAGGACATTCCCCATAGGCCTATAGGTCTCTCTGTGCATCTTAATAGGTTGCCCTGGATATGGCACTGGAGTCCAATAGGGAGATTATCGGGCCCGTCTGCCTTCAGGAGCTCTTAGGGTTGGTGTCTTTGTGCGGCATGAGAACAGGCTTGGAGTGCACCCAGCAAGAGGAGTGGAAATGTGTTTGACATACGCTCGGCGAACATGGCTGGGGAGGCAAGAACAGCAGGATACGATTAATGACCACAAAATAAGATTGCTACAATATGGCAACCCTGGTCCCCCCACCTTCTTCACCGTGGGGCTGTCATATTTCACCAGTTTGCCTACATTGCTGTGTGTCTTTGCAGTGTGTTTGTGTGTGCATGTACTGCTCATCTAGAAACAGGGTCTTTCATCTTCATTTTGTCCTCTCTTCATTACTTTTGGTTGTGATTGTAGACCATTCACATTCGATGGTGCATTCCTGAATCTTACAGGGAAGTCAGGGAGGATACAGGTCTTTGGGGACTTGTTGCATTACTCTGTACATCCACCAACCTTTAACAATGGTGGATATGATCAACAATAAGCAATGAGATGCAATGCTAACAACAAAAACAGTAAGTCAGTCACTGAGGTCTTCTTCAAGAATAACAAAAGCTTCACGTCGAGCTGCAGAGGGAAATCTGGAGGCCAAATGCTCCCAGACTGTTGTTGGGCTGGGGAGACTCCACTGAAGCGCTGGGGTCAAAACCCATGGGCCACCGGGACAGAGATGTGCAGGGGTAGAGAGGGCACAGGGGAAGGAGGGATAGACCTTAACTAGGTGTCAAACAGACCCTGCGGATCTTTGCACATGAGCAGCGGCATAGCTCAGCCCGCACTGTGATGTTTGTTGACACGTCTGGGAGAGAATTTGGAAGTATTCAGTGCCATCATAAATCAGAAGGAGGCTTGATTTTTCCCATGGTTAGGAGCCTCATGGGTAGATCACTTTCATGTATTTTCTTCATAACTGTTTTTGTACTAAATTGCATGATTTGTAATTTGTTAAGATTAAGTGTGAATTATAAAATGCACCCAATGAAAAGTAACAGTCTGACGGGTCCAGAGAATGAAAAAGCAAATAATACATTAGTAAACAAAAAACAGTGTCTCATAACTGCAGGCATTATATGACATTAGACTACAGTTTCATTTAAGTCTCCCCAACTTTTCATCAACAAGCATTGGTCTTTTAGCCTAATATTATATCTTTTGACAAATTTCCTCACTTTTTGTATGCACTGGTTAAGCTGTAATGTGTAGTTTATGTGTTCAACATGTGGCAGAGCCCATCAGCCTCACTATGCACTCTCCACACCTGTTCTCCCAGCTGTTGCCATAAAGCACTCTGGGAGCTGATGCTAATTCCATGTATTTTGTTCTGGTTCAGATGGAAAGAAAGAGCGACAAAGGGAGAATTCCTCATGGTCTAACTGTATCATGCGCTATATTAAAAAGACAATTTCAACTTCTAGACTCTTGAGGTATTTGGAAAGACCTAGCCTGCCTGTGGTAAAAATAATAGGGGCACAAAGCAGAACAAGCCTCTGCCATTCCTCCATCTCTGCACCACTCTTGCATGCACAAAGCAAATGCAATACAACAACTTACATAACTTTGAAAAATTATTGAAATTTGTACTTACTCGCTCAATAATATACTCTTATGAGCATTATGTGTCTATCCACAAGTATAGTAATAGATTGCTTGTGTCCTATTAGCTCCTTTAGCTAAATTGAGTTGCTTCTATTTATTACACACAACTTTTTGATAGTGTTCGCATTCTCCTATGTCCCATGGGACGGCCAGTCAGACACACAAACCTAGGCAGCAAAATGTACCTGCACGCTTCCAAAACAGTAAAAAAATTTGTTAATTTATATTTTGTGTGTAATTAATCAGACTTCTGCCAAGTTAAACCACGTCTATCTCTGCAGAAATGTGTTTTTTTTCCCTGAACTTTACTTTTACATGTTTACCAAGTTATGTTTGTCAGGTTATTTGAATAAGGGATTAGTCTTAACTGTTTCTCCCATATGTGGAATAGCTAAACACAGTGGGTTGTATGTTTAGCATGCAGGGCCACGTATGACTTCGAATAATGCTTCACTTTTTCCAGAAGAATTTTGGCACTCATGGTATTATGATTGACTATGTTCAATTTATCTCTCCACTACTGCTATCCAGTAAAAATGGAAGAATTTAATCACACTCAAAGGTAGAGTTGGCTTATTTAGCTCTGATTTCTTAAATGGGACTGTTTTAGATAGAGACAAAATGAAAATGCAATATCATTCTGTGAGACTTTTACAGAAACCCATGTAATCCAGTTTATGTGCTTTTGGTTGTAATTTAGACCAAAAGCCAGTATGATGCTTGTGCAACAATTAAACAGGAACATTTTAGAAGGGTTTAATAAATATATGGGCTATAGTGTGAGTTTCTGGCCAGTCAGCCTTCAAAATATATATTATTATTTTATTTTGATTATTTTAACTTTCTCTATTGTTCATCAAACATGTATCCTATCTACTTCCTGTATGATGCATTTTACACCTACTGGCTGTTACATTGATCTCTTTTTTAATCCTATCATTTAAAGAGCCTTGCAAATTGGCTAAAGTTATCAGGTATAGACTGACTAAACCTCATATCAACCCAGGTTTTCTTTTGTAGATCACAATTGTAACAAAAATATTGCATATTCTATTTTATTTATATTTTGAATAAATCAAAACATCTGTGATAGAAATGTGTTAAAATGACTAATAAAACTGTTTTGCTCTCCAGTGCAGAACCACCCACTGGCGGTCCTAACCTAGCTTCCTAACAGGCTGAGTGCAGCTCATGAGGCCTCAGACACGCTTAATAGGATTATGGTAATATAATTTTGTGCCGCTGACCTCAGGCCGCTGCCAGGTTTCTTGTAGATCCTTGGACAAAGGCTGGGAGCTCACCCAGGCTTCAAGCAGGCTGGCTCAGCTTCTTGGCACAGGCCAGTGTCCTCATGGGGCCAGCACAAGATGGATGACTGGAGGGCAAAGTCTCACTTCCTAAAGACTACTCCAACAGGGAGCACAATCAAGAGGGAAAAAAAAGAAAATTTGAGTTAGTCATTTGATGTTGATGACTTTGTACAAGCTGTTTTCATTCAGTGTACGTCTTAGTGTAGCCATCTATAAGATCAGGATGTAGGAACCCCTCCAGTAGCTTGAATCAGCGCAGACTGCAGTTCTTTAGCTGAGGCTGAAGTTCCCATGGAAACAGCCTTGTGCTCAACTTGTCTAGTTCTGTGATTTAGCGACGTTTGCTCCATTAGATGTGTCTTATTGGTTTAGCAAAGTATTTTATCGACTGGACAATTTGAAAGGAACTTGGTGCAGGGGTCAAACTGTGTCTATGGGTATATCAAAGCAGGGAAAGTGTTAAGTAACTACATACAGACAAAAGGAAATAAGAGAATGAGAAAAGTATATACTGTATGTCGGAAAAAACTCTTGTAATTGGACTGTCCACTCTTTGAATACTAAGGAACACACCAGACCAACAAAATTATCAAACTTTGAGAATGATCTAACTTTCAAATTTTTCTTTGTTAGACATTTTATTGTTGCCCAATCTCCATGGGTGTATCAACATTTTCTTTTCCTCTTCCTTTTGCCCCTAAAAAGACCACCCATAGGGACTGGAGGGGGAAGACGTCTCTGTGGAATAATAATGGGGTCTTCCTGGGAAAAATGCCCATGAAAATGGCCTGTCTGAAAAAAGAAAGAAAGAAAATTTTGTTCTTGTTTCCAGGCCTTGACTGAAACATCTATCAGGCCACTGCTGCTGGTCACAGGGGAGCAGGAACAGTGGCTCAGGGGCTGCTTGGGTCACTCTGCTACTAACACTGTTAATGTCAGAGGTAGAAGAAGTGCTATAAATCTGTATTCCAGTAAAGTACTGTTACTTTAAAATGAATAGGTGCAAGTAAAAGCAGCCAACAAGTAATTAGTGTGAAGTTTACTTAAGTAGAGAGTACGTAATGCTACTACCATTTCAACTACCATAACTAGTGTTTCTACTAGGGACAGTTGTACATAAGTATGGCTAGTGCTACCCTATACTGGGAATAATACTATTAGCACTACGGCTGCTGCTGCTACAACTAAAAACTACCAAAAAAAAAAAAAAAAAAAAAAAGTAACAGTGTCTGAATTGACTCTGAAGGTATCTTTTCTTAGAAGTACAATGATCAAGTAACTTAACATCTGGCTAAGGTCAAGGACAGCAGTGAAGAGAGCTACTGTATGCTCTGTAGTTGTCTGGTTAGGACAGAAGTTGTTTGTGGGTTTTTTTTTTTGTTTTTTTTTTTAATTTTCTGGTTCCTAAATAAAATATTTCAGGGAACTTTTTTATTACTCCATAATGACCTGTTTTTAAAAGTATATGATTTGAACTATTTATCTATTGGACAAGACAGTCTGTACCCACATGAAAACCCAACCAATGATTCACTTTGGTCAGGGAAAGCATCAGTATTGATGTAATTTCCTGCTTCCAGAGTCCTACCACATGAGACGGGATTCTGACGAAACCTGCAGGAACAGCTTTTTATCAAAACACAAAACACTTTATTCATGACGGTTACCACACAATATTCTTCATAATTTAAAAAATGATATCTTGTATGTTTCCTTTTTGTAAACCTTTTTAGGGCAGATTGAGAAAATGATGACAGATGGGGCTTTAAACTGATTCCAATATTTCATTTCATTCTTGTTAATAAAGACCATTATTTATTTTTATAATTTTGGTTGTCATGTGCCAAACTTGTCTTGATTATTCTTAATTTGCTATGTTTGGTGGCTAGCGCTTATTGCTCCATCAAAAATGTATTATTGTCTTGTTAAATTTACAGTACCAGTCTTGGGAACACAATAATTGCTGTTAATATGGGCTTTTTTAAACAATGAAACTAAATTAAGTTGATTTAATATGTTAGTTTTAACTATAAAAACTTAAAATAAAAAACAATTATTAGTCATTTATCTGTTTCAGTTGTCAACACTTTTGTATAACAAGGAAGCATCAGGATCTGCATTACCCACATTCCTGTGAGTTTTCTGCACAGCTCCTGCAGTGCACGGCTCTGGGCTGTGCTCACTGGCCTCCCTCTGGCCTGGAGGTTTGTGATGAGCCCTCTGCCTGTGCTCCAGGCCTGGGCCGCTGCTGAGCCCCTGATGGATGTGCCTCAGGGGCTCTCTGTGGGGGGGTCACACTCTCTGCCCTCTGAAGCCAGGACATTCACTGGGAGGCTGTAGATAACAAATATTAGATGCCTAAGTGTATACGATGCATCTTTTGATAAACAACATCCTAAAAAGTTAGATGAACAAAATGCAGTACATAGGTTGCATTAAGCAAAACAATGTGAGATAAACGTCTAAGTGTAAAGATGTTTTGGTGTTCATCCAAGCACCATCATTATTTTAAAAGTTTAAAGGAACCGGAAGAAAGTCACATGATCAATCATTGCTGTCCACCAGCTTATGGACAAACACCAAAAGGTTTTTACTCTTAAACTTTGAGTCCTGTGATTTTAACAAAAGGTTTTTAATGTTTGGAATGTGGGTGTTTAGTAGACAAAAATGGAACCCACATAGACAGACAGTATACACAATATATCTATATGTGTTTAGTTAGTAGTAGTTATCCCTTTCTATCTTTTAGAGAGTAGAGTATATTTTGTCTGGACTTCTTCACTTGCTGATTGTACCATCACTGGGTGTAATTTAGTAGCATACTTCAGATTTCAACACAAAGCCATAGTACTTGATTGTGTTTACACTGTCCCTGATTTATTGAGGTCCCTTCTGTTGCGGTATTACTTGTCCTGTAATGAATAAACAATATTCAATGTCTGTTTGTTTCTTTAAGTCGATGTGTATATATTGGGGAGGGTGTAGACATACGTCTTTTCAAAAGGTTGTAGTTAGAAAACCTTATGAGCTCATGGTCTGAGAAGCCCAGAGCAAAAACCACTGCTCCCAGAACGACAATGAGAGGACAAGTAAAATAACCAACGCACTGTTTACCTCAGGCTGATCAAATGATAAGACAATAAGAAGAACATTTAACACTGATTAGGATCTCCAAGTCAAAACTCTCAAGCTGATGGCCTGTCATCGCTTGTATAGATACGTATATAATATATTTAACCAGGATTAAAACAATTGAAAATAAATGCCCAGTGAGATCAGAAAATTCTTAGTTTTTTGATTTATTGCAAACAATATAATACAAAAGATAAGCTTTTAAGCCATTTTAGGACAACTGCATTATCAAGTTGACAATGAGAACTAATGATACAGAACAGGATATAAAAGGAACAAAAATCATCCAGTTGATTCCAGCAAAAATAACATCTTCCAGAATAATGATTTGTTAGAAACGAAACAAAGAGATAATTTCCAGTTCTCCTCTCTAGAATTCATTGTGATACATAATCTGTACACAGCTAGGACGTAAATAAAAAGAACTTTTAGACGGAAACATTTACAAATGATAAATTAAACAAATCTGTATCACAAAAGACAGCACACTATCTCTGTTAGCTGCTGCAGGAAATAAACCATAATTGGAAATAGTTACTTTCACATAAAATTAATGCTAATGAATAAATTAGGAAAAGTGTACGAAAAAGAAAAGGAAGAATTATGGAAAGCAGGGCAGGCTCAGAGCTGCTGAAAGAATCAGGTCAAAGGTCACTTCCTGTAACTGCAGGAGCAGAAGTCAGAAGTATGCTGAGGTTTTGACACAGTGATGGCAGACAGCAGCCCAGAGGCAACTATGGCATCAAGGCAGCAACCAGACAAAAGTTACAACTAGCAACACAGTAAGGCCTCAAAGAGAAGGGCATGGCACTTGCTGAAGCACAATACTCTGAGTCAAAGCAAGAGCAAGGCGGCACAAATCTGAAGGATTCACTCATGACACAGTCACATTAAGGCCAAAAGCTCTACTTTGAACCTGCTGCTCAAAATTTGCATCTTAAAGGAATGACATCAAAATATTTACAATAAAAAGGCGGAATGTTCATTATAAGACAGCAGTGTCAGTAAACAGATTCTTTACACATCTTACTTCCTGTACAAAAACACCCAAGAGAAGTAAGGCCACTTTTTACCCAGCATTTCTGCTGCTAAATCTTCACATGATGTTGGTGCTCATCATGACAGTGAAGACAGAAGCAGATACATACACAGTACATACTAAAATATTTATAACCTGTATGTCCTCACAGAGGATTATTTAACAACAAACTGTATCTAAAAAAATAGAATTACAATTTTAAACAACATATAAAAGGCACTGTCGGGAGCCAATCCAAAGATATATATTCAGAATATAAAAAGTCATTGTTTTTCTGTTGGCAAAGTGTGTGTTACATTTTCAAACATGATGTGCGTTTCAGTCAGTGTCCTCACGGCCTGGAGAGCTGTGTGTAAATGGGCTGCTGCTCCCAGTGCTGTGGACTGTGTGTCTGCGGGACAGAGGGCACCCCGGCGCTGTCTGCGATGGGGGTGTACATGGGCCTCTGGCTGGGGCTCATGTAGCTGAATGTAGAGTACAGGCCTGAGCCTTGTCCCGCAGCGTGGCTGTAGTAGGAGTTAGCCCCCTGGTGCTCTGTATAGTCATACTGTGCTCTGGTGATGGAGGGGTACGAGCTGCTGTAGTGCTGCAGGTTGAAGGAGCCATAGGTGATGTGTTGAGGGGAGCCCTGCTGCTCACTGTAGTGACTGGGACTTAGCTGCTCTGTCTTGATCTGGGTGGTCCTCTGTTGTTGTTCTCCACTCAAGTTGGTCAGTGTGTGCTGCTGCTGTTGCTTGGAGATCCAGCCACTATTCTGGGCCACCGTGGCACCGTTCATGCCATAGCTGTTGGTGTAAGCGGCCTGTGCGGCGCCCGCGTGGCTGTGGGGGGGCAGGTACTGGTCAAACTCATCTACGTCAAAGCTGCCCATGTTAGAGATGACCTCACTGCTCAGCTCTCCAATGTCCACTGCTCCAAAGTCGATGTTGAGCTGGCGGCTGGTACCCTCCTGCACGGGGCGACCCTCGCGCTTCAAGTCAGCTTTGCTGGAGGGAAGATCAGTCTTGGGGGTGGTTGGAGGAGTGGGTGGACCCTGGGACTGACCTGGGAAAAATATTTAAGTAAAATTTGCATTTTAGTTTACATGTTGCTTGTACATTTGTATAGCCTATGTAAATAAATTGCTATTTAGTAGGAATGTACTGTTTTTTAACCGGTAGATGATTTTAAATCATTTACCAATGCATCATTAGCCAACTTCTTTTTTCATGTTTTTAATAAAGTCATTGCTGACTCACCAGAGTGCTCGCCTGGGGAGTGCACCTCGCCCATGCTGGACGCGGGAGAATCAGCCTGCTGCAGTGCCTTGAAAATGGCGTTGGGTGAGATGTGGGTTTGTTCCCCGTCCTCGGGATCGTTTTGTCCGTTCTTAACCGACTTTCTCCGCCTTGGCTGGTACTTGTAGTCAGGGTGGTCCTTTTTGTGCTGCACTCTCAAGCGCTCAGCCTCTTCCACGAAAGGCCGCTTCTCAGCCTCGTTAAGCAATCTGTTAATAATGAAAAAAAAAACGGTATTTAAAAATGTCAAACTTAAAACAACACAATATTCATAAAGCTTTTAGAGACAGGTTGTTGTATTTACATGGGACCATTAGGATATTAGTTTGGGGGATGCAACCTTCTCGACAATTTAATATAAAATCCCTAATTAAAATTACGCATAGAATTGGATTTCTACACAATGTTTTTGTAGGCCTAATGTTAAAATGTTTACAATAACATAGCATACATAACCTAGCTTATGAGCTGCGCAAATAAAGTAAATTTAATAGACAGCAGATAAAAAGTAACATGTAGTTTTTACCTCCAAAGCTTTCCGAGAGTCTTGCTGAGCTCCGCGTTGTGCAGATGTGGGTACTGGTCGGCCAGTTTCCTGCGTGCAGCCTGAGCCCACACCATAAACGCGTTCATAGGTCTTTTGACGTGCGGCTTGTTTTTGCTGGATCCGTTGACGCGCACGGGCATGGGTACGAGAGTCCAGTCGTAGCCCTTGAGCACCTGCGAAACGGCATCGCGGATGCACACGGGAAACTTTTCCTCGTCCGTCTCCTTCTTGTAGTCGAGGCCAGCCATCAGGAGGTGGTTGTCTGACGGCCGGGTATTCTCGGTGTCCGAGCCGGAGTGGGACGGGCACGGCGAGCCCGCCGAGTCGTCGGACATGCAGGGGCTGGGAGCGTCGGAGTGACACTTCTCCTGTTCCTCTGTCATCTTCAGGTAAGGGTCGAGGAGATTCATAGAGCTACTGTCCGCGTTAAAAAGAAGAAAAGTCTTCTTCTTAAGTCCAGGGACCGCAGTGACAGCTCCACACAGGTTAACTATCCGTCGTGGCCACAGTTTCTTGCACTACTTTGCAAACTGCAAGTGACAGTTTCCAATGGCAGAACTGTGGCAGAACTGTGAGGCGGTGACTTAACTGAAGGCTGAGACACGCTCCGTGCTCTGGGAAGGTTAGCAGAGAAATCTAAAGAAGCGCAGCCGAAGCCTCGATTTATGTTGGACGGCGAGAGCGCGATTGGGGGAGACTTGGAGGAGGCGGGACGTAATCTGACTCTGCTCCCAGTGCGCTCCGAGTCAACAAGTGAGACGGCAGTTTACCACTATTCCTTTAGACAACTAAACTACGAAAGAAACGAAGATTTTAATAGGCAATACCCCACTGCCTTTTTACTGAAAGCCTGCACAGTTTAGCAGGATTTCATGAGGCCACAACATTACCCATTCTTACAGGATCAAGGGCTTTTTTCAAATAGCCTATAAGTTACATGGATATACCTGAGAACACCTGCATATGTACCCTAAGACATAGGTTATCAAAGAAAAGCTATGATGTTTATCACAATGTTACTTAAAGATATAACCTATCAATAGGCTTTATTATTTAGAATCATACTAGTAGACTATGTTATGAAATTTTCAGTTTATTAACCATCATTACGACGTTAGTTGTGACGGTTCTGGTGCTTATTTGAGACTTTAAAAGTGTTTGACTTGTCTATACTTTAGTGAGATTCAGTGCAGTCTGTCGAGACGATCGGGTCTTCAGTTTCCACAACGACCCATAGGGGGCGACAACGCTCCAGAAACTTTAGACATTTCACACCTATTTGATTGGTTTGAAGCAAAAAATATATGGTTCACAAACTCGTAAAACATGTGGAACTTTTTTATGTGATTTATTTTTATATATCACTTTAATGTTATTTTATGTTTTAATAATAAATATCATAAAAACAAAGTGGAGTTCTGGACTCTAAAGGCTCTTGTATTATGAAATTTGTAATATTAATATATCTTATGCACAAGAACAACCACACAAATAATAATAATATTCAAGGCATGTAACTTATTTTCACACACATTATTATTGACAAAATATTAAGTTGAGCAGTCTCTCCTCCTTCTCTAATGCTTGGAGGTATCTAGTTACAAAAGTTATATACTATGTTGTACAGTCTGCCTTCCCTTGTCCCCTTGACCCTGACATTTTCATTAAGAGCACCTTCTTATACCTCAGTGTACATGTTGTTACAGATTCTTGTCTCTCTGCCTTGTCAGCTTCCCTGCATGGACCTGTTTGATATAATACAGTTCAGACATGGTGTTCTTCCAAAGGTCAGTGTGGTAAGAAACACAGGAGGTGAACAGTGTTTTTGTTTCATCATCACTTGATAGGTGTAATTATGGTAATTTTTGTAACACTTCAAAGTAACTCTAGACTTGGGCCAAAAACCTTGAGCCATTTCCATCAATAAAGTAGGACTTACAGTGAGAATAGCACCATCTGGTCACTTAATGACAAATAAAATGGTTCTCGAACTGTGGTACAGGTTCCACTGGTGGTACGTTGACAACTCGTACTACTCAGGAGTCAGTTCTGATTTAGGTTAATTTAGCTTAGAGCCTATTTTATTTATGTTTTAGTCTGGCTGTGTTTGGGGATTAAATGTGAAGTGTTGACCCCTGCTCAGTTCTGGTTTAGTCCTGCCTTAGTCTCAGTTAGCCAAATGTTTTTTTCTGAGGTGGTACTTAGTGTAAAAAGTTTGGGAATCACAGGTCTATTTATTTTCTTCTGGTGATACACAGGAGTTGCCACCGGTTGAGTTTCCCAAGCAAGTGGGGGAGGGGTTTGTCCCAACAAGTAGAAGAGGAAACCAGGGATGGCTAACACAGAGGCATCAAAGGTGTAGTGTGGCATGTTCGCGCCCCCACCTCTGCTGACTGCACAGGAGCCCATCAGACTGTCCTAGTACTACCACAGGTTCTAAAGGTGGGTCCACCACACTCACGGCTGCCCGCCCGCCCTGCAGCCTGCCCGCAGCCCGAGCCGATCTTGGGAAACTTCTCAGCTTGACTTCGAGCCACGGCGTTAAAATTTTGAAGCAAACACTGGGGGTAAACTGCCAAATCATGTCTTCCACCTCGCAGATTCCACGGCAAATGTTTGAACAGGCCGCTCCTCACAGTTTTTTTTTAGTTTGAAACTCAATGTCATTTAGATGAAGGTGTATTATGTGTTTTAACAACACATCTGACTACTTTTATTTTTCTGGTTTTATAGTTGCAATGTATTTCTCCAAATTTGTCAAGAAAATAAAGGTTGATTAAGCTGAATGACAAGTTAACATTTAACCAATACTGCAAAATTAGAGCCGAACTATATTAGAAACACATGCAATATGCAATATGTTCAATATCACAATTACAATATGATTGAAGATACCTGGCATAAATGTAAGACTTTGTTAACTATAGACATAATAAAAGTTAATTTTAGTTTGAATTTAATGAAAACTTACAAGGCTCTGGACTTACTGGTCGAAACTGGAAATTAAAACATGTTTAAGATTAAAACTAAATTTAGGTTTTACACAACACAATTATCTATTGGTTCCTGACACTTGTTTTGAAAAGTCCACGTTTCCGTCAGATGGAACACCATAACATTATTACAACACAGTTGTTTGCCAATATTACAATAACAATACATTTTCAAAGTATTGTGCATCCCAAGCATAATGTATGTGAACTAAGCAAAACAATCCCATAATGTAAATGGGATGCAGTCAGACATTTAAAGAAGGAAACTTTAGTTGATGATATATAGTGTTGCATAGATATTTGTGCCTTGAGCTGCACACAACTGACATTACACCTGTCTGAGACTTTCCACAACTAGTGCCAGCTGCCCTAGACATGGCAGCAGACTGTAAGATGGAGACCTAAGAGAATTTTCCTTCCGGCTCATGTTTTTTTTTTTTTTTTTTTTTTTTTTGGTTCTTGAAAGAATTTAAATTCTTACAAATGTGCCCTAGTTCCCCAGATGTTTGCCAAAAGCAGATCAAGGCAGGTCTGGCCACAGGTGACTGTTGACCCTAGGCATTTTAGAAAGGGTAGAGTTTGTACAGGGCTTATGAAAGCCTTGTCACTGTCACAAGGATGGGCTTATATTCTCTCACACCTCCATGATATCTAGCCACTACACTTGCAGTGCAGTAAGCCTAATTTTATGCCACTTCCAATGATAAATAAAAATCAGTGTAGTTATGTTTTTAAATTAATGTATTGACCTATTAGCCAGAAGAAGAACTGGAAGTGACAGTACTACTTCAAATATTCAAGTAGAAGTAAAGTACTCCATAAAATTGTTAATCAAAAGCAAGTAAAAAAAGTACTCAGTGTAAAGTAAGTTGAAAGTACATACTTCCTGTACCACTATTGCTGCTACTATTTCCAGTACTACACCTCTTATAGCACAATTGATCTCTACGTTACTTCCAGCAATAAAATGCAGTCCATCCTGGCCTTCATCCTCTGATACTGTGAGAGATACTTGCTTATACACACTTTCTTGTATACTGTATCCTCCCTATGTCCTCTAATAGAGATAGTGAGGGTGTAATCTCAGCTTTATTCTGCAGGAAATTAACTGATTTTGGTTCAGGTACGTAATGAAGGCAATTATTCTTAATACATTGGAGATATACCACTATTGAGCTATTAGCTGTAATGCAATAGCCTAAAGCAATTGTGATGATTATAAACATGTTATCAGTTAAGAGTGGAGGAAACATAGGCACTGATACATAAATTATTACAGCATACAGATGCTGTATTCCAAAACAGGGGGTCCTAAAGGCTGGGTCAGGACAAGAAAGTGTTAATACTTCAGATTACTCTTGAATGGCTGAACATGTTCACTTGAATTTGATATGTATATAGTCTGCTGCTGCATATTTTAATATTGTGCTGAGCCAATACAACAAAATGTAATTTTATATACATCTGTTGTCTAAGTCAAAGTTATTAAACCGGACCTAGAAGAAAGTCACAGTTCCCTTTGAAATATGAGTCCAGATAAAATAAAGGATAAATATAAGGAAATACAAAAGGATAGGAGGCAGCTTGTGTTAATCCCTCATAGTAACTATCATGACACACACCTGAGGACTACCTGCAGTATAGAAGTCAGCTGAGTGACTCCTATGAGGGCTCAGGTGGCCTGACCCAAGAGCCAGTTTAAATGACAATGGGATGCTCTAAAGGCAGGTCTGACCTGCAATCAGCTCTGAATGACAATGGCTCATTGTCAACATGATGGCAAACTGCTGTTGTGCATCCTCACCAGGGGTTCCTTCAAAACTGACAAAAGGCACTGGGCTAAAAGGCAACATCAAGTAACATCCTTTGAACAGTTTTATGTGTTGTTTTTAGTGGTGTTATATGAGCTACTAAGCCAGTGTATTACAAGAGGATGGTGGCTGTTAAAAAAACAAATAAAGGGGTTATTATCAATTAACATGAAGACTGAGATAAAACAATAAACTAAACCAATATAAACAGCATAAAAGAAAGACTGAACACAAACCTACGCAACAGGTGAGACCAACAACTAGTGTGTTTTAGTGTTTGTTTTTTTTTAAGCATGACCCCAAAATATCTAAATAAAACTAAACTAAATCAAAATAATATAAGTTTTTCTATGTTTCCTTCCTGATATGTGCCCAACCTCCACTCTCCCATGTCTGGATGTTTACATTGTTTTTTGTGTGGGGAAACTCTCTACTGCTCGATTTTTCCCAGTTTTGTGAGGCATCGTGCTGACCTGGGCTGACGGACACTGCTCACAGCTCTTTGGCACTGCAGCTCGTCAAACGTCCCATCCACAGCTCACAGTGATGTCAGAGTGGCACCTCTGGCTGCACACAAAGGCATCATTCACAAACACGCAGTACACACTCTGCTCCTGACAACGTAATGGAACTCTGGGTCTTTCCCCCTCCTACCTTTTCCTATTCTCAGCTGAAAACGAGACCTCTTTGTCATATGTGTTGTAATAAACTAAAAATATACTTAGGTGTTTCCCCATTTACCTGTTGCACGTTTGTCCTTGTTGACATCATTATTTATTGGCCACCTTAGTTTGATTTCATCCAACCCCAACTCAATAAAGTTTGTAAAATGTAAATAAAAACAAAATTCCAATCGTTTGCAAATCTCATTAAAACATGATTTATTCACAATGGAAACTGCTGAAACTGAGATATTTTACCATTTCATGACAAAAAGATTTTTATTTTGAATTTGATGGCAGCAGCAAGTCTCAAAAAAGTTGGGATGGGGGCAACAAAAGGCATTTTAGAAAGACAGGGCTACATTATTGGGACCTAAAACTTCAAACTTGAAACTGAAAATCAAGGCATGGCTCAAGAGGACTTCCTGAAGTAATCAATTGTTTATATTTACATTTTACACTGTTCTTTATTAGGGTTTTATTTTGGTCTAAAAATAAAAAAAATGCCCATTTGGGAACAATGGCTGTAAACTCATATTTCATTATCCTCCCACCTTGGCCCAGTGCTTTCAGCAGAGCTCATTTGTCAAGCTGGTCAATGAAAAGCCCCATTCTTCCTCCACAGTCACCGCGATACTAGAAATGCCAAGTTAATGAAAGAGTGATGATATCCAATCACCTTCCAGAGCATCGCACCTGCATCAGAGGCACTGCTCCCAAAACTCTGCTGAATCCTCACAAATGGATCCCTTACAGATGTACTTCCTCTCAGCTTTTTGACGCTGATATCACTAGTTGCCAAGGAAATAGGAATATCTTGTGTGGCCGAGTAGATCCAGTCCTCTTAGGTGTTTCCACTGGGGATTTCAGCATTAGACCGTGGCAATGGGATTAATAGCTTTTCCAAAGGCCAGGGGTGAAATGAACAATGGCATACTTCAAGGGCTTTAAAATAGTGTCTTATTACAATTAGGAGAGTCCAGTCTAACTTTGATAAATCCTATTTGCTAGAAAAAAATGCATTTACTACCTAACTTTTTACATTTGTTAGAGATTCAAGGGCCGTCTACACCACTATACAATTCTGTTTTGTTTCAGAATTACATTTCCAGTGCCTCAAGTACAATGTTTTTGTAAAGATGGTGCAAATCTTTGGAGTCAAAATGTTTAAGTCTTGGTTAAGTCCAGCCCACGGTTTTCAGCATTGTTGTTCACGCTAACTGACAGTATAACAAACAATACGCACTGACTTTTGTATTTCCCAAGTCAGAAATGGAAAGGTCAGTAATGGGTCAAGGACAAAAATATTAATTTTGTGTGGATCCAGACCCAGATGTTTTGATTCAGGAGTGATTTTTTAGATATGGATCAAAAATACTAATTTCATTTACTAAAAGAATACGTGATTTGTTTTAGTAGATTTTGGGGGATTTGTGGCTCAATGGAAAGAGCATTTACCCTTGAACTCAAAGCTCTCCTACCATTGCAAGATAGTCTCAGCTCCCTGAGTGCTGCTAGTTCTGATTTTCCTTCTTTTTTGCAATTCTGTGTAAATAGTACAATTGTACTTTAAAAGAGAGCAATAATGGGGCTGAACACAACAGGCTTTTGTAAATGTTAAAAAGAAATTAAAAGTAATGTCATGTGGGCTGGGTCCATATTTTTACCCCCAAAAATTACAAGAAAAACAATATCTGGTAAGGAAAGAAATTCTGTATATCAATTTTTATCAGCTTGTGCTCCCTTCTCTTTGCACGTTTTCATCTTTTTATTTCCTGCCTCCTTCCTCGTTCGGCCTGTCTAACGATCACTTTGCAGCCTGATCAGGGGCCAGAAGTGTAGACAGCGAGAGGAATTAAGTGAAATCCGTGCCAAACATAACACAAGCCTAAGACCTGCTTGTCTCCGCTCTCTCATTCCTTTACTTCTTCCTATTTCTCCATTTGGTTGTAGTATAGTGTTCGGGACGGCCTTGGCGCAGTGGGGAAGCGCCATCTAATTGCCCCAGCTCAGCGGTGGTGGCCCCAGGTCTCCAGGAGCTGGCCTCTCCAGCTCTAGTGTTACACTTTAAGGAAATTGTCCTTCAGTGTTTCCTGAGATTCAATATTTGCACAACTTTCTCGACCATAGGAGCAAAAAGGCAGGAGCTGGAGAGTTACTGACTGTGGCGCCCAGTGGTGTCCTGTCCTGCAACTAGTTACCAATCAGCCAAACAGAAGACTCTCCATGGTGTTGGCGAAGATGTGGCTACGCCAGAAGATGGTAACAACAGCAAATAAGAAGTTTTCATGTGAGGTTGGACAATTAGAACACAGCATAATATAAAAAATTGAATAAACAATTCTTTTAAATATTATAATTCTCATGGACTATTCTTATTCTCAAGTTTATTTTTTTATAAGTGAGTTTTTTTTTAAACAAGCTTAAGAAAAGAGACATGACTTTATTTTAATGGACTCTCTTTTCATCTTTAGAGGCAAGTTTCATTTTTGAAGGAACACATTTAAAAATAATCCTTTGCTTTTATTTTTCTAGTTGGCAAAAAACTATTTTGATGATGCTACTTTTTAATATAGACATTTATTTTATTATTGTGTTTTTTTTTATTTGAGGGATGGGTTTATTTTTATAGCAAGATTTAAAAAGAATCTATAGCTGCTTTTATTTTTCAAGTGCACAAAAACAATTTTGATGTTGCGCCTCAATGCCTGTGTATAAACTACATGTTGTTACATATTACCATTTCAGTTAAAATAATTGTTTTTGAATTTGATGGCTGCAACACATAAAAAACTTCAGGTGCAATAATTTAAAAATACTGAAAAATGTTGCCTCTTGCTGTCTAGCTTTTATTCTCCATGTAATGGTAAAATGTCTTACTTGATTCGTTGTTTAGGTTTTATTGGGAATAAAATAGGTATGGCAACTTACTGAGTTATGATTTTATTTATGTTTTACACAGTTTCTTTTTAAATCAAATTTGAAAAGGTATATTAAAAATGGGGTCCAGATTCGGTAACACAACACACTGATGAGATCCAGATTTTACTCAACATGAGCTGGATGCCAGTGGATGTCAGTGCTGTCAGTGACCAAATGCAGTAAATATTCATAAACAACTCATATAAAAAGAATGCAGTTCCTTCTTTAAAATCTGTGTATTTACTTTGATTTATACAAAAAGAGGTGTAGCTACTGAAATGTTGCATCTTACAAAATTGGCATTGTATTTACAGAAAAGAAGGCAGCACTCTGTAATTAGGTGTAAGAAAGTCTTGTTTAAAATTAAATGTTTCTTGTTTGTTTGAAAGTAAATGTGTTTTTTTTTTTTAAATTATCATTAATCAGTGATGTTCTCTGTGGATGGAGATAGAAGCCATAGATCCTTATTTCTGTTCTACGCTAGGCACAGTCTGAGTATTTTAGACCACTCCGTTCAATAATCTCTGCGGTCCAAGTACTTTTTTTGCCTTCTTCTCTTTCTAACTCCCTCTATTGTGCAGTCTCTATGTGCCTCCAGCTCTCACTCTGTGCCTAAAATATAGTAGTTTCCTATTCCAAAATGACTCCAGCAAAGTGCATGACTTGATGCCAATCCTCCCTTAACACTTAGTTTGTAATGTGGTTTGTAAAACCGGTTCTGTCCCGTACATCCACATTTCAAAAGCAGTCAAGTTCTAGGCACAGTTTTCATGTTTCAGTGGCATAATGTAAGGTAGATAATATATACTTCACCAGTCATAGTCTGTTTTTAATTTTTAATATTTACAAATTTGGTTTGAGCCATTTTGATTCTACTCTTCTTCACTGCATAGCAACATGAGGTCCA
Source organism: Bostrychus sinensis (assembly GCA_020698575.1). Classification (NCBI taxonomy): domain Eukaryota; kingdom Metazoa; phylum Chordata; class Actinopteri; order Gobiiformes; family Eleotridae; genus Bostrychus; species Bostrychus sinensis. Next base: position 18,968,059 of record CM036253.1, on the reverse strand, counting down.
GGTGTATTAGTGTCCCATTGTTTTTGTTTTTTTATCCTACATTTTTAGGCCTTTTGTTCATTTAATTCTGCTTACAATTCTTTGGAACCTTCCGGCTGTGCTGTAAGGGTGCTGTCATCCACACAATGAAGATTAAATTTATTCCTCCAACAACTAACCCAGGGCTTTAAAATAGTGTCTTATTACAATTAGGAGAGTCCAGTCTAACTTTGATAAATCCTATTTGCTAGAAAAAAATGCATTTACTACCTAACTTTTTACATTTGTTAGAGATTCAAGGGCCGTCTACACCACTATACAATTCTGTTTTGTTTCAGAATTACATTTCCAGTGCCTCAAGTACAATGTTTTTGTAAAGATGGTGCATATCTTTGGAGTCAAAATGTTTAAGTCTTGGTTAAGTCCAGCCCACGGTTTTCAGCATTGTTGTTCACGCTAACTGACAATATAACAAACAATACGCACTGACTTTTGTATTTCCCAAGTCAGAAATGGAAAGGTCAGTAATGGGTCAAGGACAAAAATATTAATTTTGTGTGGATCCAGACATGAATGCACATCCACACAATGAAGATTAAATTTATTCCTCCAACAATTTATTCCTTTAAGTCATCTGCTTTGTGAAATATGTATTCTGCATGTAGGTTGAGAGTTTTGGGTACACATTCTTGACGGACGCCTCTCTCTCTTCTAGTCTTATTTGTAATGTTTCACTCTGTAGACCCAGTGAATAAATACTGGAGACAGATACTGCTGGGAAATTACACAGAATCAATGTAAATGTCCCATAGTGAATAAATGAGAGAGTGAATGCCCTGCAACTAACTGGCTTTTGTCCAGGGCGTACCTTACCTCAGGCCCATAGTTGTTGGTATTCATAGTTTTCAGTCATGGGACATTTTCATTCCACTGGAGGGCAAAACAAACATGTCTACGTGCAGTAGATATGAGGAGATACAGCCAAATAAGCATTTAGATGGCCTGATAGCTCAGGACAAAATACAATATTGGTGACCTGTGACCCGTATGAGGCACCACTGCCCTGTTTGAGCCTCTGAAAACAGTCAGGTCACTGCCAGAGCTGAACCCGTCTCCCTATACTACCACCGTGACACGAAGCAGTTCATAAATGCACCAAAAGTTTTTTCAGTCTGGGTGGGACATCACCCCAGGGTATGGGAAGGGCATTCATTTTTCATTTTAAAAGATGAGTATGACAAACAGACAGACACAACAAACTACTGCTAAGGGTAGCTTAAGGCAATTTCATTTGAATATGTTCACTGCAGATGCATTGTGTACTTAAGCTGCTAACCACTGTTCGCCCTCCCAGGCAGAGGAACTACTTTAAACGCACAAATCTATAATCATCTTATTTCCGAGTACATTTTCTCTGATGAGATTGTGTAGAAACAAGTTCCTAACTTGAGTAAACAGTGGCTTTAGCTAACCCCACGACAGCTGTGGCTACAGTGGTAGCTTAACACCACAGAGTCTGTAAAAATGTGCTATAAACAAGTGATGGTTTATTACTATTATAATGAATTTGAGAAACTATTTAATGTTTCTTGATTCTTCATATTTGGAATAAAATGTTACATAGTGTTGCTTTAATTAAGTGGGGACTCTTGAGACCCTGGACCTTGCTGATCAAATCTTCCACTCTCACACTCTCTTCTTTCCCCTCTGGACCCTATAGGCGCTTTTCCACTAGGCAGAACAGTACGGGACGTGTCAGTAGGGGACGCATTAGAACGTGTAGCCCCAAAACCTGCTTGTGTTTACTTTATTCTGGGTCCAGGAGACCGGCATCTGTTACTTAAACACTGACGTCACACAAGCGCAACAAAAGTTGTGTTAATAAATGAGATAAAAAATGTAAAACTCACTTTCAAATCATAAAGGCGCTGGCAACATTTAATAAAAAGACGAGCGTAGATCCTGGTGTGTGTCTGTGTGAGACTGGTGTGTGCCTGTGTGAGGCTGGTGTGTGCCTGTGTGAGGCTGGTGTGTGTCTGTGTGAGACTGATGTGTGCCTGTGTGAGGCTGGTGTGTGCCTGTGTGAGGCTGGTGTGTGCCTGTGTGAGGCTGGTGTGTGTCTGTGTGAGACTGGTGTGTGCCTGTGTGAGGCTGGTGTGTGTCTCTGTGAGGCTGGTATGTGTCTGTGTGAGGCTGGTGTGTGTCTGTGTGAGACTAGTGTGTGCCTGTGTGAGGCTGGTGTGTGTCTCTGTGAGGCTGGTGTGTGTTTGTATGAGGCCGGTGTGTCTGTGTGAGACTGGTGTGCGTCTGTGTGAGACTGGTGTGTGCCTGTGTGAGGCTGGTGTGTGTCTGTGAGGCTGGTGTGTGTTTGTATGAGGCCGGTGTGTCTGTATGAGACTGGTGTGCGTCTGTGTGAGGCTGTTGTGTGTTTGTATGAGGCCGGTGTGTCTGTGTGAGGCCAGTGTGTGTCCGTGTGTCTCTGTGTGAGGCTGTTGTGTGTCTGTATGAGGCCGGTGTGTGTCTGTATGAGGCTGGTGTGTGTCTGTGTTAGACTGGTGTGCGTCTGTGTGAGGCTGTTGTGTGTTTGTATGAGGCCGGTGTGTGTCTGTGTGAGGCCAGTGTGTGTCTGTGTGTCTCTGTGTGAAGCTGTTGTGTGTCTGTATGAGGCCAGTGTGTGTCTGCGTGAGGCTGGACCTAAAGCTGTATTAGCTTCAGTAAACAGGAGATTACTTCCGGTTTGCTGCCAGCTTTTGGTGCATTAAAATAATTTCTCTGTGCCACTTTAACACATTTTAATGACTGAACATATAACATATAATTTAACTTGTGTTTATTCCAGTCTAAATTAAAAATTAAATGTTTAGATTCTCAAAGTGAGAGCCATACTTTGGAAACAACTGTTGCTAATATACGCTAGCTTTATTTTTCGAAAAAGTTGCCTCAACATTAACTCGTCCTGTCTTGGAATACGACTGTTTATCACAAGGACAAGTACGTGTTTGATTATAAATAATAATAATAATAAAAAATAAAAATAAAACATTTTTGCTTTTATTTCTGTCCTTTTTTGTTTTTGCTCAAGTGAGGATTCTCTCTCATCTAATCAAATCGTAGCAGTGCCCACCTCTAACTGTTCCAGGTCACTTAACCGTCCTGGACCGCATTACGGAGGAGTGCCAAAAGTAGAACAGTTTGGACTGCTTTTTGGGAACACTTTGGAACACTTTGGGAAGTGGAAACACCCCCGAAATCGACCCGTCCTACCCCGTTCCGACCTAGTGGAAAAGTGCCTTGCAGCTTCTCGGGGCCTAGCATCTGCACATGCTGGTGTATAGACTGCTATTGTTCCGGAGATAGGCCTCAGTGATCATCCCGTGGAGCTCTGAAGCCACAGTTCCAGGTCAGGGGAGTGCACTGAGGTGGAGGTGCTAGGTAATTCTAGATTGGTAATTATAGAGCATGCATGGCGGTGCAATATAATGGTCACAGTTTTCAGATAACCTGTTTTGTGAGTCAGAGTTTGTCACCCAGACGTCGAGGGACAAAACCTCATCATTGTGTGAGGATGTCTCTCCCGCATTCCTTCAGACTCAAAGCAAATGCCGCTATCTTCTCTCCACTAAGTCAACCGCACACCTGAGTCACTAATCAAAGTCTTCCTTTGTGGAAACCGAGAAACAATATGGTCGTCCTAAACTGAACACTGATTTCTGACTGATGACTAGACCACTGCTTATGTGCACACAAGCAGGAAAAGAAAAAAATATAAAAGGTAAAAAGAATACAGTTTTATTGTATCAGTAGATAGTTAAATGTTTTATTGACATAGTGAGGAATTCAAAGCAGAGAGCACACCCCATTGCATCCCAACTGTGACCTCATCTGTGTAGCCAACCCACATGACAGCCAGTGTGTTCCTCTGTTACTATCACCCCAGTCGTCTTGTTCTTATACAGTGAGTTAGCTGTAAATTGGACACACGTTTAATGCACATTTGTTAGGATTTTCAATACAAAGACTCTTTCAGAACCATGCTTACAATGGCAATTTTATATTTTGCTCAATAGGCCTTTTAAAATGTATACTTGAAGCTTTTACATCCTCTCAGTTTCATGAAAATTAATAGCGGGCCACAAAAAATATATGCAGAACAGAAAGCAGAAAGGATGCTCTTCCTCAACCCTACATTTATTCTTTTTTTGTGTGTGTGGCACCAACTCCCAAGCTAAAGGGGCTCATAATTTCTAGACAATAACAAGCACATAACAAGAGGTACTTAGCTTTTACTTTCGGAGGTGACAGACTAAACGAACAGTAGCCCTTAGTCAAGAGCAATAACTCCATGTTCCTATCCATAATATGCCAACTTTCTACAGCCAAAACCAAGCTAACAACCAAGAAGCAGCCATAAAAGTTTTTTTTAAAGGATGCTATGAAGTCCAGACTGATTAGTTAGCAAGCCTCAAGCTACTGCATTAGCCAAAGGAAGCCCAATCACCATCATCATCACTGCTAGACTTCTCCAGGAGCCAGCGCTGCATGATGTACTGTTCTTCACTGCAGCACTCAGAGCCACCTCCACCCAAAAACTGCCGGGAAAGAATACCCCACCCATAAAAGCTAATATTAAGTCAGCGAGCCAAATGACCGCAACAGAACAGTTTATCAAGAAGCTATGGCTGTACGTTTTTTCCAACACTCATCTCTGCTCCACACTTGTCTTCACAATTACTGTCTGTGCACTGTAAACTGTGTGGGACTGCACATGAAGGACTGGAATACTGTGAAAGTAGCACCAGATGTGTGCGTGTGTGTGTGTGTGTGTGTGCGCAGGACCTGGCTAAGAGGAGGGAGTGAAGCTGCAGATCCAGAGAGGGCATGCATACTGAGTGTCAGGCGATTTAGCATAGGTAATATGTTGAAAGAAAGTTGGGTCGTTTGTTGTTTGGATGTTTAGATTTGACATTGAAATGATATTTTCCAAAACTTATGTAGTATGGTATATCCAGTTCTAACTCATTGGCTACCATAACAAACATTTGATACAAAGGAAAGATTTGTTAGTGTTGTTGAGCAATTTGAAATCATTTTATTTACATGACCTTATGAATGTGTTTTAGACAAATTAGTTTTGACTGATGCAATTTAAATCGCAATGTAACCTAGCTAAGTAATTGTTCAATGATTTCTTGCTTATCCTTTTTTATTAAGGACCCCTCCCCCCCCCAAAAAAAAAAAAAAAAAAAAACATAGAATGGAAAGGTAACACAATGCTCACAAACTTTACCATACTGCAGGAAAAGTGCAGTCCAGTGCATTTTCAGTACCTGCGCTTGTTAAAATATAGTTGAAAGTATTCAATGCATTTCCAGAAGCCCTCACTCTGCCTTCAGGATAGATGCAGAAACATGACCTCCAGTTTACATTTGCAGCACAACAAACCAGGTCAGTGTTCAGCAGAGGACTAGATTTTTGCATTCCAGTTAGTATCTTTTGCAGCTGCAAGGTAGGTCTTTTTCACTTTGCCATGTCTGTGTCAGCAACAAAAACTTATAAAAAAAACTAAAAAAACTAAATAAAATAAATAAAATTCCAACACACTAAAAATTACAACTTGGATCCAATTCTATTTTCTTTATTTATTTGTCTTTTGCACATTGTTAGTATAAGTGACTTTACTCAACATGTACAGTCCAACATGATTTAGATCAATGAAGTAGAATATGGTAAGAAAGTGAATTTATTTTAGTAGCACAGTTCAGAAAGCTTCAATGTTGATATAGTAAACATTTATTGATTTTAATATGTAAAATAATCAGTGACTATGGTTTAAGAGTGTAAAATATAAAAAGCAAATGATATTGTAATGTCAGTAAAATAACTTTTGCATAACATGTATATTTGGCTATAAAAGCTTATTAAAATAAGAAGGCTCCTAATGCGCTTCAAGGTTTTTTATGTGGATGTGGTAATACTGTAGCTTCTTGTCACTGATTTTGAAAGAATCCACTTAGGGACTGGCCACTAAAAGACACTACAGCTGTGCAACTCCAACAAGTTTTTTTCTTTTTATTTATATATTTATTTTTACTTTTTTTTAGATTCAAGACCATAACACTAGGATTTGGCAGTAGCTTCTCCCATCCCATCCAGATGTTGCCTGGCCAGTACACAGCACACTTGTCAAGCGAAGGCCAGTGACGTTTCAGTGGCAATCGTGCTCTTTGTGCTGGAGTGGAACACAAGTACGCACAAGTGAACGAGAGGAGGAAGAGATCTGCCAACAAACGCACGCTCGCCAGGAAGTAATTGTTTCCATGCTGCTCACTGGAGGCACAAGATTCTCTTTGCTCAAATCTTTCAAATGCAACATGAAGTTACATGTATACACAAGCTCTGCGGTGACTTTATCATATAAATACTTATTAATCAAACTGTGGAATTTGAGGAATACACCTGTTTTTTGTTATATTCTTGAAAAATTACTTGTCGGTAAGAAATTATAACTAACTTTTTGGTGCTGTGACTTGGTGAAATTGATTATCAATGACAATGGCTGCCAAAGATTTGTATTTGTTATTTTTATGAAAGGTAGGTTGGGTAACAGAGGTGGTGTGATTAGGAGGAGTCTTTGCTCTGTTGTTTATCTTCTCAATGCACACCCATCACATTTGTTTATCTTTTATTTACTGCAAGCCTGTACATAAAAGTGTATCTTTATATGCTTCATTGTCAGTGGTCTATGTGACTATGGACTGTATTAACTGTATTAGTTGATACCTGTTGCTGCACTACCCAGTTATATTTTCTCTGTCACAACAGTATATCTACCGTTTTTGCCTTTTTTTAAATAGAAATGTAAAAATGTACTAGACTTAAAATACTAATAAATCCAATAATCTTTAAAATTTTAGTGGTGAATGGAGGCCATGCAAATTTGTGGTTATCTCCACCTTGTTATAAATATTCTGAATGCATTACCAATATTTATTCTTGTTTATATCACAATAAAATACACACTTTTTCCTACTCTGTGCAGCAGCCATTAGTTCAACAGCCGATAGTAGTGTCCCTTATTGAAGTGTGTGTGTATTGGAGATGACATCTTAAATAGTCTAATTTTTGTCACACATGATTTCTAATACAATATATAAAAAACACATACTTTTCGTGTAACAGTTATATTTACTGTCCTAGTTGAAGCCATATTTCTATATTTATTAGTATTCAGCTTTAGCTATGAAGAAAGCCAACCTTAAATTTGATTGGGTGTTGTTATAGAGCGTACGAATGGGGCCAGTGGTGGTTTTATAGCTCCTGCTTTTATAAGCCTGAGATGGTGAAGGTGAGGGTTAGTCACTGAACTTTATCAGCCACTTGAGGATACAATGCCTGCCGTGGAGCTACTTTAAGACGTGATGCAAAGCGTGTCATTCTTCAGCTTGGGTTAGAAAAGAAAAGCTCAAATTACACCCAGGGCCTCCTCTGGGTTTCAGCACGGATGCATGCACTCTGATGATGCCTTCCTCCTGTTCTATGGGACTGAGGCGGTGGATGGTGTCCATGTGTGAAAACCTAAATAAACCTACAGCGCGTTTCAGAGAGGGAAATACAAACACCTGTCAACTGTGTGCTAAACGCAGACTATCTATTAGATGCTTGTGGAGATTATGGGCATGAATTCAGAAGAAACCTATTTTCTGTGGGATTTTTCTTGAGTAAAGGTAATAGTATTTGTTTTTGTTTTTTTTAAAAAGGTGTTTGTTGTAAATGTCTATTAGAGAAAGGCCACAGGCTGAAGAGAGTCCACTTAAAAGTCAATGAGGCGCCACATTCTCACTTAGCACTAACACCCCACTTTTCCAAGCTGTAAATCTGTTTGTTTGTTTGTTGAGTACACATCCCAAAATGGTCTGATGATGCAAATCCATCACATCAACTCTGAAAAAGTGTCTAGTACAGTATTTACTCTTAAGATAAAGAGCCAAAACAATAAAAAATAAACTGTGCGTATCCTAAGAAACACATTTAATGTATTAGTTTACATAATATATGCTGGTGGCTGATTAAAAGATAAATTTGTATAACATCCTAATGTTTTGTTTTTTATATACTGCATAAAATGATTACTATATATGTTATAAACCCTGGTGCACATTATGTTATAAATGTCCAGGGCTCAGTGTAAGTGGCTGATCCAGCTGTGAACCTGCAGAAGCTTAGTGCCTAGTCAGAGGTCAAAGGTTAATGTGGTGCTGGAGGCAATACAAGACACTGTCCTAAATACAGTCCTTTGTATGTAGTCCTGACTGTCATTCGACCCTAGGGACTGTGCACTAGACGTTTAAAAGCCGATTTGTCTCATTTTCTTGACAGAGGACATTTGTGACAATTTTGTAATTACTATTTTCTTCTGCTCCTACAGGGGTCACATGTAACACAGTACTGATATGCTATCTTTAAAGACTTTGAATTGCATTATAAGAGCATTTCTTTCTATTGAAGAATTGTTGTTGTGCATGTGGCCATTTCTTACATTTGAGCTTAAAATCTAGATTTGAAGTTGAGGCTTTAAGAAAAACTGATGCCCAGCATTAACAATCAACAGCCATGTCCTACAAACTGTGCAGCTCAGGTAGACCGCCACACTCTTGTGTACAGCTGGTGTGATTCTGTCTGTGTGAACGTGCATGGCTCAGTGCAAAGCAAGCACAAAGATGCGACGTGTCAGGAGAAAGAGCAGCTCCCCACTCAGCCGAGTGTGTTGAGACAAATTGCACTTTTGCTTGGCCCTGACATTTCATGCAGCCTGCGTCTTGCCAAGGAGCCTTCAGAGACCTGGAGGAAAAGCATTGCGCACGGTGAGCCTGTCTCATCTCAGAGTCCACCCCTGCTCCGGCCAGTTTGCTAAGGCCAGTCTCAGGCTAAAGCTCCTAATTGTGTCTCTGGATGCAGTGGTTCAGAGGAAATGTAAGTGTGATGTGAATAAGCCCACACGCAGTTACAATAAACTAAGTCTGTGGCCCTCTGTAAAGAGCCATCACAGTGCAAATTCAACTTGACTTTTGTATTTTTGGTTCAGAGAGTGCTGGAGTAGGAAGGCAAGACACCTCTATAGATTATGACATGATTCATTGCTATCCACAAGTGCCTTTCAGTGCAGCTATGGACATATCTAACTAAGACGTGGAATAAAACTTGTTGGCAAAAAGCAAATATTTAGTTTAAAATGTGTTAAACAAATGAAGTGCTATTACAGAGGCACTCCCATACAGGTCTTAATCAGAAAACTAAAAGAAAACACAATTTCCCCTGCATACATGTATACTGTAAAGTTAGGTTGATGCTGACACTCTTCTCGCCTGCGTCAGAGGACTCTCCCATACCGCTGATGTCACTGAGTGTTTCTCACACCTAGCTGAAAGCATTCAGCACTGGCACAGACTGACCGCAGTCTGGCCAGCTTCCTGTCTGACCGTCCTGGGCAAACACAGAAAGAGACTGGATCATCCACCTGTTAATAAGGCCAGGTCAGAGGGGCCACAGACTGCGGTTGAAGGCACTCTGATTCAGAAAAAGTGGAGTTGTATTTTTTAATAGAATACAGTCAAAAGCCATGACAGCAGTAGCTTACTTAATGGTGTGCCCCAATTAATCCAGCCACAAGGGGTCACAAGCCAGTGTGCTATTTGTGCAGGTCCCAAACCCGGATAAATATATATATATTTCACTGTGTGTGTACTTCTGTAATCTATTTATGCTTCACTTTTTGAATTGAACAAAATATTTGTTCTTTCCCACAATATTCTTATTTATTGATATGCACCTATATAATTCATGTCGTTTTCCTCATAATTTTAATAATGACATTTAGGTGAATAAGTGCCATCAGTGGTCAGAAAGAAAGAAATCATAACGTTAACAATTTAAAGGGAGTAAATATATTCTTTACTCTTGGTCTCTTGTTGCTACAATCATTATTGGGGAAATCCGACCACCTATGTGAATTTATCTTATGCGTGTGCATGCAGTCGGCCAACCATCATGTTTATGTAGTAGTAATTGGTGGACAGGTGGGATGGAGGTCTGTTGTTTTACTTAACCTCCAGTGTGGAAATTCAGAACCCCAGCTAACTAGACCTCGCTTAACCTCCTGACTTTAGCCCCCAATCAACATGTGGATATTAGGAGCAATGTAACCTCTGCCTTTGTGTATCCCAGAACTGGTTTGTGGTAAGAAGCTGTCAAAATAACCCACTCTTGTATATGTTAAGCAACGGCAACAAGTCCTCTACAGTAATTTCCAGAAATCTGTCCAAATTGCTTAAGTCTTAAATTATGTATAATTGAGGCCTGCGTTAGGTTACTGAGGGGAACCTCCTATCGTGCGGTGGACCCTAGTAATTTCCATCTGGTTAATGATGGTCAAACGGGTGCTTTACCAAAAAAGAACCCATGCAAATTGAAAAAAGGTCACCATGGATGAAGCCCAGTGTGGTTTATTTTACTAAATGGCATCAGTATTTGTGTGTGGCTTGCCACTTTAAATGATAGATTTCTCTTGCCATACAATGAGTAACTGTCAAGTTCAAATGGGATACACACTTACTATTGACCCTTTAGTGTTTGTAAACAATAATAGGCTAAGCAGACCACAATACATTTTTAACTGATGAATTAGCATTAGCGTTAGCCACCAAATATTGAAAAATGTATTTACAATGGTTTTGGGAACTGACAAGAAATTGACTACATGTATGTAATGTCAGTGATTGGTTAGAAAATATTTGCAAATACTTTTATGTTTAGCTGTTTCATATAGCAATTAGCATAAAAATAGCATATGCTAAAGCCTAAATAATATAGGTAGGCTAAAGCTTTCCCATTTCTATGTCATGCTTGACATATAGTTACAGAAATGTGACTGGCACCAATAGTTTTTCAGTACATGCTCAGTTTGAATCCATCTATCACAATTTCTACTAATAATTCATAGTAAATCAACAAATACTGTATATTAACAACTAGTCATTTTGCCATCTAAAACATTTTCTTTAATGCTTTTAGTTTGCCCTCAATGAATGGGAAAAAAACACTAGTCTTGTGCAAGGTCATGAAGAGTGTATCACTATGTGAATTTAAATATTTAAATGTAGCTAGAATTATGCAAATGTTGGACTTAATATCTAAAGTTAAGCATCTACAGCTAGTGTACACTATGCTAGTATTATCTTTTAGTACTTGTCTCAGTTGAAACATGAACTTTCTAAATATCAATGATAACAGGCTTCTTTGCACGGGGTCACACTGCATTAGGGGTCATGGCGAAACAGACTCTTTCTTTGTGCTTTGCCAATGAAGTTTAGGACTCAGGCTAATCAGGGGGGCGAAAGCGTACACCGCTTCCAAATCAGCTCCAGCCAGGCCAGCTGAATTTATCTCAAACTTATTAACTTTGCTTGAGCTCAAATTGAAACCAGCTCGGGCCGCTCACACTGCAGAGGTGTTGAGTGTGAGAAGTGACAGTATGATTTACAGAGGGGAACAGGGGCAGGGGGTGGGGTCTGCAACACCAGTGATGAGTTTTTGAGCTTTTACTTGACATATTTTGACTTTATAAAGAGACAAATTTATGTCAGTGTAGTTGCACAATGCATAATCTAGGGAAATGAGTAACACTGTTTTGTTCTTTAAGGCTTACAATTTATAATAAGCCTCTGCGACTTCCACGTAGTACAAAAATAATTAGATACTACAATCTCAATTCCAAAAGTTGATACACTGTGTAAAATGTAAATAACAAATATCTCAAAATCATATTTCCTCCCTAAGTAGAAAAATGTTACAACTTAAATTTTTTTTTTCAGTTTCATAAAAAAAAAAAAAAAAAAAAAAAAAAGCTCATTTTGAATTTGATGGCAGCAACAAGTCTCCAGAAAGTGGAGGGGCAACAAAAGGGAAAGGGACAACAAAAGGCTAGAAAAGTCTACTAAAAGTAAAACTTTAAAGAGTTAAGTGGCAACATTTGTGACCTGTTGCCAGTTAAACTAATAAGTTGAAAATTCACGCAAGGCATTTTTTGAATAGTAAACCTTTCCTAGTCTTTAGTTGTCTAGTCCCACCTTTGTGAAATGTGTTGCAGCCATTTATGTTCTATTGGGAATAAAACATGATTTTATTTAAAATGGTTTCCTTATGTTTTTGTTTGTTTGTTTGTTTTTTTCATTTTACACAGTGTCATAACCTTTTAAGAAATGGGGTTGTACCCTTCAACCTCTGCATACACAATGTGTGTATGTAGTGGGCCTTTCAAAAATACCTTCCTTTAGCGTTCCTATTCTAAAGGTGCATTATCGCAACTAGCACATAAAATTTAACTGGGAGCCAGTAGATTTTTATTGTTCCAGCCCAGTCTTCACAACACAGTCTCTAAACATATAAACCATTGCTTCACCTCTTTTTGTAGTCCCAGTATTTCTTGTTCACTAAAGAGGAGTTTGCAGATGTCCATTATAAGACGCTGGTTAAATCCTGGTTTGTTTATATGTTGTGCAGTGTGCAGCTCTGTGGAAGTCTGCTTATCCCTCCCCTCTTTGTTGGGCCAGGTGTGCCTATTCTTAGAGCTGTGCCCGGGAGCCGTGAGAACACACATGGCCGAGCCCTCTCTCCCTCCTCTATCTGATTTTTTTTTAGCCTCTATGGCATTTTAGCAAACAAAAGTGCTGCCTAATATTGATCTGGATCTCTGTCCTATTTCCCCACTCTGTTCCCTTTGTTTTTCCCAGGTCTAGGGTGGCTGCTTTAAATCAAGATCTCTTGACGTTTCCTTAATGTCTAATTAGCCACGAGTGGGCATGGTCTTTGATTATAGGAAGTGCCTGGGGTGAGATTGCAAAGATGGCTGAATTTTGACAAAACACTGCAGACTGATCAATCACTAGCTGACATTGTTTTGTGCTTAATTTGAGAAATATGTCCCTAAAGTCATCTTATTCAATTTCAAATATGCAATTTCCTCTGAGCAGCCAAGTTAATACTTTTCTTGGGAAAATAGAAATTCATCTCTATACACTGACGTCAGGGGCACGGTTATCTACTCATCAGTATGCAGGGTATTCAGTTGATACATATATTTATGCTTAACATATCATCATTTATCCATTACAAAAAAATGCCAATTGGCCCATACAGAAAACTTTTTTTTTTTTTTTTTATGTGTTCCAATGTAACCCTTGTTTTGGTCACGTTCCAATAGCCTTCAAGGCTTCCCTCTCTATCACAAACACTGGCCAGATGGCCGGAAAGTTGACTTATTTCAATCTGCTAATTCCGGTGGTTGGCCCCTGCCCCCCACACCACTCCTCCATCCCTCTATCTGCTCTCTGTAGACCAGTGCAGAGGTATGCCGGCGGGACAGGGCCACAGTTGTAGACATGAGAATTACACTGATGGGATGCTTCTCAAAAACAGAGAGATAATTTTGGTTTTAATGAGCGCTAAGTAAACTAGGCAGCACTGAAATACTGAATGACCCACTACAAAAGTAAATGTTTTTTCTTATGCTGTATAAACCAACTATACTGCATTTACAATAATGAGAAAATTGGAAGGTTTCTGTTTCAGACATTTGGTAAAGATACAATTCCTTCTTATGTGATTTTAAAAATGCCCAATGAAATGAAACCTGAAGCTGACTTGAAATAGAAGCATTGAACATCAAGGAAATAGTCATTGAAATACAATACAATACCATTAACAGTATTCTGTATAACAAATATAGCAACAGCTTGTTTGCAGCTGTCTAGTACAGTTTGGTTCCACATGGCGGGTGCACCTGCCTGTCATTGCCCAGTTACCTGCTGTCCCATCTGCAGGCCACACTTCACTGATCACCTTTCATCTTCCCATCCTCCTTTAAGCGAGACCCCACACTGACAGAGTAATGTCCCTTATTACAGCCCACATTCAAATTAGAGTCGCAGGTCAGCAAGCAGGCTATGGGACATCAGGCTATCATTAGGCTAATTGCTGGCTTGTGATCATCCTCCTTCCTCTAAAAAACAACTGGTCAGTGTCCTGAGCCCCTGCTGCTTTTTGATATCACATTTATTGCAAAGGATAAGCAAATTACATTCTGAACATTTAGATGGAAAGCCTACCGAAACTGAGTAAACATCTTCTCAGTGCAGGCTAATGGTGCATTCAAGTGGTCTGGGTCCAATAGCACTAATGGTTTATAGTGCTAAATGCCAATGAAAGTGTTTTTTTTTTGCTTATTAGTCATTGTTTTACTTACAAATGTCTGTCTTACTTGAAAACCGTACCTCCCAAAAGCACTTGAACATATATTCCACAACAAATATATGGTTTATGTTTACTACTACTACTACTACTACTACTACTAATAATAATAATAATAATAATAATAATAATAATAATAATAATAATAATAATAATAATAATGTTTGGAGGTATATTGCATTTTATGAGCTTCTTAAGTTTCAGTGCTGGTAGTGAGATAATTGGGATGAGGCAATAATTCTTCTACCTGTACCTTCCTCTACCTGCATGTAAACATATTGATTGATAGATTTGATCTGTGGCTTGGACAGGAAAGCCGTAACGACTGACTAAAGTTATTGCGTCAGCCATTTCCCCCATGGGTTCTCTCTTCCTCTGTCTCCCTCACCACTTTCCATTCTGGTCAAGTCTGGCTTTTAAGCAAAACCCCTTTACTGAAAAGCGAGGAGCCCACTTCAGTAGCCCCTCAACAGTGTGGCTACCTGAGAAGGAAACTGAATATAAATGGCTGACAATAGGCCGGGTGCTGAGGGAATAGGTCAAAACAGCCATTTAGCAGGTGCACCTTCGCAGCCTCCACACAGTTCCCACACATATCACAGAGACCGGTGGCCTACCCCAGAGAGTAGCCCTGAATCACCGTCCAAGATCAAGTAGCGATCAATTAATGGGAGAACAAGGCGTCTGCTGGGGGGATGTCCAGTGTCCCACCCTGCCTTGCTTTGACTCATAGAAGTGGCTATTTGCAACTCTATCTGTGCGGCTGCTCCGAGTCAATGCATGCAGGACTGGAGGGGGGGACGGAGATATTATCGGGGAGGGGTGGGTTGACTGTGAGAACCGACGCTGGCATTTCACTCGGGCCGGGCCTTTGTTTGTCCGACCCAGGGCTGGATTGGTGCTGCTCTGATGAGGTCACCTGCATGGCACAACAGTGGGGGTGGGGGTGGGGGGGCTATGCCATTTGTCGACCGGGATGAGAACTGGGATGGCTGAAAAATACGCACCATTAGGAAAAAAAGGTGTTTGCTTCCCGTGTATGGGGAAGCATTAATAATTTGACTTATATAACCAAAATACGTAACCGCACACACTATCTGGACTTCAGCTTGTGTTTGACATTCCTTCCCTATCTGACCAAATGAATAAAAACATGTTTGCTCTTGGCTAGCAGGTAGCGATATGCCCACATTGATCAGTGAGTGTAACTTGCTAATTGCATTCTTGCAGATAAGCAAATTGACTTAATGTCGCTCACTGATAAAGCTACAGAAGGAAAATCACACACTCAGGACCACTATTTACCAATTTATCAATATAAACACTGTTATTTTTAGTCTATTTCCTCCAAAGATCTATAGATGTAGGTTTGCAGTGCATTTCCCATAGGCTAACAAATGTGTGTCCATATTGTGGCTTTACTTTATAAGACTGGGAATGTGGTAGAGGGTATTCATAGCTTTTCCAACCCAGGCAGCTCCCCAGTGGCACTGTAGCCACCTCTGAGGTCCAGTAGCGAATAAAGCTGTACATTATAAACAGCCTTATATAACTTCACACCCTTAGCTATCATTAAAGCAGTTCTTTTACCCTTTAGGTAACCAGTGAGGCTCATTACTGCAATGATTGATGGCTAAACTGTGCTCCTAAGGATAGTAAATGTGGGTGATTTGTCTGTATGAAAATATAATAATATACACAGACATTTTGTGAGAATATTTTTAAGTTACCACCAGGGCTATTTTTATGATATGTTTCATAGCAAGACATGTATAACAAACATTACTTTAGGGATGGTATTAGCCCATTCATTCAATTTCCACTTCAGCTGATTAAATGGTCCCTTTCTTGTCAATGATCATTCTGTATACACTTCTATGGCAGCAGACCGCAGAGTGACGGACAACTAACCTGCAATTACTGTGACCAGACAACCCCAACAAACCAGCCTATAATCATCACTACCAGGCCAAGAGGAGGGGTTGGGGTTGGGGGGGGTCAGTGCAGAAAGCAACCCACCCCCTGAGGACTGTGAAAGGTGGCCTGCATCAGTAAACAAGAGAGGTCTTTTGGTCTTTAGAGGGCTTCCACTGGTTTTCTATAGAGTCAAAGGGCGTCAGGACAGCTTCACCAGTGCTTGTTATGGCAAGGTGGGTACGGTCTCAAAGGAGCTGTGACACTGACCACAAACACAACCTTTTGACCTGAGCATCACTGCTAACAAGCAACACATGGCATTATACAGTATTAAAAACCAAACAGAGAATATTTATGCTTATTAAATGCGCTTTTATTTTGTGTTACCCTGACTTGAAACTACCTTTAGGTCAGTGAAGATGTGGAAAGTAACTAACTTGGCTCAGGAACATATTGTAATATTTTTAAATGAGTAAATTATTATTTTATTTCTTGTTTTTTAACCTCAGTGGCAAAGTGAGTAGTAATGGTAAAAGTAAAAGCAGCATTAATCATAATAGTACTGGCCCTTGTAGTAGAAGTAGCAGTAGTTTCATTCGCACTTTGTGTAGTACTTGTAACAGTAGTTGTACTTTATTGAGGAGTTCTACTTGAGTAATATTATTTTGAAGTAACAGTATTTTTACATAAGCACAGACTTTGCGTTCTTCTCTGGGTAAGTGACACCTACAGCAGAAATAGGTCTACTACTTGATATATTTAGCTCTGTGTTTTTCTTTGGAAAGCAAATTTGATTTCTCAGTTCATTTAAATTTATAATAGTTAAGCAAATGGAATATACATACATGTACTTTTTGGGATACGGCAGTTTTATGGCAACACAAACAGAAGATGTGGTCTTAACAGTCCAGGTTTGATGCAAACGCCTGTGGAACCTTTTATGCAACCTGGCGTCCAGGAGACTTATAATAATATTTTGCTTTCCACCCTTTTGAGCCTTTTAGTCCATGCTAAAGGAAAAATGCTAGCTCCAAAAAAACCACACAGAAGACCAAAAAATCCACAGGGTCAAATGTCCTGAGTGGGCCATTTGCCAGTTATGTTCCACAAGCAGGATGCTCACACACAGACCAGCTCCGAACTCGCCAGCCTTCAGAAACATATGAAAACAGTAACAAATCCTACCAGGAACTCTCCACCAGTGAGCCATGAGGATACAAGAGGCTACTTTAGTGTAAGAACATGCTAGATCGGCCAAGAAGATTAGCCTGTGTGCTAAAGGCTGTCATGTAAATCTCCTTATAATTGGCAAGGGAATTTGATTTGACTCATGCTCAGTGAGAGGCCAGGGCTTATTATTGCTGCCCAGTTAGTGCATACAGAGAGGTCTGAGCTGCTCCTACTGAGTGGATCAGATATCTGGTTCTTTTACACTTAACATGGCTTGAAGATAGCTCTGATAACAAAATATAATTTTGTAATCTAGTGATGTCGAGTGTTTATCTGTGTTTTCTGCAAATGCTTAAAGAGAGGCCTGTACGCTCCAGTGCTTCAAACTCTGTAGATGGATTAGAGTACACTAACAAAATAACTTCTTCATGATCTTAGTCTATTTTCATGATGTTCTGCCTCATTAAGTCACTAAAATAAGTGACCCCTACCTGCAGTGGGCCAAAGTAGTCCCAGTGTGATTAGAGGCAGTTTCCAGAACAAGTGATTTAAGATTGGTTACTAATTTGACAAAATTGAGGCAAGTAAGTAGCATGACGCAGCGGGCCCTGACCCTCTGGTTAATGGCCACATGCTGTTTGTGCCTACAGGCTGTATTAAGGTCACAAGGACCATACAGAAGAGCGCAGCGGAGCCAACCACCCGCTCTGAGCTCTGCAGGAACACAGATGAGCACCATAATCCAGGATCCTTTAAAGTGTGACTGATGCCATTCTGTTTGGGTCTTATGACTGCACATCTAGCCCACGGCAGTCTGGGAAATGTTGGGTTAATAAAAGGTAGAGACTGACCCACAGCAGGCTGCTCTGGTCCTGCAGGTCCTGGCTCTCAGACACTGACCTCACAAAGGAATCTGCCACAGTGCCAAATTCAGTTTTCCAGTCCACTAATAGTGATCTCAGTGTATACCAATAACAGATTTAATATGACAGGCTGCCAGAGCAGCAAATGAAAACGAAATACTGGCACACCCAGTATGAGCTGGACACTGTTTATTTAGTATCTGAGAGTGTATGCATGTTGAATTACTGTTTAAGTTATATGTGATTCCTCTCCCAACTTTCAATGTGAAGCATTATTGATGATGTACATCAATGCCTATAGACAAGTCATGGTTACATCAGCACCAATAAGAGTGGGAGTGATGAAGCTTTGATCACCAACCAATAGTCTGTGTCGACCAGAACATTTGGTTTAAGGAACAGGGATCAGGATTAGACTCGCTGATCACTAGACTGAGGACAAGGTAATGCTAGGCCTTCCATCTGAGTGTCTGTGGTAAAGTCTGTGATAAAAAATTTCATTCAGTAAGCAATTTTATTTTTTATTTTTTTGTCTTTTAGTTGTGCTAACACCAGGTGCACATTTATTTAATAATGGGCAGGAATGTTTTTTGAAGATCAATCAATTAATAAATAAATAATCTAATCTTTTAAACTGCTGCCTGATGTATGTATACTTTAGCATACAGTATAATGCATCTGTAAGACTAGTTTTAAAGAGAATTCTTCCTGGCAGCACAGGATCTACTTAAGCAGCTCGAGGGTCTCATCCTCGTAAGCCCAGATAAAAGGGTTTCACTCTCCAAATCCTTTTTAGGCTCTGCTATGCTGAGCTGCTCCAGATGATCATTTCAAGCCTGGAGGAAAGACAGTTTCAGATTCATTCTCAGACGCACAGCAGAAAATGTCTCCTCAGTGGTTAATGTCCCACCTGCAGTGCCCCACATGAGCCAATTTCTCAAGTCGTGGTCACATTTCAGGCCTGGTGCTTTAGGCAATGGCTGCTTTTTAACAGTTATGATCCTTTTTCCTGGATGAGTGGACCCCTGCTGGCCCAAAACTGATGGCTGTCAAACACTAAAGGACTGGACATGCATCACATGGAAGTCAGCTGCAGCTCTGATTTACAACTTGTCCTGTGATGCAATCAAATAATGAGAGGGTGTGACCAATCTGATATTTGTTGAGTCATTTCAGTAACGTTTCAGTAAGTTTTTTTTTCCTTTTAGTTGTGCTAACACCAGGTCATATTGCGTATTTAGTTAAAAATAAGCATGAATATACATGGATAATTTATCATACAGTATACTGTCTGTAAAACTGGCAGGACAAAATCTACTTAAGCAACTCGAGGGTTGTGGAGAGTGAACTATAAGCCATGATGAGAGGTGAGCCAAAGATAAGATATGAAGCCACGGCTGTAGATAATGCTAATGAACCATCCTGTGGTGAAACAAAACGGGTTAATTGTGCTGGATTCATCTCGTGCTGAGCCACAAAGGCCAGAGGGAGGTTACGCTTCCAAATGTAGATTATTGTAATCCTCCAGTAATTACTGAACCACATCTTCTCATGGGGCCATAGAGGCACATGATAAGTGTGGACACGTCTAATTCACATTGGTGATTAATGGTCACAACAGTAACAATTCAACATGTGTCCCAAGGCATATACTGTGTCCATGTGGCACCTAGTTACTATCTGTAAGACAACTGAAACTGCAAAAGGTTTATTTGTGTAATGACTATCAGCTATGCAACTAATAAGGAATGATTCATATTTGTATATTATAATGTTATAATTAGTATTTTAATAATAACTGTAAATTATATTGTATGACTGTTAATCCAACTACAAGGGGTCACAAGCTAGCCTGAATAAATGGAGAGGGTTGCATCAGGAAGGGAGTAAATCCTATCCCAAATGAATATACAAACCTCATACTAGCAAAAAAGAAGACGATTTGCTGTGGCAACCCAGGAGAGGAAAAGAAGAATAGCAGTTTGAGTGTTATTATTAATCGAACACAAGGTTAAGTTATGTTTTTGCTACAATAGTCTTTTCTTTGTTTTATTGCTTAAAATTGTAACTTCTTGTCTTCTATTTCCATTCAAAGCCACAGAAAGCACTCTGGCCCTTTCTGGCTTTTGACAGGAAGCTCATGATTTGAAATATATGCCTCATGCATAATGAATGAGGCTGCACAGGATGTGAGAGCTGTGCATCCAGAGAGCACCTGGGCCAGACAAAGATGCCCTTTCTGCCCACGGGGATTTGTGCCCTGGTACCCGCTGTCACCATCGGCCGCTGACACCCAGCTGCAAGGCATTCAGACTCTCCACACACATTCATCTTATCAAAGTCGACTCCAAAAAGTGACACAGCCCGCTCACACATAAAGACGCCATTATAGGTTTATTAATGATAGGCTTAAAGCTGTGGTATAACGTTTAAGAAAGAAATAAGTTACTATTGTTTTAATCTAAGACACACACAACCAAAGATACTTTTACTTAAATGATTTGTTTAAGTATATTTTTTAAGAATTTGTACTTTTTGAGTACCTGTACAACAGTAGTACTTCTTGAGTACATTTGAGGAAAAAAAAACATACTTTTACAAAAGTAAGTAAACAAACAAGTGGCAGTAGCAAAGTGAATAAAAGCGGCATAGTAACAACAGCAGTGGTAGTAGCAGTAGCCTTAGTAGTACTAGTAGCCAAACATTTTACAAACTGAAGTAAAAGTAGTAGTAGTTGCTGTAATAGCAGTGATAGTAGTAATAATTTTAGTAGTATTAGTAGTAGGACCGATAGTTATGTCATAGTAACAGTGGTGGTAATAGTGGTAGTTTTAATAATACCAGTGGAAGTCATTTTTAAAGTAATAGTAATAGTAGCAGTGATAGTATTAGTGGTAGCGTAATATTAGTAGAAGTGGTACTACTATTACCACACTACTACTATTAATATTAGCTATAGTTGTACTAGTAATAGTGGTAATGGTATGCATAGCTGTAGTTGTAGTAGCACTATACGCATTAGTAACAGTAAGTACTTTACACTCAAGTAATAACTAAGTACTTTTACTTCAACTTACTTTTTCTGATGTAACAGTACATTTACTCAAGTACAGTTTTTGAGTACGTCTTCCAGCTCTGCACACAACTGCCTCGCACTGGTTTAGAAATGAGATGTGTCTGAGTGTAAGACGCACGGGGGAAAAGTTACATCCTTGCATGTATTTTTGTATCTTTTCCAAACGCTATCACCCCCAACAACTTATCTAGCCACGTGCAGATGCAAGGACAAAGAATGACAACTTGTTGATATGCCGGACTGCTACAGCAACACACCACCAAATGTTAGCACTGACCTCCCAGCACAACACAATCTTGTCTGCTTTCCTAGACAATGCTAATGAGACTAAACCGAATAATTAGTGTCCTGGCATTCATTTAGCCTTGCATGATAAATGATTAATATATGCATCGCCCCAAGACAAAAAACAAAAAGGGCCAGTGGTAGCTACAAACAACCACACACTATAACATTCTAGTTGTGACCGTGTGCGACTTGGCAGAGAATGACCCAGTAGCATTGTTGCAGTGTTCAAGTCTCGAGCATGGCAAGATTTATGCTGGTGGGGGTGTATTGGAATCCTCTCATCCAACCCAGCTGCATAGAGAACAAAACCAGGCCCCAGCTGCAGATATTAGCATGGCCAGACCTCTCTCCCTCTCTCTCTCCCTCTCCTCTTTCCCCTCCTCTCCTCTTCACCCAGTGCCCCCCGTCCCGTTGGCTGCTCTGTCCCATGTCCACAGGGCTTTTGTGCCTCGCTTTGTTGTAATGCTAATGACTCAGCCTACAAGAGAGACAGGGGAAAAAAAGGAGATGTTAAAAGTTGATTGCTGGCAAAATTAAAAGAGAAAAATCAAATAGGAAACAAAGGAGGGCAAAATATAAAAGAATCTTTAATTAATTATTGAGTTCTATTGAAAAAGTCAAGTCATTGTTAGCTGTTAAAAAGCCAAACCATTAACGCACACACACAAACGTGAGTGGACACACAAAATGCAAATAAGGCTGTCTTGTTGTTTGACTTACATGAGAAGAGGCTGGGCCGGTTTTAAATGTAAATAGCTTTAAATGTGAATGTAATTGTGCCGGGCTGCTCACTCCTTTAGTGAAGCCATGTCAGACAGTTCACTTACCTGGCTGCTTTCTGTGGACCACCGGCTAAAGATTACATGTGACAAAGCCCATATGGAGTAAGTTACAAGAGTAAAAGAAGTTTGGCAAATCCAAACAACTTTCTTCAATAGCTGTGCGAGCTGTGACAAAGACCAGTGTGCAAAATTCAAACATACAATCTGTAACATGAGCGTTGTGGTTTAATATGGATTCATCAAAGCTGCCAAAGTTATGCAATTTCAGTGAAACACATTGCAGTGAAAGTTCCCACCTTTTCTGTGTTTTTGTCCCACTTATGTCTGAAACCCAACAGCCCTTGTCTATATGGCAAAAATATCACCTAACACATTTAACACATTGGAATCTAGCAAGATTTCATTCGGCCCTTGGATTCAAAGCAGCTTTTTCTGTACTGCTCTCATGTCACACCTTACCTTAACCCTAAGACCTAACCCTAACCCTAAGTACTGACAGGAAATCATGGAGAAGAGCGTAGGGAGCAACGTTTGATATTGTTGGAGTCTGGACCCAAACCCATAGTGTTGAGGTGAACTGGAGTTTCTGTGTCCTTCTTTAAAAACGGTACAACCCTGGCTTAGACTATCAACATTGGGAGCACAAAGTTTTCTGCTTTTGCTGGATGTCTAAAGAACAACAAATATAAGTTCTATCAGCCAAAACACTATAAAACAATTTAGTCCACAGTGGTGGCTCCAACCCCCTTTCTTCACCTCAGACACTAACAATTATTGTTTTTTCCACTGCCTGCTCCTAGCTGGCAGTGTGCACACTGAACTTGTGCCACTACAGAGATGTACTACAATGTTCAAGCAGATGGCGTTGAGACAGCGCACACCCTCTGTGTGGCCCAAGCTCTTGGCAACTAACAACTACATAATGCCACATGTTTCACTTTCCTGACCTCACTTATAGTAAATGTATGCAAAGTGTCACACGAATGTGAGGTATACGCAATGCTACCCAGACATTAGTAAGGATTTCCCAGTCCCAGCTCTTTTTTCCCCCAGAATAACTGCATTTTACACATATTCACAGAGTGGCTTATTCTCACAATACATTTTCTAAGGAGGAAGTAACATTAGTCACCAAATATTGCAAAATATGAACAATGAAGGTGGTTTTGCCAACTGACAGCCAATCGACATTGTATGTAGAGCCTGGTAGGAAAACATTAGCCTTTACTGTATGACTGGCGTATCAACTAGGGGCTAAATAATATAGATTTCAGATTTCAAAGTTATGGACAAGTATCTGCTTTACACTTCAGATATGGGTACTATTAATTCAAAAGTATTCAAGTCAATATGGGTACCATTCAGATTTTTTCAATACCAGTACTTAAAGGGTACCTGGTTTTTGATACTGGTACCTGAGTGATACTTTATCTGATACCTAGTGTGGTAATTCACCTTCTACAATTATAAAACACAATAAAATTTAACAAAAGACAAATTTTTGGAGCAAAATTCTCAAATTATACAAACTACTAGTAAGTTAAAACCAGTAGTTTGTATGATTTATTCTGTTATTTATTTGATACATACATGCAAAAGAACATTAAAGGTCCCACTAAGTATTAAAACTTGGCATTGAATAAAATATATATTTTTTTAATACCAGTAGTATCATAACTTTTCTTTTGGTATGACAAAGGTATGGTTTAATGATACCCAGCCCCACAAGTCAACATCAGTAATCAATGTGCATATGCATAACTGCATGTTCTAACGAGTTCTTTTTTTAAATTCCTTACTTTCTTTTTCCACTCCCAGGGCTCCTCATTTCTTAGCAACTGTAAACAAACAGGTCATGACTTCGCTGAGATAACCACTGACCCTAAATGTACAGTAGTCTGACTTTTAAACCCAGGTCTCACAATTAGATTAAGCCCAATGATGTGTCACTCATTGACTGTTTATTGACCTTAGATAGGTCACTGGGATAGGGAGAGATCCATGTTCTAAAAGCCTGTTGAAGCTAAATTCAATCCATGTCTTAATTCGGAGGTATTTATCTGTTGGCGTCAGCCGGGGACACTTAAGTCTTGTGGGGTAACGTTTGTCAAAATAAATCTTCCTGTGCATGACTAGTGGGGAGTGACAAGTGTGTATTTAATAAACGCTGATTTGTTTACTAGCTGAGCACTTAAGACCATAGAGTCCCAGTGCTGGATAGTTAAATGCATATTGAGATGCAAGGCCACTGCTTAAGTCTGTATGGCTTTTGGACGCACATAATTAGTCAGAACCCAAATTCTGGACACTATGTACAATTTAAATAAAGACAAAATGGAATGGTTTGCGAATCTAAACCATATTTAATTCACAAAAGAAAATCAGGTGCTGACAGTAAGATATTTTACCATTTAATGAAAAAAAAGAAAGATAATTTTGAATTTCACTGTAGCAGTGCACTTGTTAGTTATTAGTTAGTACTGGGGCAGCAAGGGTTGTAAAAGCAGATGGTACTAATGGACATTTTTCAGCTTAATTTTCTAGCCCCTGTCCCAGCTTCATTGAGTGTGTTGCTGCCATTGCTCAGTTTCCACACCCTATGTTCTCTTATGTTCTATATATATATTTTAATAAGATTTATAATATTATATTTATATATTATAATAATTGCATTCTGTTTTTATTTAAAATGTTCAGTCTTCCAAGCTTTTGGAACCAAGTTTGAGTACAATTATATTATGGGTGCCTTGAGAGAAAAATGTATTTGGTTTGGATTCCAGGATTTATACAACCAGATAACAAAAAAATAAGATGATACAGTCCTACTTACTGAACTTTTCACTTCTCACTTCACTGACCATTTGGTTGGCAATCAAATGGATATTCTCAAGTTCACTTTGTTTCCTGACCTCTTCCTCTCGTACTTCCTTTCTGTACAGTAACTTTGAACATCTGTGGCTGTTCTTTAGACTGTCAGCCCATAGTAACAACCTCCTTAAGACACTGATAAGATTTCAGAGCAGAGTCTCGTCACTAATGCCCTTATAAAACACCTCACCCCATTGCATTAGAGCAAAAACCACCTCACTGTGACCTCCTGTAACCTCCTAGGACAACATCAGGATTGCCACTGGTAGTTCAGATACATTTTTAGCTCTTGGAATACAATAGGGTTGGCCAATTGCACGCCATCATGGACGGCATATGGCAGTCTGACTATTAAGACATCTTTCTACTCAAGAGGACAGACAAACACAAGAGATTTAGTGCGCTAATCAAAGCACTGCCGCCTGATGGAAATTGGCCGTAAATGACATCATCAGTCTGTCCTCAGCCCACGATCGGATTTGTACAAAGGGTAAGGATGGTTGAGCAAGAAGAGTTGTTTTACAGTGTTAAAGGGAAAAAGCATTTGGTCTGAGACCAGCTGTAAAAAGAGGTCTGAAGAAGAATCTTTAACAGCTAAGACTTATCTTGGTGAAGCCCAATCAAGAACAAGGGAAACAAAAATTAAGATGATTTTGGCAAATGGCAGCTGACAAACCAAATGTGTGCAACAGGTGAGTGGGTAGAGAACATTAGAGAGTGGCTCACTGTATTCAAGGGGCACAACAAAAATTTGAATATCATGGAAAAGTTATTTATAAATTATTTCAGTAGTTAAATTCAAACGGTAAGATGTGTATACAGTATTTATTATTATTATTATTATTATTATTATTATTATTATTATTATTATTATTATTATTATTATTATTATTATTATGATGATGATGACTACTATTACTATTATAATTGTTATTATGTAAAATTCACATTTTATGAGTTATAAGCAGGCTTGACAATAACACTAGCCAACCGGCCAAATGCAGGTAGCTTTTCATTTTAGCTAGTAACACAAGTACTCCCACAAGCCACTTTGGCTGGTTACATTTTATGAATACCTATCGTATATCGTAACTTTAAAGGTTAAGCCTTAATTTATGCTGCTCTGCTTGAGTGTACACCATTTAATAGGGATGAATATCCAAATTTTACAGTATGGTATTATCATGATGTTAATCTCACAGCACAATATTCAATGCGGTATTGTGGCACAGCTCAGTGTATTGTAGAAAGGCTCAAGAAAACATTTTCTAAAAATGCCCCGACGAGCCTTTAGACATTTAGTTATTGTGATATTTCAAAAGATTAAGACTGTGTTTAATAACAATAATTTTGTCATGTTGCTGCACTGAAGCGGAGCAAAGGATCATGGTAGTTCTGTGTAGTTCCTGCTGCTTGTTTACCGTAAGTCCACAATAATGAGACTTTTGACACTGCAGAACCATAATTTTGTCACTATTGTTACATCAATTTATTCTGTGTAGGTAAACCTTTTTTTTATCCTGTCCATACATGAAACCAAATTTTGCATTTTTATTTTTTATTTTTTATTTTTGCATAATTAAACTGTAGCTAGTAAAGGCAATAATTGGCTATCAACTTCTGACAAATACTAGCCACGGTGGCCAGTGAACAAAACAGTAAATGTCAAGCCCTGATTATGTTACATTTATTATTTAACCTTTGAAACTAGCTCATTACCTGATATGTATCGTCGTTACTAACTGCCTGTGTGTGAGTTAGTTTCATTATGATGTTTGGTATGTTTTCTGTATTTGATGACAGTGGTGTTTACATGACGTCTGTGCAGCATCAAACATGGCCACGTTTATCCCAGGACACTCACTGCACCGGTAGAAGACTAATCTACTAAAGGATGATGGATTGTGTTTGTAGAAGTCACGCTTTTGGTTTTGATAAACAACCAGAGCCCAAGAGGATATGGGGGACGTTCTTGGAAGAGGACCTGAGATGTTTGCACACTTTTCCAATGGATTCAACTTAGAAAACTTTAATTATAACATTTAAACGGTGCCGAGTCCTGGATTTTGTGTTACACTCATCCCAGGGTTAAAATACACACATTGAAAAAAAAAAAGTGCTTTTAAAAAACATTTGGACCTGCAATGAAAATGTCCTGAGGTGTTAGCAAACGGAATGTAAATGGATAATGGTTTATGTTTTTATGGCGCTGTTGTGTTGGACTTAGAGCAAACCAAATAGTGGCCAACTTTTCCTGGCAGCAGACCTTTATTGGTATTCAGTGATAATTAAAAAGGCTGACTTATGCAAAAGCTTACATTTGCGCATGTAGTAAAGAAGTGTAAATAAAAGGAAATTAATGAAATGTGCAGAGTTTTTAGTGGCGCCATGGAAGCGGGCCATGACTCGCACACATTAAGATAAATCAAAATCGTCATACAGTATGTTGGCATGTTTTGACAGGAAATAAAGTGCCTTAGTGACGTGTGAAAGCTGGGGAGACAAATTAGTAACGTCCACAAAAGTAAACACAAGGTAGTCTCAAGACATTTGTGTTGTTTTTGTTTTGAAATCTTGCCCATGTGTTTGACGAATGTACTTTTTCTGCACTGTATGCTATATCCAAACAGAAAGTGTTAAAATTGATGCAAACCCAATTTCAAAAAAGTTCACAAAAGGACACTGCATAATATATATTTCATAATCTGAGTTTCAATACCTGATATGATGTTTAGGTTATATTCAGAATAAAAAAGGAGTTGCATGAGATTCGGAGAGCTTTGCATTTTGTTTTAATTTACATTTACATTAGTCTTTTTTTTTTTTATTGGAGTTGTATACATTGAATGGCTCAATCTAAAGTTCGGTGCACTAAAATGTATAGAGTGCTATTGCTTCACTATTTTTGCTCCCCCTCAAAGCTGTAAGATTTAAGGTACAAGTGTCTGATTGGGTACTCAACAATGATTGTGTGCTGAATGGCCCCACAAAGCCCAGAGCCAGTTTGTTTAAAGCAGGCTAATCCAAGCGTGGAAGCAGGACACTGAAATTGCAGGCCTCCCCGAAAGGTGATCTGGCGGCAGAACCATCATCGTCCAAGTCCCAAGTTTACATAAGATAAATAAAATTATGAGGAACTGAAAAACAGTGCAGTTTTTCAAGTGCATTTACTCCTAGATGGCACAGGTTTTTGCTGTTGTGTAATAAGATTTGGTGACTTCTTAAATTAATGGCAGAAAGGAAAATGACAAACTAGAAGGCATCTTTTTTAAAAGGATAAAAATATAGTGCCCAGAACTGGTCTTGATTGTCCTGGTTCTGTCTAATCTTTCCGAAAAAAATATTATTAAATCCAACCATTATTTATTATGTTGCTAACAGAAAAATTGACAAACGGCATGTACCCTACCAACATTATAAAACGCACCACATGCTGTTTTTATTGCAACAATCTAGATTGGGCTTATATTCATAAAGACACAATATACTCCTACTAGAACATGAAAAAAACAAAACAAAAAAAAAACAACAACATTGTCATACTGTCATAAAACTTGGGAAGGTAGGGTATGTGCTCAAAAAGAAAACATACGCTAGTAACGTTAATAATAATGAATAAATACAAACACTACATTTAAATTATTAATTAAAAGCTGAGAATAATAATTATTATTGTTCCTGTTTCATTTTGATTTACTATGCTCTACTGTAACAAGATGTAAATATTCTAATTTGTCTGTATTACATCTGTTGTAATTCTCTATTACCATCCTCCTTGTTCTGTTTGTCTGTTATTGTCCTCTATTTGTCTTTGTCCTTTGTCCTTTTTGTTTTGTATTGACTAAATGTTGTATTATTATGTTTGGCAAAAGTAAAGAAAGAAAGAAAAATTGACAAACAAACCAACAAACCGACACTGGAGAAAACACTTTCTTGGCAGAGGTAACAAGTTTTACTACATACTTCTTATTGGTTGGTGTCCTGCTGTGTGGAGCACTACCGTCATCCTCCTAAAGAATTCTTACTTACAAGGGAGCTCAGCTTGGTTACCACTGGTCAATTGGAGGTGACAACCGCAAACTACACGTACTACACCAGCCGTGTGCTAATCAGCCATGTCTGTGAAAATAGCGCCATATGGATTTCAGAGCATGGTGCTGAGGACTTCCATAGCCCATGCTACAGAACACCTCTGCCAGTCCCGTCTGATGTAGTTCCAACACAGGCCAGCCTAAATGCTTTGTGACTGGATAGTGAAAGAGGAAAGTGTGCAAAAGGCTGACATGAGGGTAGACTGTAAATCACTACTACACCAATTTCACACTTCAGAGCAAAACACTGCATCTGGCTATTCTTTGTAATGTCAGTATTCTGCTCAGAGGAAAAGTAGTACTCAAAAACTGCACGCAAATGTACTCAAGCTAAAAATATAATATCTCTAGCATCATCTGAGTGCTTTTGTTACAGTGTCATTGATGAGGCTACAATTTTATAACAGTTGAAAACGTTAGGGCAGCTGATAACACAAGAACATCTTCACTTGTACTGTGTTGCAAAGAAGACCTGCTACTAGGTTCAAGTTCATGCTCGGCTAAATCAGCACAAATGTAGTTCAGTCAGCAGGTTTTTTTCTTTTGGTTTTTTTTGTGAAGAAAAGAGGTGTTATATACAGGCTAGACAAGGAAAGGTCAAGGTCAAGGGAGGACCAATCACAGATCCTCAAGAGATATAGGGATTTCCTCCTTTATGATGATGATTATTATTACTTAATGATATGAACTGTATGAGGAACATATACTGCTGTACAGCTCCATTCCCACAACATTCCTCAGCATATTCATTAATGTGTATATTTACAGTAGCCGGACCAACTGGGCAGCCCAACGTTAATGAAGCCCCTGGAACAACACTGGTTTTAATGAAGCATGGAAACCCCAGTGTTCTCCAAGCCACTGTTTACCCCGTTCACTAATTATAATGGAATTCAGATGCTTTGTGTTTACAGTAGCTGAAATCAGTGAATGGTTTTCTTAATCAAACTGTGCTTGAGGTAAAGAAAGCCACATATGCTCTATCATTAAGTACCAAAAGCTATTCTGTCTGCCACTTAGGATAGTAAAACAAAACTAATTTGTGTACAATTTAGTATTTTCCCCTTTTAACTATAGCTGTTCTGTAAGTTGCTGTCCTTTTCAGAGCAAAAAACTGCATCAGGTTATTGTGTATACTGTCAACTAACAAAGAAGTAAAACAGGTATACATTGAATATTGTTTTAATATATACTATACAACTACTACTGCTGCTGCTATTACTACTACAATTACTACAACTGCTGCTGCTGCTGCTACTGGAACCTGTATCAAAATACACTTCATGTGGTTTCGATGATCTCACTTTCGGCTTTTAAAAGAACATTAACGGTCAGTTTTAAGGACTTGTATAAATGTTTTACAATTTTTTTATTTTTTTTTTATTTTTTTTATTTTTTTTTTGCATATCTGTAATTTTATGTTTGCTCTCCTCTTCCCTTTCCCTTTAAGTGTTCTCAGCACTTCCAGGTCAACATTGTAAATAAGAATTTGTTCTTAATGTTCTACCTGGTGAAATAAAGGTTAAAAAAAATGAAAAAATACTACCATTAGTGCTATCCTTGAACTGTACAAATAACACTGCAGCTGCTACTACTGAGGCTTCTGCTGACGCTGCTACCCACTTTGCCATTGGAACAAAAAATAATTTTATTTGTTTAAAGAGGTAAGTTTACTCAGAAAAGTACAGAAAATGCATTTCCTTCACAAAACCTACTTAAGAAAATGACTTGAGAAAGTTGTGTTCCAATTCTCCTTCTATTCTGTCAGAAACAATTTTGAGGGAGCTCTCTAACTTCCTACGCTGATTAAGTTACACCAAGGGGCGTAAGTTAAGACTGTTATCATCCGGTGATCCGTCAGAGCAAATAGGACATCTTCTATGCACAGGAAATGCATGCATTCCACATGAACTGAATAAGTCAAAAAGCCTTAGACAGCCTGTGGACAAGTGGTTCGTCCCATGAATGGCTAAAATGAGGGAAAGTGAACAAGTATTGTTTGGTCTGCAATCTGTCTTCAAGAGACACAATGCCTCATTGATTGTCGTCTATGTGGCCCCTAGATTCAAGTTCAATGCCAAGGAATCAATAGGGGCCCGGCTTGTCAGAGGTCAAATGAGTGGGAGGGGGAAAGGGAAATGGATGTATTTAAAGGTCAGGGAGACACAAATACTAAATAGCATCGTAATTTTATGGTTATAAAAGAATTTACAAGGAGCAAACGTGCATAGTAGAGTGCACCTGGAACAATACTGTCAATCTAAATCTTCACTTTAGGCTTTTCCCTTTCGGGGTCACCACAGCTGGATCAAGGAGAGATAATAAGATTAGGTGGCAATGACCATTTAGGTGGGCTATCAATAACATGATGCTAACAGATGGATAAATTATTTCAGTTTAAGCACTGAAATTATCAGAACAAGTCCACTGAGTGTATGGGCTTTAGAAATGAGAAGGAGCACTTCCTTGTTTTGAGTAAGACCAAATATTAGAGCTCTTGCAATTCAAGGTTTCAATAAAGTAGCTTGTACATTTTCTTTCAAATGCATGCGTGTGTTGTACGGGCAAGCAAGGCAATTAAATCTAAAAAACATATTGTTTAAAACTATAACTAAATTAAAGTGATATCTCTCCAAACGTCTGATTTTTCAGTTCACTTCTATAGTGAATCAGTCTATTACCTGCTTCCAGTCACTGTGTAGTTTTCTGTGCCCTGCTGGCCACTCCAGTTACTGGCGAGGCAAGCTTGCCTGGAAAATCCAGACTGATATGTCTCTGTATTATTATACAGAGAAATATCAGTCTGGTCACCACGTCCTCCGCCGTGGTTGGATTCAAATCCCAACCGTACCGTGCATTTTGATTCACTTATTTAAGTCACATGTTCTTCGCGAGCAGCTTCCGCAACAACAACAATCAAGGTGGCGCACTGAGGAGCCAAGTTTGTTTCATTCAGCAGTAAATTCCGTTTTAAATGACCAAAAACATATCGAGTCATTAAAACCACAGCAGCTTGCAGCACTAGAAGCCTTTTATTAAAAAAAAAAAAAAGTTTTCGCATTGCTTACTTTCTTGTCGCTTTGTTAACATCATGTCCACCATTTTCTGATTGGCTAACTCCACTGTCTGTTTACTGAGGTTTGCTTCGCGCTAGAAATCAAATTGATTCTATGGCAACCAGACTTATCCGCTGGTACAGCGGTAAGTCTGGAATTTCCAGGCAAGAGGCAAGCTAGGTTGACTCTGCTGTTCAGTTGTGTCATTTTCATCTCTGTGGAGTCATGTTGTACTGTTTCTGCCTAAGGATTGACAAGCAGAGGGCCAAGCCGCTTGTTCAGGAGGATCACACATGCGTGCTGTGGTCAAATTTGTGGAAAGATATTGTTGTAATGTTATTGTTTTGTATACAAACATGGTTAACATTAGTAACTATATAGGAAGAGTGTGAAATAGTTTGAAAAGCCTTTTACACAAACACTAAAGGGACTGCAGTTACCTAAGTGGCTTTTAATTAAATGTGTTCTTCATGAAGTCAAGGTATGTCTGCTTGTCTGCATGAAAAGTCATTGCACGCTATTGATCAAATGCTGTCCCAAAAGAACAAAAGAAACATGCCTATTATAAGTCCAAAAGCCACCGACACCGTAATTGTTTGTAATTGTACTTTGATAATAAGAGAAATGTTCCTCAAAGCAAACACTCCCTTCGTGAATCACTTGTGGCTGAGAATGTATCCTTTTGAGTATTAGTCAAGCCAGCGTCCTAATACTGTCTGTGTCTGGGACGCCTGGCTTCTTGCCACGGCTCCACTGTCTGAAGGACACATGTTAAAAAATAACATTGTCTCTACAGAACTGTGTACACATTAGATGTATATTAATCTACTACAGATTTTTAAGCTGTAATGTTTGTAGTTAAATTTAAATTAACGATGACTGACCAGTGCTTTCCCTGATAATTAGATGGGACAGGTGAAGAATCAAATTGGAAATATGGGGAAGGGTGTGTGCATCCATAACACACATTTTTATTATAGCGTCTATGTAACTGGATCTCTAACTGACTCGCATACAGCATGAGTCTATGCTGTTGTACAGAGGAAATTGGTTATATATTTTACTGAACACAAGCTATGTAACAGGAAGGATTTGTGGCAAGAGACTGTCAGTTCAAAAGAAAAAATACAATTAATTTTTATTTCTCTCCAAAATGTGAAATCAAATACAGTGTTGTCACAATAGAAGCCACAATTTACCCAATGCAGACTCACACTAAGTAGCTGAGTGATTTAAAGACCATTTACTGTACACCTTCTGTAATTCAATGTGCAACTCCTAAACAAATATTTAACTTACCAGAGCATTTACTTTTTCGATTGTCTGTTGCTTATGCAACAGTTTAAGCCTCTAACCCGCACTTGAATAAACCTCGGGACTCATGGAGAAATGGTTCATTGCACTGCCATATAAAAGAGGAAACATAAAACACATGAAACACCAAAAACCTGTAATTATTGTCTGAGTGCTGCGGTGAAATTGTGGGAGGTACACTTTCTGATGGTTTGTTATAGTGGGATCTTCAGATCTTCTAGTATGTCTGTAATTTGCAGGTACATGTCATTACAGATACTAAGCCATGTAATAAGATCTATCTTGTGGCCATTTTAACTACTTAGTTTTTTTAATGGGGTTTGTTTTCACTTCATGTTATTTTATGCACCCCAAATTTTGTTTATAAACACAGGGCTAATTTTGCATTGCTTACAGAGCAGCACTGATTAATGACTTTTCCCTCAGGCTGGAATGTTTGTTAAACTGTAAAAACATTTGTAGGTGCAAAAACGTAAGTGATACAGCAATCAAGTTTCTAACATCACATGCATCTTTACATTTGCAGTGTTATATTTTATGTAACTTGAGTCATTAACTGTATTTGACTGTGGGGCCAGAGACTGAACAGAAACGTGTGACTCACCCATCAAAGGAATGTGTGGAGCCTACACACACCGAGAGCTGTCTGAAGTTCATGCAAAGCAGCTCTGTTTATCAGTCAGGGCTGTCTGACGGAGTCCACTGTCACCATCATCTCACTCCCATAAAAATGAGTGCCCTTTGAGTAAAAGCATGTTGAGCAAACAAAAATTAAAATGAAATGTTCTATAAAAGCATAAAAGCATTTTTACAATTCATGATAAACTTAACAAACTTAAAAACCCTTATAATTGGAGTTGGACTACAGTATTAGTGCATTCAGATGTAAAGTACAAATAGATATAGGGTAATCATAATTTGCAAGCAATGCATAAGTACCAACACTCTCATTCTGGTAATCAACATAATCAACACTTCTTTTTAATTACAAGAATTCTGCAATCTAAAAAATTTTGTTGTTTCAAAAAATGAGAGACTTTTACTGAACAATCCGATGTGTTTTTTTTTTTTGCTTTCTTTATGAGATGAGCGTGGAACTGACAAATGGCCTGTATAGTTTAAGGTCACCCACTACAACATCCTCTTTTGACTTTTTTAAAATTTGCCTCATAAAAATCCTACTGAGACTGACAGCTTTGCATTGTTGCCCACCATCCAGTTTACTACAGCACTATACTAACTTCTGGGAATTGCTCATAGGTCTACTACAGTATATACAGCACATTTATTCTTGCTTAGAAATATACAGTAATTTACACTACAACACTGACATGTACCAGTCATGCAGACATTAAAACAGATGTTTCACCCTCATTATTAAAAGTCTAGATTTTACACTATAAAATTTCAGTGCAGGGTTCACTTGGTGCAGCCTGTAGTCTGTGTTTGGTGACAGGTCAGATGCCGGATCCCAGGGGCCTCCTGGATCAGAGAGATGATAGCTGTGTAATCCTCAGATCAAAGACACACATTCCTGGATGAGAAGAGCTGCCTATAGACACTGTCCATCCTTCTGCCTCTGACTACACCTGTTTGTCACTGCAAGGAAGTCTACACAACATTCCTTAGCTGCTACAAGCTTGTTTCAAATAGTTTTCTGAACTATTTGGGGGCCATGTGTAGAAAAATACCTGTGAGGTTCTCTGTCTGACACTGAGGAGTATTCTGCTGCAGGTCCATAGTAGCTGGAATAGGCCGCACCCATGACTCCTGCAGGAATAAGCAAAAAAGATAACATTATTTGCAATTTTTTGTGTTTGTCCCACTTACCCTGACATGCATACCTTTGTACATTTATTTTTAACAGACAAAGAATAACCTTGTTTTAAGTTGAGAAGAAATGTAGGTAATTTGACAATGTTTGACAAACTGAGAAAGTTGTGTTGTGGTGCAGGTAGCAGGTAAACCCCGTGACTGTTGGCGGTCTGCAGCTGTGTGTGAGCACCTCTATTTGCTTAGCCATAAATTTAAATAAGGATGTCATACTTTGTGTTTACTGTGTGGTTCTGGTTATTTTAACGCCTCACTCTTCCTTGTATCAAAGCAACCCCTGCGGCCCTGTTAAGGAAACATCCAAATGCAAGGACTATCTATGTAAATCAGCATAGATAACGGCTTGTAAGTACACATAAATGTATCACATGACTTCACACTTCTAAGGGAAATATTTCAAGCAATGCAGTGTGAATTAACCTTAGACCTGTTGGTTGGAACATAACAATGAGCTTTAGTAGCTTTAGAAACAAAACTACTGTAAATGACCAGCTTGTATTTCCATAGACAAACAGGGAGACCATTCTGTGCACCTGGTCCTCCAATGTTCAGAGAAATCCATTAGGGAGAGGTCTTTCCACTTTCATCTGAAGCTTTTTGCTGACACAAAGTTATGAATCTCAAACTTGATGTTCACTCCCATAGCTCATTGCTCATTCTGTAATCTGAAAGTAGACCCTTGGGGAATAGACCCAGGCTGCAAGGTGAAAGGCAACACACAATATGTTGTGAAGTACAAACCCAGCTGACGCCAGAGTAAAATGAAAGCCATTTCTGGATATCAATATGGAAATATATGCTTCTCTTTTTAACACACCCCCTGTAAAAACTATTAGTGTCATGGTTATGTTATTTTTGCTTTAGTGGAGGTCTGCCATTACAATTGACCGTGTTAAATATGTGTACAAGATCATTTATTTCCTATCACAGTAAGGCTAAGCAGGTTGATATAATATATGAGGAAAAAAAGACAGGGAATTCAACAAAGTGCAAGAGATAACTCAAATGATCTACTGAAATACAGTTTACAGGACAGTGTCAAATTTATGAAACCAAGTACCTGCCTTTCCAAGGACTACAAACGTTACAGTACATATAAACTGCATAGTTTACACAGCTCTCAATATTTTTAATAATAAAAAATTAATATGTATTATTGACTATAAAATACAATTTCCTTTGAAATCCTAGGTGGGCCTCATGTGCAGAATGCATTACAAATAGGACAACATTTTGTAATTTTGTGTTACGTAGCGGGGGCACAGTGGCAGAGGTTAGTGCTCCTGCCTCCCAGCAAGGATGTCCTTCCCATGTTCCACCAATACTCCATCTTCCTCTCACTGTTCAAAGACATGCATGTGTTAGGTGAACTGGTGACTCTAAATTGTGTAAATAAATGTGAGAGTGAATGGTTGTCCAACTGTGCATGTTCCTGTGCCAGCCATGCAACTTACCGGCCCCTGTCCAGGGTGGACCCCGCCTAAGGCCCAAAGTTACTGGGATAGACTCCGGTCACCCGAGACCCCTAATGCAAATAAATGGAAGCTGAATAAATAAATGTTAAATAGTTCTGTATCTCAGAGACTCCACCAGTTAAAGGTGTATTAAACAAGCAAACACAAACAATTTGAAACACAGAGGGTCCTTGTGCAGGGCTCCAGACTAACTTTTTTTTTTTTTTTTTTTTTGCCAGGGGCACTGCAACCCCTGACAGAAAACTTTTAGGTAAAAGATTTAGGGGTAAATGCCAAAAATCTGGATCACAAATATTAAATTCCCCCTATCTATGCAGGCTCACAGGTTAATTGAAATATGCCCAGAATGAAGAATGTGGTCTGAGGAACATTAACAAATGATGGCAATATGTCTAAAAAATAAAATCAGATAAGTATAGTTAACCTCAGACAGTCAGCCCATAAATAAAACCAAATTTAACTGGAAATAAACGACTGCTTTTCACAAAACAAAGAATTACTCCAACAAATTCTACTGCTCTTGCTGCGTGCCACACCAACTCCAATCAAAATGATTATTTTTCTCCTTACCTACTGTATTTCCAACCTTAGTCACCAGTTACAGTGCTTACACAGTGTTTACACTGTAACTGGTAAATATTTTAAGGTGCACATTTGTTCCCAAAGTCAACAGATCATGGAGATGTTAAACGTGTTCAGGGCAGTTTTGTAATGATGATCCCTATGGATAGCATGCAAATGTCACTTTAAAAAGAGAGGATGTTACTCCATTAGGCTCGCATTTGCTAACATTCACTAGAACCAACCCAGTCTCGCTGAGGAAATGTTCATGTGCAGCATGTTTAGGTGCCAACAATTTGGAGGATCTACATTTACAGTTTAAATGTTGTGATGAGTGTTTTTACGTCATACAGACGAGACTGAGTGGTGAATCAAACATAGGCATTGGTAGCTACCAGTTATTTGCACCTAAGAAGAGTGACAGTATAAAAACAGTGCATCCACCAATACCGGTTCTAATTTTTCCAATCCATCGGAATTGTCTGCCTCCGCCGTTAACGATCCCTGATACTGATGCGCCTTGGGCAGTTGCGTTTGTGAGCAGCGGGTTTTGCGCACAGACCCGCCCCGCCCTCGAGCAGCGCTTCTAACTTCTTTACTTTCACTTCATCTTCGATGGGTAACCTACAACGCACGAGGCTCATCGCGCAGTGCATGTTGTTTTTCCTCTTTCTTTTTAACGCACACGCGCTCACAGGCGCGGAACCTGGCGCGCTCGCGTCACACGGTGTGGACACGCCAGAGCTGAGGCCAGAGCTGAGGCCAGAGCTGAGGCTGGAGTAGGCTACAGCAGAGGTAGGAGCTAAACAGTGACACCAGGGGCTCATTCCCATGCATAAGAAACACAGCAGCCTATGTAACGGAGTGAACGATTGAAAGAGAAGCCACCGTAGAAAACGTTGAATACGTGCGCCTACCTGAAGGTGATGTGGCCCTTCCCTGCTTCACACGGTCACGTTAACACAGACTGCTGTTTAATTTAATAAGTCTAATGAGCGATATATTTAGACAAACTGGTGCAAAATTGCTCTTGCTGATCTTAAATCAACATTAGAGAACAATCCTGTTAAATCCAGGATACATTTCCAGTAATTTAACAACTCTAACTTCAATACATATTATTTTTGTGAACCCAGTTTAAAAAGATCCACACACTAAAATAAAAATAAGCTTCTATTTCTGCTTCATAATGAACTGTAGGGCCACAAACCTATTTCATTTTTATTCACAGATTTATCAGGAATCGATAAGAGAATTGATAAAGAACCAGACTGATAAGCAGAATTGACAATGGCATTGCCATTGATAAAATCTTATTAATTCCATCCAGTTGTGTATTAATTAAAATTGCCAGAAAAAAATATTCTTGGTGACATTATAAGCAATTTGTGGGAAATGCTCCTTGTTAGGAGCCGTGTGAAACCATTTTGTATTTACTTTTTCATTATGTCTCTTAATATTTAGATAAACTGGCACAACGGTCTACTGTATACTGCTTTGAGAGGAACTGTCAGGACAAAGAAATTTAGTCATAGAAGGGCACAGAGAAATAACAACAAAGTCATGTGATATGAACAATAAATAACTCTTTGATCGTAAATCAGCTATGGATAGAAAGAGTCCAGTGCAGATCCCTTTCCCAGGCCCTGTATCTCTTGCTACATTTGGTAACATGAAATATTTTCATTTGCCTACAACTTAAACATAAGGATTTAGACTGTTGGCATTATCATGAACAGCAGTAGATCTACGTGTTCACAAGAGTAGGTTGTTGATAGTTGACCATTGTTCATTGTTGCTTATCTGATAGTGGCTGAGCATCTCCAGAGGCTGAGGAGGAGAGTTTGTAGCCAGCAGGCGTGAGCAGTCAGAGGAGCTGTTGCTGAGTGCAGCTGTCAGCAAACATCTGTCTCCAGGTGGTTGTCTCTTGCTCCACCCTGCCAGAATGCTCTGCTGGACTATTTATTATTAATAACATTTGAGTTCCTCATTAAAAACAATTACATTATACAGATCTAAGCCAATGAATGAGAATAAAATAATTAAAAGTGTTTTTTTTTTTCAGTAGTTATTTTCAAATAGTGAGTATGTTGATATAGTGCACAAAGTAAAATATTTCAAGCATTTATTTATAATAATTGTGATGTTATGATGATATTTAATATCATCATAACTATATATATATATATATATATATATATATATATATATATATATATATATATATATATATATATATATATACTAATGAGACTGAATTTTGACACACAATGAATGTATACGCTTCAGTTAGTTCAACCACGCCAGTTCAGAATCTGCTGTGCAACAACAAGCATCATGTAATAAAAGACACCAGAAAGCTTTCCTTCCTGCAGTATTTCTTTATAAACTCTTCAACTTTAAATCTTTGCTATTCCTTTTAGTAATGTACACACAAAAACATCTGACAAAAATTTCACTTTACAGCAGCACTCCAGTAAAAACTATTATGATCCAGCACTACGTATGTTTAAGTTGAGCGAAAACACCAACTAGGCCAGGGTGGGGTGCGGGGGTATAATCCCTGACAGTTGCTTGAGTGTCCTCAGGTCCTGCCTAAGTGTACTCACTTCATATTCAAAAAAGCAAACGTAGGGAGGGACACAGCAGCAGTAATTTTCACTAGATCAACACCTGTGTTTAAACAGTGAGTAGCAAACGAAGTCTCTCTCAAAAGGACACTTGTCTTCAGGTCGGTTTGTGTGCTAACCTCTGCAGAAACACTGTTGCCACTGTTCAGGGCAGATCAGTACAATGATATGAAGGCATTGGAAAAAACAGTGTACCACCCCAATTCCCCATAAAAGGTTGGGGCACTGTAAAATGTAAATAAAAAACAAATGTAATCTCAAAAATATATTGTGTTTTAAAAAGTTTGGGACAGCGGCAAAACATTTAACTAAAACAAGTCAAGTGTCCCAACATTTTGGGACATGGGGTTGTAATATCTTCTAATATCCTATGTTAAAAATGTGTGGACATATTAAATCATGGGCAAAAATTTTGGTTTTAAATGTGAACTGAACCAAAGCCCCACAACCTCCATAAATAAAAGTCATTTGGCCGTATTTTCCACCTCATTAGGCCAGTTCAGTACTGAGATGCTATTAATTTGATATTTTACACATTTGCCTTACAAGTGATATGAACCAAATTAAACTGCAACATTATATCTTAAAGTTAGGGCTCAGGCCATTAGCGGCATTTTCACAGTTCTCAATCAGAGTAATAAATTGGGCCGTGTGGCTAATTTTAGCTGAAATCCAATCCTCCACAATAAGTTACAAGCCACACGGGAGCCTTTAGTCCAACTGTGTCTGCTACGGCAACTGTAGAAAAAAAAAGTATTTTCCAAAAGTAAAATGAAGTTTACCATGGCTAACATTAAAAGTGGGGAATAACTAAATAATTTTGGTCAAGTAGGTACATTTTGAAAGTGGTTGCATTCATAGTTTAAGCAGTAGTTGCAGTTTTAGAGGTAAGTTTTGAGTTGCTCTTCCACCTCTGTTGATTTGTGTATTAGTCTGAAAACCTTTAGTGACATTATATGCTTTCAAATGGAGTGTACGTGCTGCTGCTGTCTACACTGACCCTTCTTCATCTCACACCCTCTCATCTGACTGCGTAGCCCTCAGTCCACACATTAGCAGTGACGCGCTCATGATTAATGTTAATCAGGAAGGATTTAGTGTGTATTTATTTCATGGCGCTGCTGGCAGAGAGCTGGCGAGTCCGACTATGAGAGCTCCTGCTGGCAGCGGGATGTGGACTTGGGACTGTGGGATTTGGACCCAGTCTGCCTAGATATTCATCTCAACAGAGGTTGTGTTGTCGGTTCTGAGTGACTGCAAATATTTCCTGTCTACTTCCCAGTTTTCTTGCTTTTCACCATACTCTGTAATCACCAGATCACTAGATTATGAAAGACATTGCGGGCAAAATTGAGCTGTGCATTGTGTAAATCAAATGAAACCTCAATTTAGAGTTATTTATCAAAAAATATCAAGTATCTAAACATGAGAAACAATGTATCTGAACATGAGATGAATTTATTTATTCATTCATTCATTTTTATTTGTCCCTTTCATGAAAATGCACAATAATAAAATGTACATTTGACATATTTCATAAGTGATGTATTTTTATGATTGGAAAGGAGCAGTGGGAAGAATATAATTTTTATTTTTTTCTGCCCCTTTATTTAATCTCAAAAGAAAGAAAACCTTAGATGGCCTTACCCATTGCCTTTTTGCTGCCTACACAATCAGCATTTAATCATACCACATAACACACAAAAATATACACAAAACTACTACACTTAAACATCCAAACAAGTTCCACGCACATATTGTCTAAATTGTTTCACTATATATTTTTTTAATTAAAAAATATTTGTGCAGCCTTTCTGTTGTGAATTCAAAATTTTTACATAAACAACCAAACAAACATTTATTTTAAAGTGGTCCAAGGATTCAGCAGCATTATAGGGCATAAGAGCATTTAACTGCTGCTGGTCTTATTGAAATGGTCATGAAATGTCAGTGCCAAAAAGTAATGTAAAATGTATTCTGAATTTCTAAAATGTATGTTTCTAATGGATAAATATGGTTGTATAAATACTCTGTCATTTGTGTGTATAAATATTGCAGCTTTTTGTACTTAAAATCTTACAAAAAGTCATTTAGGAGAACTGTGGTTCCCAAACTTGTTTGTGTTGTGTCCCCCCCTAGGCTTTTTGTCATACCACAAGCACCACCTTCACTCATACCTGTTGTCAAGTGGTTATAGAAAACATCATTGTTGATTAGTACAAACATATTTTATACTTACTCTGTTGTAAATGTTAATTCTCCTGAATTAAAAAAAAATAAAAAAATAAAAATTGATTAAATAAATAAATAAATAAAAATGAATAAAAAATACAAGTAAATGAATAAATAAACTATTATATTAAGTTGTTTGCCTATATATTTTATGTTCAAAATTAATAAAAAAAAACCCTCATAAATTAATTACACAAAAATATACAAATAATATTTTTAGCAGTTTCACCTCCTTTTAATCAAAGAGACAGCTTTCTTGTTTTTCATAAGTTTAAAAAGTTTAATATAAAAAAGATCATAAATATTTTCTGTGAATGTGAATGAATGTGGCTTACGCTGTTTAAATTCTCACCACTTGATCAAACTCATGTAACTCAACTGCATA
The DNA here is from genome assembly GCA_020698575.1 of Bostrychus sinensis. Taxonomy (NCBI): domain Eukaryota; kingdom Metazoa; phylum Chordata; class Actinopteri; order Gobiiformes; family Eleotridae; genus Bostrychus; species Bostrychus sinensis. Next base: position 18,925,238 of record CM036253.1, on the reverse strand, counting down.
TAGTCATTTCTAATGTTATGTACTGTATGTAAAACAAAGGTCCACAACATTATGTCCAGCTGCTGGGCACTGAGAGACACCAGGAGCTCCCTCACAGTGCAACACTGCCACTGTGTTGACCCCGAGCATTACAGAGTCACAACAACCACCACAACACTGCCACGGTGGACACAAGCAAATAGTTTTACTGTAGTTGGTTTTACTAGCTAGAAATCCAAGTTGTGTTTGTCTCTGCATCTCACACTGTCATCAAGTGTATTAACTGTAGCTGTATTTGTATTTTATATTATTTCATTTATTTTCAGCACATGAATAGTTCATGGTAGGGCTGTGCCAAAAATCAAATTTAAAGTTGAATTGCGATTAAGTACAGGGTCGATCTCGGTGATTAGCTTAAAGCGCTTTAATTCGATCTGGATAAGTTTACAGACAGTGCAGCCACAGACAAGGTAGAGGCTGAGGAGCGTACTTAGCCTATGTTTATGGTTCCAGTGCACCTGTTACAGTGGGAGCCAGAGAGAAGAGGAGTGGAGTTTAGAGGAATAACCAAATAAAAGGTACTACCCATTTAAAGGCAAAAAAGTGAAAAAAAAAACAAAACAAGCAGTGACAGCAGCAACTTTGTCTTTAGGAAGAGTGAAAGGAGTAGCTAAGCTCACATTAGCATTTGCTGTGCTGCACAAAAACAGCAGTCCAGAGAATAGTTTTATACTGCAATTAATCCATAGGACAAATGGGGAAAACACTTCATATATATTTCACCCATCCTAACACCACAGACACACCGCCAGGGCTTTGGAAACAGGGCGCGCACGCCATGGTTTTGTGATCAGTGATGTGTGATGTTACTGGTGATAGGTGTTTATTAGGAATAGTCTGACAAAATGAGACAACTAGGTCTAGAAAATGTGTGGAGAGACAGGACAGTCCTATAGACTCAATGAAGCCAGTTTTATTTGTTTATATCATTAGAGTTATTATTGTATAAAAACTAGGGCTGTCAATGTTAACGAGTTAACGCATGCGATTAATAGAAAAAAATCTGTTTTGCCGTACACCAGTGCTTCTCAAAGCGCTTTGGAGGGCGTCAAGCCGTGTCGGGAGTGCGTGACCGTCTTGGAAATGTGCGTATATCACAACATTGACTTGCTTTCACGGTGAACGACCTGCGCGTCCACGGAAGAGAACCTGCCTCACACACATTTGCTCGTGGTTCGACTTCAGGACGAGTCCACTTCTTTGGCCGCTGCACTACAGCTCTCTCCTTTCCCTCCCCTCACGAGTCTGTGTAAAACTTTTTACTAATAAATGTTACGTGTGCTTTTTATATCGCTTCTTTTCACTGCCTCCGTCTGTGCGCGTTCCTGGGAGTTGTGCATTCTGTGCGTCCTGGACCCGTGGTGAGAGCGGGGGGCGATCCATGGCCATCCCTGAACTTATGGACCCGCAAACTCCTACAAACCATTTATTTGCGGTGTTTTGTTTTGTTTTTCCATAAAGTGAGCGTCAGTTCTCGACTCAGAGCGGCAGCCACACTGTGGACAGGTGACTGTACCCCGCCCCTGACAGGTGACTGTTATACATTGTGATTAATCGTGATTAATCACAGCCCAAGAGTGTGATTAATCTGATTAATTTTTTTAATCGATTGACAGCACTAATAAAAACTAAAACTTGCAATGAAAGACTCTACATTAAATCTTCCACTTTCCAGTTAAAATAGAATCTAAATAAGGATGAATCAAAGTCATGATTATTAGTTAGGGCCTGAGGACGAATGTGTGAGAGCCCTATTGTAACTGTATAGATTTGACAAATAAATGCAAATTTTCAGACATTAAACAAGCATAAAACCCCCTGAGATTTTGCACAAAACTCAGGCCCAGGCCAGGTGTAATTTACATAAGGTTTGCAAAAAACAGCATTACAAAATGGCTCCATGGCGACCCCTGGAAAATCAAATAACATTGTGCCTATGGGAGTCGACCGCCAATTTTTTTAATCGCAGACAAATGAAATTTGGCACAGTCATAGTTTCTTTTTGTTCGTAAATACAAATTCTCCTGCATTTTTTCTTTTCAGGTCAAGGGGCGGCAGTAGCTCAGTTGGGAGAGATGGTCTCCCGCTGAAGGTTGGCGGTTCAATGCCCCCACATGCATTACTTACTGTTGTTGTGTCCTTGGGCGAGACTCTTCACCCACCTTGCCTGTATGAATGTGTCAGTGTGACTGTGTTTGGTGGTGGTTAGAGGTAGGAACAAAATGGCAGCCACACTTCCATCAGTCTGCCCCAGGGCAGCTGTGGTTACAGAAGTAGCTCACCACCACCGAGTGTAACTGAGGAGGAATGAATAAGGCCAATACCAAATTGTAAAGCGCTTTGAGGAACTTAAGAAGCTTGTAAAGTGCAATATAAATCCAATCCATTAAATAAGAATCTCCTTGCCTTTAAAATGAAAATATAACAATATTCACTGTTACATTTCATAATTTTATTGTATATTGAATATTAAAAATAAAAAACATAAAAAAAATAGCCTTCTTAAATTCATAATAAATTTTCCATAGACAAAAAATAATTTGAATATATCCCATTTGAACCTACTGAACTTAAAAAATCTACCAAAAAATCATATTCAACTACCGTATTTTCTGCAGTATAAGACGCACCTAAAAGCCTTTAATTTTCTCAAAAACCGACAGTGCACCTTATAATCCGATGCGCCTTATATATGGATCAATGTTGGTTAATTATGGCTACCGTATTCAGGGGGCGTCGCCAAAGTGACAGCGGTAAAAACAATAAAGGGGAATTCCAGTCCCAGCTGTTCATGTGTGCCATAGGCGTGTTTATGGATCCTGCCACAAAAGGACATGGAGTCTAGTAAAAGAGTTGCGACATTGAGGGGACAGAAAACTGAGCGCTCGAACGCTGGTCATGTAGCTTTGAACTGTGACAAATGGAGTTGTAAATACATTGTTTTCAACGAGGGAGTTGTAAGAATGCTGGTTTGTATTCTATTAATAAAGTTTGACTGAATTATCTGACTGTGCCATCTAGTGGATGCGCCTTATAATGTGGTGTGCCCTATATATGAAAACAGTTTTAAAATAGGCCATTAATTGAAGGTCATTCATTCATTCATTTTCTACCACTTATTCCCATTTGGGGTCGCGGGTGACTGGAGCATATCCCATTAACTTTGGGCCGTAGGCAGGGTACACCCAGGACAGGGGCCAGCTTGTCGCAGGGCTGACACAGAGACGAACACAGACAGACAACCATTCACTCACACATTCATTCACTAGGGTCGGGTCTTTGGACGGTGGGAGGAAGCCGGAGAACCCGGAGAGAACCCACGGTAACACGAGGAGGACATGCAGACTCCACCCAGAGAGTTTGTGTGATGGTGTGTTGGTCGGCCACGACCTCCTTGCTGGGAGGCGAGAACGCTAACCGCTCTGCCAACGTGCACCCCATTTTCTAATTAATTGAAGGTGCGCCTTATAATCCGATGCGCCTTATAGTGCGGAAAATACGGTAATATTCTTTAGCAGTTTGCCCTCCTTCTCATCAGTCACTGAGACACTTGAGCTTGTCTTTCTTTTTACTTTCAAAGTTGAATATGAAAAGATGGCAAATATTTTCTGAGCGGTACCTTTACCCCTGGTTAGGAAACACTTCACTACAACAGTGCACACATGCTGACTTACAAACTCAATTATATTTGTTGTATTTAATCTGAACAAAACTTTGGTCTGTGTGGGATCTCCCCTCCTTGCCAATTACTCACAGTGAAGCTTTGGCGACACCTAGTAGTGACTGGGACCCTAGCCTATGGTGCATTTTGTTATTTTTTATTTTTTATTTATTTATTTATTTTTTTTTTTTCACATGCTTTGAGAAAATATTTAGAATTGGAATCTTCTGGTATTCAAATCAATTGCTGCAAGTTAAACGGGACAGTGGCTCGTCAACCCCTTTTGCATGTCAGTAATGATGTTTGACAAGGTGGAACTCTCTCCACAGTTTTATTTAATGTGTAAACTGATGAACTATCAAGAGAACTAGAACAGGTGCTGTGCTGTTGTTAACCATCTTATGTACGCTGATGATCTGGTTATTACCAGCCCATACAGTCAGAGGTGGTTCTAGACCACTTGTAACTGGGGGCCACACTGGGGCCAGCCTTTTTGCTGGGGGTACATGAGATGTTTTGAGGTAAATGGACTGGGACTTATTTTATAAATAACTCTGATATATCTTTGTAAACATGATAAACATATCCTCCTCCTTTTATAACGCTAGAATAACCCTTGAAACAAATTTACAATATAATGTGTGAATTTTATTGTTACTTTTACAAGGCATTTAGGACACTTCAAAGGGGTGGCCACTAGGGGCCACAGGCTCACAATTACAGGGGCACTGGCCACCCCTGGCCACTCCCTAGAACCGGCCGTGCTCATTGCACACATTTGTAGTCTCAACATGGAACAGAAAACAATAGTTTTCCATAAAAGTAAAACATTTACATGTTTGAACTCCATATCAGTGATTGACAGTGGCCACAAGTGTGCTAAATTTGTTGCATGATGGCTGGCAAAAAGAAAAAAACAAAAAGAAAAAAAAACAAAAAAAACTCAGGCAGAACCTGAGGAACCAGTGGGTTCCTGACACTTGCTGACGAAAAAAGCTTTGAGATCGGCCCCCACGGCTGCTGCTCAGAGGCCTGCGATTGTGGCTTCAAGTTGGGCTCAGCTGCCGTCCCAGCTGATGCATCATCCAGCCGCAGCCCCAGCTGTCCGCTGCCCAGCCCGTACCCACAAGGCAGGTGTGAGCGTGGGTCTGAGGGACCCACCAGTCTGACTAAACTGCTGCACCTCACTTACACTCATAAACTCTGGTGGCTTTGAAGAATGAAATCACTCAGAAATGACTTGGTGATCTCACCGCCTGTTGCCATGGGGAACTGCCACCATTGGCTGACAATGTGATTTAGAAGTTGTAGATTTGATCATAAATGTGGGTCTTTCCATAATGGAGTCAGTGTTTGCAACTCCTGTTTAAAAATATTCTTACTCCTGAATATCCACTGCAAGATCAACTCCAGAGTTTACTCAGTGTAAACAGGTTTCAGCAGCAGAATATACCTGCTGTTATGTCTTTGTAAACATATCTTCCTCCTTTTATAATGCTAGAATAATCCTTGAAACAAATTTACAATATAATCTGTGAGTTTCATATAGGACACTTCAGAGGGGCCCCCCCTGGCCACCCTCTAGAACCAACCCTGCATACAGTGCTGGGATGCATCTGTTATTAAAGGTCTGCTCAGAGTATGGCAGCAAGTTTGAAATTAAATACAACCCCTCCAAGAGTTATATCATGATTGTGAGAAGTAGAGAGGATAAAAATGTAAACTTTCCTGTGTTTTATTTATGTGACAGGCCTCTTACAGCCTGCAGAGAGATCAAATACCTTGACATTTTGTAACTGATGACTGGCGTGATGACAGAGATTTCCACAGACAATGTTGTAAACTCTATGCACAGGGAAACATGTTGATGCATAAATTTAGTATGTTCTCTATTCCTGTGAAGTGTTCTTTGTTCTGAGCTTTTTGTACACCTCTGTATACAGCTCAGCTCTCATGGAACTATAAAGGAAACAGTCTCTGTAGACTCACTGTGGCCTACAATGATGCTTTTAGATTCTTACTGAAGGATTCCAGGTGGCACAGTGCTTGTTTTTAATTGTAAACATAAAATCAAATAAAAAATCGAGATTGAACAATATGGGAAAAAAATCTTGGTTATTTATTTTTGCCATATCGCCCAGCCCTAGTTCATAGTGTTCAATTTAACAACAGAATACAAGGCAGAAAGAAAACATATAAAAATAATAAATTAGCATGTGCCCAGCAACCTAAATCTTTTCTATAATACAGACTTTACACTTTACTGTGGCACTTGTTAGTGGGTGGCATATATAGTATTTGAAAGAACATTTTGTCCTCAAAGCTGTTAGAAGTTGCAGGAAAAATGGGCAAGAGTAAGGATTTGAGGGAGTTTGACAAGGGCCAACTGGGATGGCGATGTGTTCCCGGTGTGCAGTGGTCAGTAACTAACAAACAGTGACTAGTGACTCACATGGGCAGTGAAGACAGGCCTGTGGAGCGCACCAAAGACGAACAAACTCAAATTACAATACAGTACTAGCAGTTAATGCAAGTTCTGATAGAAAGCTATTAGGCGAGTGTTATGTGTAATGTTATGCCTGATTGGTGTAGCTCCCACAGCCTTGCCCTTGGAAAACATAAAATAACAGAGTTCAGATAAAATCCCAGTGTGCATTGTATCTGACTTGTTTACACTGACGGATTCTCTTACCACTTGTGTTAAACGTAGCCCTCCGTGTTATTTCACCACCAAAGTAAGAAAACAATGAGTGAAAATGAGGCAGAGTTGAGAGGCGGCTTATGTGTAAAATAACAAAGACGTGCGACTGTTTGAATCTGATCGAGTGTCGAGTGTTTCCTCTAATGCTTCTGAAAATAAACAGCTGGCCCGATGAGGTGAATGGAGGCTTGGTTTGGCTCCTGACCGCTGCTGCTGTCCGGAGAGCTTGTTTTAGGGGCTAGTCCTGGCTCGGAGCAGTAAAATGCCCCCCATCAGGGAGCCAGGCGCCGTGTGAGTTAAACAGGTTAGTGTGTTGTGAGCGCGGGCTGTCTGAACCTGCTGCGCACACACACACTCTTTCGAAGAAATAGGAGTTGGACTCGAATGAGCTTAATGAAAAATACCGCAGAAGGCACACACATGTTCTTACGCCATCCATGGGCTACAACTCTCTACAAGAATATGTCAACACTGACTGGTAAAAACTACATATGGTTCAATGATTAGGCTTTTTGGTGTTATTATTTTAGTTTTGTTTCTATTTTTTCTCTCTATTGTTGCCATATTTGATGATTCTATTTGTGGCCTGACACTGGATATTTTCTTTCTAGATGAGTGGTTCTGGTGACAGTCCCACTGGTGATACGCAGGATTCTTCAGTTGCTCAAGAATATTTTGCAGTAGTAGTGCTGATTTAGTTTAATTTAGAGCATTTTTATTCCTGTTTTAGTCTTGCACTGGTTGGGACTTATATTTGAAGTCTAGGCCTGTTGTTTAGTGCTGATTCAGACCTTTTTAGACTTAGTTTATGCTTAGTTGCTTATTTAGGTTTAGAGTATTTGCGTCCCTATTTTATCCAGGAGACCCTTCCCCCAGCTCATAAACCACATGCTCCTCTAGCGCCCCTAGTGGCCACAGAGTGCGTGTGCAGAGATATCCTGAGTGATGCAGTGTCCAGACCAGCTTCTGTGTCTGTTCTTTCTTCTGAAGAGAACAGTCGGGCAGGGCTTCACAAGTCAGTGCCACCAAACCACCCCAAGGTGTGTATGATGCAGAACCCACTGACGGTGACCTCATGCCTTAAAATGCTTCTAAAAATAGACTTTTAACATGTCTGCTGGACCAAACCCATACAGGACCCACACCCCAGCCACAGTCTACCTTCTTTGGTTTACTGAAGACTTTGTTTGTTCAATCTAGAGACAACAGCATGGGTGTTTTACAAATGTCACTTAGTTGGAGCTTATCCTGTTGAGAGAAGACCAAATAAAGACATTTTTATGATCTAACTTCCTTGACATTATCAACTCATCGGGGCTAGTGATAATGAGGTAGACAGAGAGAATGTGGGAATTTCACATACAGACAGGTAGAGACAAGACTGTAGCCACCGGTGCAACAAGAACCACAATTCATTCACAAAAACCACAGGAAACAGACCATCTACTTATCTGCTAACCTGTTCTGATTTCTTTGTTTAGTCTTTAAATATGCACATTTACCTGCTACACAGGTCAAGCATAACATTATGACCACCTGCCTTATATTGGTGATCATGATGTTATGGGACCCCTGGTAGGCCACAAAGGTACTGCGGGGGGCCGCCAGAGTTTTGAAATGAATTACAATTAAGTACTTGTTTAGAAATATTATTTTTAGGCAACTTTTCAGGGTAGCTTCAGGTTTTGTCTTGTGAAATTTAAGACCTTTTTAATGCCAAATTTAATGCCAGCACTCTCAACACTGAATGTTACACTAAGGAGTTATCTGTACTACTCTCTGAAACTTAAAGGTTTTATTTTAAAAGTCTAATACAGATGAAAAAACTCCTGTCCTGCATTAAAAATATATATATGAAAAATGAACCATGCATTTCAATGATAAAAATGTCTTTAATAAATATATTTTATTGTGGTGAAATTAACATAATGTTTTGACAATTTTAGGACCTAGATGAGCAAAATTGAAAACTTACTCAACAGCCTGTGTTTTTGTAATGTTTTTTATAGAAATCTATGAAGGAAAAACAAGACATAATATTTTACTCAGAGTTAAGTCTTTTTGTTGTGGGTCCACAAGGGATTTTCTGTTTTTTAGGGGAGCCGTGGCACTCCTGACTTTGAGAATGGCTGTCTTTACCAATTTAAGTTATAGCAGCCTGTCTGTTGGACAACAGGAGCAGCCTTCACTCCCCACGTAAGCTGTAAGTTAAGAAGAAGCTCTGATCCAGTCATCTAGCCATCAATTTAGCCTTACTCCTCATTTGCTATTGGCCTCAAATGCGTACCCATGCCCATTTTTCCTGCTTCTAACACATTAGCTTTGAGGGCAAACTGTTCACTTGCTGCCAAATATATCCCACCCTTTAAGCGGTGTAGTGATGAAGAGATAATCTCTTGTTCATGTCAGTGGTCATAATGTTAGGCCTGATCTAAGCTCCAAACAGGTTTATAAAAAACTATTTAAAATGCTAATGCAATACGAGCAAATATAAAGCCTCCAGAGTGAATACTTCTCACTAAACGGCAGTGCCAGCTGACTGGGGAGAACTGATGATTGGTGGTGGGTAATGCTGAAGTGCTTCCAGCTATATGATTCTGAGGAAGCTCGGGGCCTCGGTTTGGCTCTGATTGCTCATTTGAGTTCTAGGGCTTAAATAAAGACACTTAATCACAAATGCTCAGTGGAGATTTTCCCGGACTTAGCAGGGCTGAGCCAAGACCTCAGGCAGTCACATTTCTGGACTGGTTGAAAAATATTCCCCCTCAGATTACTGTGTGACTCACAAGAAGTACTGACTGGAGGAAATATGATACACATATCAATTAGATCCCAGCACAGCATGGTGCAAACGCCAGTGGCAAGTTTCATTCAGATTACTGCACATATCTACTGTATGATATAACAGTAAAACTCTTCTGAAGCCTTTCACCAAATCTCCAGGTGTAAAAATCACTTCATTGCTGACCGAATCATATTATATTATTATTCTTTCAAACATGAGTTAAATTAAATAATAGCAAATAATAAGGCAATGGGTGACAGTTGTACAGTTTTTAAATATTCAACTATCTTCTTAAAAAACTATAATTATTAATACAGTGCTAATTATATGGATACAAAACATTATATCTGGCTAAATATTTTTTTACATACACGCAATACATTTTTTTGACTTGAAATTGCATTTAAAATTTCCAAGACGTTTTCAGGTTGTAGTAATATTTCTAAAACTTACTGCAAAACACTTTCACTGTTCTTTTATGAATCAGGGTCAATTCAATTTCATTTTTGGTGGTCTGTTTTTATTGTCCTAACACATTCTACATAGCTGTTTACAAGCAAAGCAAGCTCTGCCCACACTATAAAAAAGTGGCTTAGCACACCTGGAAAATAAAATGCTGTTGGTGAGGGCCTTGTCTTCCAGAGCAACATAAAATCCATTACTTCTACTCATGACTAATTGGTTGTTAACACCCTTTTACTGAACCCAAGCACCAGGGTTACACCACATTACCCATAATTGGACACCAGCTAAAATGAAAAGGTGATACTGGGTGTGGAGCCAATCGTCACAAAGGTTGAACTAATAGTAGCAAAAGAAGAAGTCAAAAACACTTCAACAAGCCCCTGACAGATGCAATGTTTATTTTCTGGCTATTTTTAGTGTCTGACGCATATAAAGAGCTGAAGTTATCTGGCTAAACCTGTTCCAAGAAGGAAAAATCAGTCGGATTCACAGAAAAGGAATTCACCTTTAACAGGAAGTTGGCTTATTAGCTTTCATCAAGGCGTCAAACGAAGCGGTCAAACCAGTGACTGTCTGCAGTGCACAGAAGAGTAATTCAGTCTTTGCAATGACATACACCAATAAGGCATAACATTATGACCACTGACAAGTAAAGTAAATAACAGATTATCTCTTTGTTGTGGCACCTGCTAGAGGGTGGGATATATTAAACAGCAAGTGAATAATTTGTCCTGAAAGTTGCGGTGTTAGGCTAGCCTGTGTGGTCTGACCCAACAGAAACGTTACTGCTCAAATGAAGAAGTAGTTATTGCTTAACTCTTAATTCTGAGAGGATAGTGTCACAAAACACAGGCTGCATATTAGGCAGGGGGTCATAATGTTATGCAACCATTCACTTTCACATACATTCACTATGTGCCATTTAGATCAGTGCTTCTCAGCTGGTCTGTCTTCAGGACTCACCGTCACCCCAACCGAAAAGCCACGACCCAGAAAGAAGAGAGACTGAGGAAAATTAAATAGCACTCACTTCAGTGCAGTGGTTCTGAGGTGCAACATTAAATCTGCTTTTGTCCATTTGAAAAATAAAAGCAGAGGAAGATTTTAAAATGTGCTAAGTTTATTTTATTTTTGACAACTGAGCTTTTTTAAACAAGTCTTTTAAATTTGGGACATGGCTTTATTTTAATCGAATCTAATACATTTTTAGAGGTGGGTTTCTTTTATGAGGCAGCGCATTTAAAAATCATCAGCTTTGAACAAAAACAACTTTGAACATGCTCCTTTTTTATTATAGACATGTATTTTAATTTTTTGTGAATTCTTTTTTAAAATTTAGGGATGGGTTTCTTTTTAAGGCTAGAAAAAAAAAAAAAAAGTCTACCTTGCTTTTATTTTGATATTGCACCTCAGGGTCACCATACTTCCCCCAGAGGTTTAACAGTTTTTTTTTTTTTTCTCTTGAGTTTCTTTTATACTCCTAATGTCCCATACTGCCACCTACTGTTAAGGAGTGTAAATCAATTATATATTTTTAAATTTTTTAAATTTTTTGCCCTGGTTAAGGCCCGCGACCCACTGAAACAGTTCTGCGACCCACTTTTAGGTCCCGACCTAACCAGGTAAGAACCACTGATTTAGGTGAACCATTTTACCTACACCTCCATGTCTTTGGACAGTAGGAGGAAACCATAGAAGCTAGAGACAAGCCACAGTAACATGGGCAGGAACATCTTTATTAAAGCCATTTGTATCTTCATATCAGATGTGTTACTGTTTCTGCCTTGATTCCTGGATTTGACAACTCGAAGCAGCTTTTACAGTGGCACCATGTCAACAGGCCTCGGTGTACAAAGGGCCAGTTAAAGCCTACAAAGCGCAGATGGGGTGGACGGTCTCCCGGTTGAGGGACCGGCTGTCAGGTCTCGGCCTTGGATAGCTGGATTGTTAACACCCCATAGAGAGACCTGTTGGCCTGGGCTATTACTCATCCTGACACGCATGGCGTATGTGCCACTCTCTTTCCACAGTCTCCACTGCTTCACAGGGTAACATGGCTCTGTTATATCCCGAACACACTGAGGCAAGAGTGACAAAAGGCAATGAACCAAATCAGGCACCTATCAATTATTATGAACAAGGCATTTTACTGAGCAGGGGGTCACATTAAGGGGTCAGTGGATGGTCCTGAACTTGTAAAGAGCAAGAAATGCAAGTTTTATCAGCATGTTTTTAAGGCGTCTGGACTGATGTAGGGCTGGATGATAAATCAGATTAATTTGATTAATTTGCGTTTTAAATATTGGACTATAAAAATTATGCCATTATGTAAAATCAAATTAATTAAATTAATAAAAGAAATAGCGTCGTTCAAGCATTGCAAAGTGCACTGTGTTGTGGCTAATGCTGTTGCTGGCACCCAGAAACCCATAAATACTGGCCGTGGAGACTCTGCAGACGCTAAAAACACAATAATAATAATAATAATAATAATAATAATAATAATAATAATAATAATAATAATAATCTCAGAGGAAAAAGTTGTCATTTTACCTATGTAATGTCTTTACACTAGACTAGACTGATGATACATGTTGTTGGAGAGAACAGACTGGACAATTCTGCAAAAAGATCACCAACGTGATCAGGATTTTAAGAAAGATAAGAAGTGTTTATAATTCAAAATTATAAACAACACTATGGCATTTAAAAAAATAAGATAATATCAGGATATTTGTTGTACTGCAGGAGTGCCCAAAGTGGTTTGATCTGGCCCGCGAGGGGCCTCTGTTATTCATAATGGGTATCTACTTTGATTGTAATATGCACTGAAAGTTTTGGGAACACTGTCAATGGTTGGTAGGTAGACTAACAAGTCTATGTTGTATATTCTCTATAGAGATGAGGAACAAATGAAGGATAAATGTTAGTAACTAAAGGAAAATGTTATGATAGATCTGTTTCCATTTGATCTCATTGCATCTCATTGATCTCTGCAAAAAAAAAAAAAAAGGTTGTTTGGGCATTATATTTTTGTTTTTGTCTTCTGAGGGGAGAGGTTGGGCACCCCTACTGCAAGGGTTTGAACAAAGGGGTTATGGTCTGACCTGTCTTTACTTTTTTTATATACTATATATATATATATATATATATATATATATATATATATATATATATATATATATATATATATATATATATATATACATTTTACAATTTAAAGTGTTCAATGACCTTCCTAAACAAAGGACATTTTGAACATGTGGCATTGTCTTTAACTCTTTGAGAAAAGTCTATGCTGCTATGAACATTCAGTCAACCTGATTTATCTTTTCAGGGATACACCTCATTTCAAAATATTTCAAGCAGACATGGACAACTAGGTTTTGTTCTTTATATATGATGCTTCAAAACTCACATTTAAGTAGCTGGAGCACTAGAAATATCCCATTCTCCTCAGTGGCATTGTTTTAAATAAGGGCACCAGTCATTTCAATGTGTTCTTTCAGACATAACAACAATCCAGATTTTTGTTATATATATATGTTTTCTATTTCCCATTGAACCTGAAGGAAATATAGGCAGGGATTTATAGGAAGAAAAAGCAAATGTTCTACACACTGCTAAAGTCATTATGCGCTTTCTCTTTCATCATGTCCAGGATAGGCCTCACAATGTCTGCTGCATGGTAAAATCGGATCAAATTTGGGGCCTATAGATAATGTATGTGTTTAATTTACAATTTCTTAACCCTGTCCAGAGGTGACTAGCGACGCTGCTACTCTAAGGTGTAATCAGCAAAGAGAAAAAAAGGAAGCCAGATGTCAGGGTTTTTACAAATGTTCCCTTGGAGAGCTTTGATTTAGCTTCTGCACCACAGTTAATCTTACAGTGTTAGCACTGAAGGGGGTGTCCACATACACATACAAATTATATTTCAAAAAACAAAATCCTTAAATTCCACCTTTATATGGATGTGAGAATTTAGTCTGATGATAACTTTTGTGTAAAACCTAATTACACAATTGTTTTTTGTTTAGTTTTTTTCTTTTTGGCCTCTCCCTTCTGAGGTCTCTGCAGTAAATCATCTGTCCCCTGTATGCAGTGATTTACAGATTAATTTGTTAAATGTTTTTTTTTTTTTTTTACCTTTCCTGATGCAACCCTCTCCATATGCAGTATCTGGGGTAGGGACCAGCACAAGTAGTACACTGGCTGTTGACCACTTGTGGTTGAATTAACTACACAATTGTTTTATTGATTTTATTTTATTTTTTTCTTTGACTGTGCGAAATACAGTATTTCAGATGTTTTATTTTCCTAAAGGTACGCCCAATCAACCAAACAAAACATTATTATTTTAGTTACCCCCTCTACATTTTTTGTGTGTGTGCAAGTTGGTTAACTACGGTGGCCCTGAAGGTCAAATCACACCAAAAAAATCAAATCAAAATTGTGTGCATGTTTTTGCATTTGTGTGTGTTTCAGTGTGACTTGCCACTTGTCATTAAAACCCTGATTAAATTGTTGGCCTGGTTGTACTTTTTACAACCACACAGTAATAAACAAACCCCTGTGAATCCAGAAACACATTTGGGGCCTAACTGATGAGTCTGAGATGTCAAGATGTACACATTTATCCCTGTGTCCTTCCTGAGGGACCTTTACCAAAGTGGAAAAGAGGAACATTAGTCAAATTTATGGAAATGATCTGGAGGAGCCTGTCCCATGATGCTCAGCTCTCACAGCGGGTGCCATGCAAATGCAGACGATGATAACTCCAGCTGCCGTCTCACCAGTATCGGTCTGGGATTCCCATCTAAAGGCCACTGCCTGGTTTTGTAAACAAAGGGAATGCAGCGCTCCTATTGGGGACGGTATCAATGAAATGTGGCTTAAACTGAGAGATCGATGCATGAGATTTGTGCAATTACATCTCATAAACTGTCTATAACATACTAAAACAATAGGCTATGGTTATTTTCTGAAAGTTAATGTTGAAGGTGCACAGTGATTAGTGTGTTTGCCTCTCAGAAAGGAGGTTGTGGGTTTGAATCTCTCTGAAACAATTGAACACCCAGACAGTTTTTAGATGACAGCAGGTCACCCTTTCTCTGGAAAAGTAATGATGAGACACAGCACTAAATAGAGCCAAGAAGAATATTTTTACAAAGGTAGTGAATCACCATTTGTGGGGGTTTGTCTGAGGCTAGCCACTTAAATCAAGAGCACACGTAATGAAATATCTCACACAAGTCGTTTTAACTGTCATTCATGGGAAAGCAAGCCAAAATTTAAATATATTTCTAAGATGCTACTGGTGAAAGCAGTTAGGCCAGGAGTCACAAGTCAGTGTGCACTTTGTGCCAGTCCCAAACCAGAATAAATAGAATGGTTTGCGCCAGGAAGGGCCTCCAGCGTAAAATCTATGCCAAAGTGAATTTAATTGCTGTACTTTCCCCAGAAAAACAGCCAAAATGAGAGAAAAAAGACCAGAAAGCACTTGAAGTTTTAGCTGGTTATTTCATATTCCACATTAAAGCTTTTTGGCTATCACAACTTGTTCACATTCCTGAAGACAGCTCCGATAGATCTAAAGTTTGAGATGGAATCAACATCTATGAAAGAACACCAAGACAGTTTTTCATGATGTTGAAGGTGGCCTCTGTGTATCAGCCATCTCACCTTTTTCCTTGGCCCGACTTGCAGGTGCCAATGGAAATGCAGGGTGGGTGCCACTGACCGTCATGCCATAGCTCTCTGGCCTCACTGCATTACCAGCAGGCAGACAGGAAGGGTAAAAACCTGGCCCTGGCAAATATGGACAAATGCTGTTTCAGAGCATGTAACGTGAGCACTGGAGGAAAATGCTCTTAGAATGACACACATTACTTGCCTACATCTATTCATCACACCCTCAGCAGACTCTCACTCTGCCAATTTACGTCTGTACAAATCTCACTTACTCTACAAATCTCAGCACAACTTGATTTTACTTGTGCCGCTTTAGGTTTCTGATTTTATTTATTAAAAAATGTAAAACTCAACCAATTTATCACCACTCAAAAAACTAACATACAAAGTTTGCAGCTTCCCTTGAACATCCTTCATTGAAAATACTGTATGTATCTGCATTTCACTTTTCTTTAGCTGCAACCAGGTTACAATGCACATTGTATTGCATCACTAGTATAATAAAACAATATCAGGCCGTTCAGATCACTGTGGAGTTGCTCCCTCTGGTGGAGCTTCAGGAATGCTTCTGACACAATAAAAAATCTGAGCAAAGGGTTTCACTTAGTTAAACAAAAAAAAAAAAAAAAAACCTGCTTTGCACGTAACTGTTGCGAAACAGTCTGTGAGCCTTATTAAGTTAAGTTCCATTTAATTGTTGCATCTGGGGAGTTATTAATCAGTCAATCAGTCACCCGCTGCTGTGACAAGTCGTCTGGGCTTCAGGCTGCAATGAAAACCACAGACAGCCGTATGTAAATGGGAATTAATTAACAAGTTTCAGTGGACATATTTGGACTGAAAACATTGTGCGCAGGCCGAAGCAGAGCAGGAGAGTCTCGACAAGCCCGCTGTGGTTACATCCCATCTCTGTTGGACAGAATAATTTCACCTAATTACCTTCGCCATGTATAAATAGAACTCTTTCCACCCAACGGCACTTTAAAGACATGTGCTTTTCAAACACCTACAATTAACCCTCTTGTGACTGGGGCCTTGTGTCTACTAACATGTAGCCCACTACTCTCTCAGCTAGAGTCCCAGTGGATTTCCCTCCACTCTCACCGAACCCGGGCTCCCTGTTCAGGCCAGTCCACTACAACTCTACCTCAGCTCGCATTCATTAAACACTCATATATCTCATGTTGTGTTTTTCCTCCAGTCAGATTTATTGGGTGACTGATACAGTTTACAATGTGTCATGAGCAGCTCGAAACACGTCATGACATACAAGCATCATGCTTACCAGGTTCTCCCTAAAACATGCTACACTCGTGTGATGCAGTCACAAAGACCACAGAGAAAAAAAAAAAAAAAACAGACCTGAGATGTTGCATGTCAAATGTATGAATTTGATTTGACCTGTAGACTTGTGCTGTAGACTATCATAAGACACTTCTATATAAAAATAAAAGTGTGTGATTTAGCTCCAGAGGTAGATGCTGTTAGTGGAAGGCATCCAGCTGATGAGCTCTTACATGCGTGACATTATAACCTTTCAGATAGAGATATAGTTTTTCCACAGCCACAGAAGCACCCCACTTTTCAATAAGACATGTAAGACATTTACATTGAGCGTCTCTGCTGGTACAGATGAGGTAAGTGCTGCCACACAATGGTCCCTTTGGAGTGTATGTTATGGCTATTTCCAGTCTAAGGTAACTTAGCAACAAAACACAGAGTAACATCTTTTTATGCATATAAAACTTTTTGCCATTTTAATTGATTTGTTGTTTAAGTTCTTCAGTGCATCATATCCAAATAGATATTTGGAAAATGCATAGTACAGATGTGAACAAGTCTATAAAACAAAAGTTTGTCTGAGATATAGCACCTAGTAACAGACCAGAGAACCGCTACTTCCTCCCTGAGGCAAATAATTCAGTTGAGCGCTAACTCAGAAAAGGTGAAGCTCACAATGGATTTCTCAGATATTCAGCTCTAAACCACAGCTTTCCTCACCCAGCACACCACCTATAATCACTGTGTCAGACTGCAGCACGGCTGCGACCTCAGACAAGTTGTTCTTGGACAGGTACCACACCAGTGGCGGGAGTCAGCCACGCCAAAAGTGCAAGTGTAAAGGACTTTTCTCCAGACTGAAGCAAGAAAAAATATAATGACTATCAATTTTAACAAGTTCTAACGACAGCTTTGGTCGCTGACATGGGCCTCATTTGTCATGTTTCAACCACTCTGGTGACATGAGTTTACACATGACACACATACTCACGAAAAATGGTTCTTTTTGTTTCAAGATGTGCACTTGACTTATGTGACTTTAAGTAGACAGACTTAAATCAATTAAAAGCATGCAATAATACTTTCTGAATAGCAGTAAGGAGTAGAAAAACTATGGGCTGCTTGTGCTCTACTGTGAGCTGACCCAATATGACACAAGCCTCTCTTTACCCTGGACCTCTTGTTGTTACTAATAATGACATTACCATTGCTATTGTAGTTTGCTTAATGACGTGATTATTTCCTTGAACTTGTGCTTAAGGGCAAGAGGAGCAGCAACGACCAGCTGTCGTTGTCCATATGAATGATAGTTATAGCTGACCGCTAACATATTTCAGATACACAATTTACACAAATGTCAGAGTAAAAGTTATGCGTTCATAAAGTAATTTGAGTTTAGTTTGAATAAAACTCTGCAGCGTGAATAGCTGGACTGTCTACACACACTTACAAAAAGTATAACAAGTGCTAAACCTACATCATATGCAAGTAGCTATATGCTAAAATCACTAGTGTTAATTGGAGTTTACCTACTCACCAAATTGCTGCAAATAATAGCTCAAAACAGTCTGAACGTCATCAATGCATTTTAATCTCAAAGCTAAACTACAATTGCTATTTTGGTTTGGTGTTATCGGCTTCCTAGACAGATGTACTGTATATGTATGTGACAAAAATGTCTTTGACTGCTCCAGCTTTGTTCTCCAATGGCTCTCTCTTTGGCCTCTGAAAATATTAACTTTAATGTCTTTGGCCAAAAGATGTAGTTGATTTAGAACATTTAGAGGAAGCACGTAACCATTGCAGGACTTGGCCTTGGCTTGGATAAATAAAAGGATATGGTTTCGGCAGCAGTGACAGTCCCACGTTATATATACTGTAAATGTGTCATCGGGCCTGTGCGTGCGCCCTACAGTGATAGTTTACCTGAACTGATGGAAATTAATGGCGATGTGTCACACTATCCAAGAGCCTCTGACTTTATATATTTTGACTTCTGATTATGGCCCACATAATCACAACTTTTTTCTCTTTGGTTCTCTCCCAAGCGTAGCACACGTCTATGTTGACTTTGTGGTTTTCTCAAATTGGGCTCAGGCTCCAGGTGGCTGTGTTTCTATAGCAACCTTTAGCCTTATCTGCTACTGGGGAAGCTGAACAAAAAGACCTTTCACTTTCAGAACTTGAGGGGCCCATATTATGCTTTTTTCTAGCTTTTTGACATAAATTTGGAAATATATGCATCAACATTTTTTATAACTTAAAATAAATATTTTTTCTATAATGTATATGTATTAAAACTGGTTTCTTTTGGGAAGCTGTTACTTTTACTTTGCAGAAAACATTTGGATTAGGTGCCTGTCGCTTTAAGGCCCTGTTGGCCCCTCCCTCTTCACTAGGTCAGCTCAGTGCTCTTTGCAAACCCCAGACTTTATATCAGCTGGAGTGAAGAACTGTAGGGCTGAGCCCTTTCTCTTCCAAAAGCCTTCTAAAGATACTACTGCCTCTTCATCCTCTCATTTTAGTTCACATGTGAATAAAGTTGGAGGAGTTCAGCCATGAGAGGAGAATCTCTGAGTGCTTGTACTGAGAGCTGGAGAATCGACAGAGCATGATATAATAGCTAATAAGCATGACTATTAGCAACATGAAGCTAAGGAATAGATAAACAAGCTGACTGCTTTGTAGTGGCCCAGGTTTAAGCACTGAAATGATCAGTTGAGTCTTCCTAACAGAAAGCAGAGTTTTGTGTCTGCATAGAGCGGTAAAACCAATGTATTGTGGCCTTTTATACTTATGGCGCCATTCTTTGGAATTACTTTATTTATTTATTTTATTTGAGTCAAAATAAGTTTTTTATAAGATTATTCAAATGCAGTTCACAAATGATAATATTTTTAAGGCAAACTATTAAATACACAATCTTCAAGGATTCACTGATACTTCTTTTTATTCATTATTTATAACCTATTGCACATTTTTTAAATTTGTATCTATTATATTGCTATTGTTAGTGTATTTATCATAACAAAAACTACAATTTTGTTGAAAAAGCTAGCAGGAGAAAAAAAAATAAGTACAAACAAAGCAGTTCAAAATTACTTTTTCTTACTTACTTGACATCCCTAACAATTTAAAACATTTAGAATAAGTGGCTCCACCTTTAAGCAGAACTAGATACATCTGCCACGGCTGAAGCCTCTGGTGGTAGCAGTAGTTACTAGTAGTAGTAGTAGTTAGATCCTGGTGGGACTGGAAACTCAGTTGTCTAGCTGTGAGTGCTGTGCTGTATCCACTGCACTACAGTCTAAAGTCTCTGTCTGCTCACACAATCAGAGAAACTGGGAAGTCCTGTGAAGAGAACACAGCTGTTGGATAATTAAACTGTAATTCATGAAATGTTTGCTCTGTTCTTCTGTTTTTGGTCACGTGACTTAATGCAAGTCTATGGAGAGAAAAAAAGAATTTTTTTATTATATTAATTTTTGTTTTTAATTTTTTATTTTAATTTTAATAAAAATTTATCTTTTATTTTATTTTATTTTATTATCTTTGAAGTTTTTTGGATTGTTTGAATGGTCTGGGACTAGTTGGCTCCACAAACTTTGGTGGAATAAGAATAATAAATACAACAAACATCTAGCTATGGTTGCTGAAGCTCTCAGCAACCACACAATAACTTTCTTATTTTAGTAAGATGCACTATTAGGTTTTACAGGAGGAAAAAGTCTGTATGATGGTGAGCTGACCTGGTGCCTGGTGACTTGAGGTATAGCTCTTTCTGATGGATGCGGCTGCGGCTAGTCGTGATTGAGCCGAGCCAACTCCTAAAGCTCACTGGGGAGGAGAGTGTTTTCCTTGGTTTAATTCCTAGGTCAGTAGATTTATTTAATGTAAAATGCCATTATTACCCAAAGAGGAAAGAAACCAGACTATCCCCTGTGAAGTCATAAAGCCAAAGCACTTGATTTTGTCCATCCATCACTGTAAGTTTTAAAGTCTTAGTGGAGTTTTAGACATTCAGTATTGAGATAGTTTTTTTGTTAGGGCCTGTATAAATAGTATCTGTCAAACTGTCAAATGTCCAACTTTGTCAAATGACTTGACTCTGTCTTCCATCAATGCAAGTTAGGAGAAATGAATCCAAGTATAGAAAAATGCAGACAACCACTAACAACAGCTACACAATGTCAACTTTCAAGCTTTTTAAGCCTTTTGCATGTGGTAAATGAGAAATGAATGCACCTGACCTGATTCTTCAAGTCTAAACACGGTGTCTATCTACACTACGCTGTGTATTGGCAAAACCTGGTGATAAGAAGAAAACATGCAGACAGTGACATATTTATTGGGAATGTCTCAAACCTGTGCACAGGTCTGTGAAGAAGTGTTGGCAGACATCTTCATCCTGGGTCATTGTAAAGGCAGCTCTCTGACAACTGTCACACATGGGACACAATAAAGAAAAAATATTTTACAAGCTCTACATTTTGAATACTGGTTTGTTTGAAATTACAAGCTCACTCTTTTACAGACTGGAAAAACACACTCAATATATTAAATGAAAACAAGATATTTTATTTTTTGCTAATATACTAAATCGTTAGTTAACCAAATGTGATACTTGGCAATTTCACAGACTAAGACCATAAGCACAGAAAATGTCCTTGGTCCTAAACCTATAGAGGACCGTGAGCGCCATGTGCAAAGGAATAAAGGTTTATTATATAAGTTTTTAAAAGAGCATTTAATAAATGGATTACTAAATAATTTTATTAAAAAGATTTTTAAAAGATAATTTAGGAAAATGATTACTAAATGCTCTTTATTAAAGTGTTTTTAAAAAAGCATTTAGTAAATGGATTACTAAATACCTTTAGTAAAAGATTTTTTTAAAGCTTTTAATAAATGGATTAGTAAATGCTTTTATTTAAAAGAGTTTTTAAGAAAGCATTTAATAAATGGATTACTAAATGCCTTTATTTAAAAAAAAGAATTAATAGCATTATTCTTTAATGCGTTTAGGAAACGGTTTTATAAATGTATTTACAAACCCTTTTCAGAAAAGTGTTTGCAAAACGTATTAGCTTCACCAATTAGCCTCTACTTTTAGCTATTCTGTGATATTCCTGGTAGGAATGTGCGATACCTTTGATTCCTGTGATTTAATTGCAGTATCAATACCAATCTGAAAGTATTGATACTTTAGTGGTAATGACAAACAATGTTATTAATATGATACAAATTCTACTTGATCCTTCATGTGTGCTGTACAGTAATAACAATGTTCTGCTGCTCCAGTGGCATAAAGAAGCCATTATTTGTAACGTGTATGCATATAGTCTTTTATAATTAATAAAAATTTAATTAATATAGAAGAATAAACAATGGTTGTGACTGTAAAGGGTGGTTTCAGAAATGATATTGGTATCATCGATACAAGGCTTGGTATTGATTAGTATCGAATCGAAGATAAGAAAGCTGGTATCACACATGATTAGTTCCTGGTCCTCCTGGATAAAGTCAAATAAAAAGCAGAGCGATGTAACGAGCTCTGTGATTGGTCAGAGCCAGCTGAGAGCACAGCTCTGTCTGCTGCTGCTCTGTCTTACCACAGGACAGAATGAAACAGAGCAAATGTATGGTGTGTGGGGACAGAGGGGAAACAGCAGCTCACGCTCTCCCAAAACACTTCTGGCAACTTTTGAAAGTTGTTAAGGTTTGCCAAAAATTTCGTTAGATTTGATGATAGTCGCTTTTTTAGAAATAGTCACTAAGGCAGTCTGAAGTCACTAAGTCTAGCCACTAATATTGTTGCCGGCTACGTGTTGATGTCTGTGGCTCTGACCAATATATAACATTTTATTCATTTCTCAACTATTAGATGAAAATGGGAACTTTATGACTTGTTAAATTTTTTTAAAAACATTCGGTTTCCCGGTCACCGCTCGTGAATATAGCATTGTTTTTTATGCTATACCAACAGGGTACATACAAATTTTGCAAGGCGATAGGATTTCAACAGTTGGTGTTCACATTTTTGTAGATGGAATAAAATTTAAAGATGATAAATGTAATAAAAAAAGACAAATAACTACTAATACAGCAACACCTAGATGTAAATTTTATTGGAACAATATTTTTACAAATATTGATTGGGAAAGAATTGGAGTTTATAATAACAGCTATATTATACAATTATTAATTTAATTAATTAATACCCAACAAATTCTTTCATGGAAAAATTCATCAAAAAATCTGATCCTTGCATGTTCTGTAGTTTTCAAAATGAATCTGTTTTACATTTATTTTATGAATATATTTTTGTTAGATTCTTTTGGTGTGTAGTTGAATATTTATTTAAATCTTTGTGTGGAGTAGAAAAAACTTGGGGAAAAGAGACAATTGTTTTTTATTACTTTGGAATTCATTTTGATAAAAAACATATTTTTATATTGAATTTTTTTTTATTTATATGGCAAATATTATATTTATTGTTGTAAATGGAAAAATGTTAAACCTAATATACATCAGTTCAAATGTATTTTAAGATATTATTTTAGAACATTAGAAGATCTCCCCAATAAAAAAGCTGATTATACAGTATATTATCCTTTCATAATGAATTGAAATCTTCTATTTAAATGATGACAATACATAATTCATATACGCCTACTTTCAGCATGTATATTTTACTTATTGGTATCATTTGTTATATGTGATCATTTGTTTATGATTATTGTATTGTTTTAATATATTAAAAAAAGACCTGTATTGTAGTATTGCATTCTACATCTTGTTTGAAGCATAATGCCACAGAGCGTTCAAGTGTTTCAGTCTGTTGTGAGTGAGACATGAGACCAGAGTACTGTCATTCAGAAACTTAAATTGTTGACTTGTGAACACAGACATTTAGAAGAGCTCTTGTGTTGATTAACTCATTTTACACTGAAGAAACTTAGTATAATAAGTGGAACCAGCCGTAAAGAAAATGGAAAAACAGTAAAAGAAATTTTGACAGAACACCCAGGGCCAGTGCTCAGAGAGGTGGTTCTCTAATTAACAACGAAACAGAGGCACCTACAGCTCCACAGAAAGAAAAAACACCCACCCCAGCCTAAACCTTGACGACTTCCCCACTCTCCCAACACCAGGTCAACGTTAAACACTCACCCCTACTACTGCAAAGAGACTCATTAGATCACGGCCAGCAGAGTCAGTTTTTCCCGAGCACGAAGAACAGCCACTGTAGACTCAAGTTAATTACATTTCAAAAACACAAAATGTGATTCATTTGTGACTTAAACTGGGCATCTGGGTATTGCAACATAGGACTTATACCTTAGTGGAGGTCTGCGGTCTAAATGCTACGTATGTTTGTATTCTTTGGTACTCCCTCTGTCAGTACAAAGCTCAGGAAACATAAAACTGAATTTGATATTGTGTTGTAAACATAGATAATCACAGTCACTGTAAATCAATATGTTATGATACTGTAACAAAGATGATGTAAAACTATATGAAATATGTGTTATTTAACGATGAGGACAGTGAACTGTATTTCACAAACAAGTTGCCTTTTTTCAGCAGAAGTGGAGGTTTTGTTATTGGGATTAAAATCTTATCCATATAATATATTATCCACACACACACAAAATGGCACAGCCGTTTTTGATATTAATACAGTATTGACAATATTGATATTAATACAGTATTGACAATATTTCATCTACAAGAACCAAGTGAGCCAATTAAGTTTTTCCAAAGTAGTGCCAAAATTTAAAAGGATGTTTTCTCTGTCACATGCAGGTTTGGGATTGTTTTCTTATTTGCCAAATGACTACTTCCATTTAGGAACATAAACAGTCATAAACATCCCTTCGCAGGATCCACGTGCAACAATGTCCCACATTTATTTCATTTACATCCCTTGTGGTAGTGATCCTTCAGCACTTGACCTTAATGCAACTAAACTAAGTGTGTATGTCGGTAGCAGGACGAGATCCGTTTTCAGTCAGAGTCCTCTGTGCCAGTACTGTACAATACAAGCAAGCAGGGCGGTCCCAGGCAGGAGAGTAAGAGCCGGTGAAGAGGATGGCGCTCTGTGTGCTGCGAGGGAGTGAGGGTTGATGGACATGACGTGTCAGCACTCAGGAGTTCCCAGAGAGAGCACTGCCGGTGGCCCTAACATGGACGTCTTTCCGCAAATCTCTCCCTGGGCAAATATACAAAAAACTGCATATTGGCTGGCAAACAGGTTGTCCTGTCAAGTCCCACTCTGCTTGTTACAGCCATTATTACTTATTACTAATGTTTCAGGGTCCATTCAATGTACAAGAAAAAAATATCATGGAAAAATCTATTTGATTTAAGTATACATTTCCCAGAGCGGTATGATATAGAGACTCATCAAAATCATCAAAATAAATACATAAATACTTGAAACATCACTGTCTATACTATATGGATATGCTCACTTTTTGGATTGCTCTACTGAAATAAATGTACTTTTCTACCATATTCTCTTTCACTGATGTAGGACTGTAAAAAGAATCTAGGTTTTCCTTCTCAAGACCATTTTGGGAACAGTAAACCCGGTGAGAATACAAAACATCAACTGAGAAACACGTGGGCCATTACATTTTCAAATGGAGTGAATGTATGAGTGGGAAATCCCAAATTATAAAACTGTTTGAACCTTCTGGGGGCGAAGTATATAGTTTACAATACAAGTTAATTATGTACATTCATCTGTGGTTACTAATGGAAAGCTTGTCCCTCCTGAAGGCAAACTGTAAAATAATATAAACATTTAGTTAAACATGGCTACTTTATTGGTCCAAAAGCCCAGCAGATTTGCTCAAGCTGCAGCCCTTTTCCAAGTTGTTATAATCTCCCTCGTTTTACAGTAATAGGTTTTAAATGTAATAAATACCAGGGACACGTTCTGAGAAAAGTCGTAAATCACCGTAGGTCTGCAGAGTGACAAATTACTGATTCAACATTGCCAAAAACTGACTCTGAGCACTGGCTGCAGAACTATGAAGTCACACCACCGACTGAATGCTCTGGGAAGATGGTGAAACGTACAGCATTCAACAGTTTAGGATCCAAAATATCTATGAAAAGGTTGGCAATGCAAATGATATCCAAGCAACAGTGCAGTGTTAAGTATTTTCTTTAATTTTGTTTATATTTTTCTAAATAAAAAATAAAAAATTGAGTACATCCTTGTTATTAACTTTTGCAAAGAGGGAATATGGTAAACCAGCATTGCCACCGTCAGAAGCACACGTAGGCCTTATTTCTCCAGGGCTTCACATTTTAAATGGAGCAATCCCACCCTCGTAGATGGATGCAAATGACGAAAAACGACTGGAAAGATTTCCACTCAGCACTCTACCTACATACAAGTGTGTCTACTGTACGGACCTGAAATTATACAAAAACAAAAGTAAACATTGTGATGAAGTGATGTTTACTTAACAGCACACCTCATTTACTATGAAATTTCTTTTAGCAAATTAAGCAAAAATATGGCAAAAAGTGGGAAGAAGCAAAAATGTAGAATGTAGGACGAAAACAGTATTCATATGAGAATATCATTTATGCATGTATTTTAGGATTTATTTAAGAAAGTGTGTGGTCGTTTTTTCTGGCAGCAGTCTACATCACTCACACAGGTGTAACATGTGATTCCCCCACGTTCAGCACAGCCCACAACTCCTCTCTGCTGCAGCGTTCAGACATGTTTATTTGGACATATGCCATAAATCGTGAGCTTTTGGGGAGGCAGAGCTCAGCCTGGTAATGGCACGGCGAGCCTGACCTGCACCAATGATAATTTGTGGTTTTGGTGCATGTTCAACAGCATACAAAGAGCCCTCTGACTGCCACTGGCTGCAATTTTGGCCGTGTCTGAGACAAATAAGCTTATATGCATAAATTGGATCGCGTTATCAATTATTTTACTGAAAAGGTTACGTATACAGTACTGTGTAACTATATATATAAAAAAATAAAGCCTATGAACAAAGAAAGGTGTATCAAGACCCTCAGACTTGAAGGTCTTCTACTTCAGGGGTAACACTTTTTCCACTGAACCACAAAACCATTATACTGTATCTCACAGTGGTACAGAATGCATTAATACACTCCTGGATCCACAACACAATTTATAATTTTGTTCTTGGCCCATTAATGACCTTTCCTGAAGTTTTCATAGCCAAATAAAATAAAATAAAATAAAATAAAATTGTCAATAAACCTTTCACACACCACTAAAATGTTTGCAAAGTACTGTGTGGATGTTAAATTAATTAATGGCAATTTAATTTAAGCAGTGATGGACAAAGTACTGAAATTCAATACTTGAGTAAAAGTATAGATCCTCCTACTCAAATATTACTCCATACAAGTAAAAGTTGCTTAGTCAGTTTTTTACTTGAGTTAAAATACTGGACTATGTGCTTTCAAAAATACTTAAGTATTCAGAGTACTTAAAAAAAGAAAAAAGAAAACTTTTTTTTTTCTCACAACGCTGGGTATTTTAATCATACTAATCAATTATTTTTAATTTGGTTTATTATAGAATTCTGCAAATAATGTTCAAAGCAAAAGATAAATCACTTCCAGATTGTGTCCAGAGGTTCTTTTTAGTTTCTGAGAGCAAATAAGAGTTTATAGATATATGTACATTTACTTTATAAAAAGACTTAAAGTATAAATTACATGCAGTAAATGATTATCTTTAGGGAGTTTCTCAGCAGGAGTTACCTTTGTTTTTTGTTTTTTTTAGAAATGTAGTGGAGTAAAAGTAGTAAGTTACCCCTAAAAATACTACTCAAGTTAAGTACAGATTCTCAAAAACAATACTTAAGTACAGTACTCAAGTAAAATTACTTTGTTACTGTCCATCTCTGAATTTGAGCTTAGAATTTGTAAAAATGAGTTCCATATAAACATGTTTGTCCTCTTGGGAAATTGAGGCTATCATACGCCTCTCTCCCTCTTAACCTCTGCTCTCACAATCTGGAAAAAATCTATTTCTAAGCATCACTCCCGTCGTCCATCATAACCTCCCTCCATCAGGAAAGGCTGCTAATTTAGGGCTACACTAGTGTCACCTGGTGAACCTCATGCTCCGGGCGTAGATGGGAACTGCTAAGGGTCAAAGGGCACTGTCTGGCCACTACCTTATCAAAGCTGTGTTTATTTAAAGTCTATGCAAGACAACCAGCAAAAACAAACATGGCGGCCACAAGCAATGGGCCAAATTAGAAGTAAATCCCACTCAGAAATATAGATTAGGTTTGTGAGTCAGGGAGAGTGGAGCTGTTAGACTGTCAGTATTGTCACGCTCAATCTGGGTGACAGTAACTTGCTCTGCTCTGGACTACTGTAAAGTAAATGGTCCTGAGCACTTTCTGACATAAGCAGTATAAGCCTACATAGAGGTTCAACTTAAAACTATGTTTATAAGACTATGCTTGATAAACAGTCTGTGTTGATTGGCACTTTCACTGATGACTGAACATTGGGCCATAATCTAATTAGGTCAAGCCATGGCTTCCTGTAGAGGCATTTAAACATTTAAACAGATAGCCGGGACAGCCACCCCCATGATTTTTTTTGAGTAGTCTGCAGGCTATCTACACTATATTTCCAAAAGTATTCACTCACCCACCCAAATAAATTAATTGGGATTATGGTGTGGGGTTGTTTTCAGGAGCTGGGCTTGGCTCCTTAGTTCCAGTGAAAGGAACTCTGAGTGCTTCAGCACCAAGAGATTTTGGACAAGTCTATGCTCCCAACTTTGGGGGAACAGCCACTTCCTGTACCAACCTGACTACACCAGTGCACAAAGCACAGTCCATAAAGACATGGATGAGTGGTGTGGAAGAACTTGACCAGGCTGCACAGAGTCCTGACCTCAGCCCGACAGAACACCTTTGGGACTGAATTAGAGCGAAGACTGCGAGCCACACCTTCTCATCTCATCCAACATCAGACACGTAGATGTCTGACGCAGATAGATGCAAAGGGTGGACCAACGTCATATTAAACCCTATGGATCAAAAATGGGATGGCACTTAAGTTCATATGCGTGTAAAGGCAGGTGAGCTAATACTTTTGGAAATATAGTGTATATGTTTAAATGCTTCTACAGGAAGCCATGACGGTTATTGCATTATTATGTTTTTAGTGAACCATATTTAAAAAGTAGGATTTAGGATTTAGAAACCACACACAGCAAGCTCTATTAAGGCATTGCCCCATCTCGCATTGCCTCATCTCACAATGCTCCATCTATTGATATACAAAGCCTATATCACAATGGTAAAGCCACCACAAATCATTTGTTCCTCTACTGACCACTAGACTGTCCCTAATTCACATAAACAATAATCATTTCTTCACTGACCTTTCCTGAAAATTCTTACTTTTTGAGTTGTCTTGCTTTCAGTAAACCAACAAACAAACCAACACTGGCAATGCAGTGTAATTTGTGGGTGTACTAAGTACTTGGTTTTATGATAAATAATGCACATTCTGGGCCCCCACATATATGCTCGAGGTAACAGGGAATCCCTGGAGTTAAAATGGCAATCATGCTTGACCGGACTTTGTTTTTCGCACCAGTCTGCACTGTACGCAACCACACATGATGTCAGGGATGGCTCAGTGGGTTTATTTACTCTCAGAGCAGGATCTCTAGGAGCTGTGTGTGGCCTTGGTGCTACTGTGTTTTAAAGCTGCTGCCAGAGGAAACGTAAGGTTTAACTGTGCTCTCGACTGGTGATAGATCCAGCACATGCAGCGGCTGGACGCCAGACACAATGGGAGGAACCTATGCTGGACCTGCGCCTGAGAATGAGAGGAAAAACTCCAGTTGAGGTCTTCAGGCTTATACTGTGTGTCTTAAATTGCATTTTTGTGCCATATATAGCTGACCACTATACACAGAACACGCTAACATGGGAAGTATGTAAAGATAATTTGTTTATATATGACCAAAAACCCACTAACCTGAAACTCATACAACTTTCATCTTGTTTCCATCCAAAGCAATATATGATGGAACTTAACATGTCTTACAATTTCATATCATTAACAAGATATTGCTTCATTCAATTACACTTCTTTCAATTAGGGGGTGCACGTGGCTAGAGCCTATCCCAGAAACTATGGGCCCTAGGCAGGGTACACTCTGGAATTGGTGCAGAGCTTAGGTCCTACCCCACCAGTTGGGAATCAGGGATCTAACTAACACACAGAAATTGTTCTTAGTTGTAGTTGGCACTTCAGCAACTAAAGTAAAGATGACCACCTACCACTTCAATTGAGGGAAATATTCTAAATACAATTTTAAAATCAAAAACATGCAGGAATAAAATCTCTCCTTTTTGGGCTGTGATGATTGTTCAGCAACAGAGCCAAGTTTTTATAATGGAGCGGCAGTCACTGAATCCAAATCAAGGGCACGGGGGCAGGAGGGTGTGCAGGAGGGCAGGAGGGAGAGAGAAGGGTGAACAGGAGGGGCTCTGGGATAAGTTCCCCTTTGTGCACACACGAGGAGGTGAAAGGCAGACTGTATGCAGTGGCTGGGGATCACTGCTGTGGCTCCACAGCTCCTGTCGCGTGGCCCGGAGGCTGTTCCTCGGTTTGCACGCTCAGCCCTCCCAAATCACCACTTTAGAAAACTGTATGACCACCCATTACTCCCACTGACCCACATACAACTCAAGGGAGGGTGAGTGGAAGTACAATCTAAGTCTGTTTCTACTAAAAAATTTATTACAAAAGGATTAACTAGTTAGAACCACTGATGACTCACAAAACATAAATTCAACTCACCATTTAAAGCAGAACTAGCCAATTTATAGCCCACATTTATAGCATTGTCATTTGTTACCAAGAACATTTCCAACCCCATCATTCACCAACAACAATATTGCTACTTTTCTGCTTTTATGTTACCGAAAAATGTAAAACTCACACTGCTGGGGAAAAAAAATTATTTCTCCAATGTGTCAATTGTTTTTTTTAAAAGATTCTGAATCAATTCAGAAAACCTAATAATTGGAATCTTGTGAAGACTACGAATAATTAAAGTAGGCTATGTCCAAAACAAATCTTACTCTACTGGGGTGCAAAGAATCAGCTCTGGCAAATGCTAACATGACTTTGCTACTGCAACATGTCAATTATTAGTTCTCCAGTAGAAAGTGTTTAAAATTACATTTCAGATATAAAATATACAATTAAAATGAATTATTGTTGAAGAATTTAGGCTGTCATGAACCAAAAAGGTGTCTGATGCATCAATGAACCGCTTTTTAATCAAATTGGGGGCCTCTTAATCAAATCAAATCAAATTATGAGATGCCCTAAGATTGCCAGCTCTAACAGCTCAGTCGGTAGAGCATGGGATGCATACTCAGCAATTTACCAAATGTTTCTCCCCATGAGTTCCTGCCAATACACAAAAGTTTTTTTATGACATCAAACTGAAACAAAAAGATTACCAAATTTTTACAGAGCTGATTTTGCCTAAGACCTAATGCCTAATGAGATATGAAGCTTGGCCTTGACGAGCCTCACATTGCATCATTCAGACCTGAAAACTGGGCAAAATTATTAATTCCTCATGCCCTTCCTTGGCACTGACCATTTCTCTTTGACCCTGGCTTAATGAAATACTCGATAAAGGTTGTCCTTGCAAATTATAATCAACACTGACTGCTATCATCCTGGAGTAGACGTGTCAGGCAGTGCACTGGTTCTATCGCCTTTGTTGCTGCACATGTATGCCCCCCAACCCCCCCCCCCCCCCAGTCTGATAGTGCTGTTCGGATCAGCAGTGCCACCCTCGCCCTGCCTGTCAGCACCTTCTGGACCATAGAAAGGGCTTCTTTGTTCAGCTTCGGGCTCATGACGTGCACTCAGGACCATGCCTCCAAACAGCCTACAGAATAGCCAATGATTGTGATGGAGCTAAATATATATATAGTATATTGACTGGAAGAGCTTTTTTTTTTCCTCCCGTGGTCCCATACACCTTTATAACTAGCTCTGGGCATTTTTTTTAATTTTTTTTTACCAAAATCACTCACATAGAATTATTGCTACCTCAGCCAAGATTATTGATTTGTTTGTTTGTTAACAAAATAATTCAAACTCAGGTCAAAAATGGATTAAGGAGGGAATTTATAGTTTTTGAATAGTTATTGTTGAGTCATAAGCAAACACTATATTCGGTTTTGTTTCATTTTCATGCTTACATTAATTTAGGGCTGGCCAATAAGCCTGAATTTGTATTTATTTATTTTTTTAGGTAATTTGACTGCATTATTTTTTTTATGGTCAGTGTAACACAAACAATAACAAAGGAGCACTAGTGACATTTTTACAGTAAAAATAAAATAATGTTGGAAGATATACTCTTCTCAGTCTCTAAAGACCAGCGCAGCACAGTACTTTTGCAAAACAACCAAAAGCCATTATTTCATTCAAAATTAAAATCTCAAATGAATCAATTTTTGTTTGTTTGTTTGTTTGTTTGTTTGAGTGCCAGATTTTTGCTCATTTTACTTGAAAGACTGTGACACAGATCATTCCGATATTGTCCCAGTATCAACTCCTTTAAAGAATTATAAGTCAATCCAGCCTCTTCATTCAGACTGAGGCAAAAAGCCAAGTCTGCAAGTAACAGAAATAAAACAATACTGAAACATGCCTTATAAAATAAACATTAGTACTTGGTGGACATGGCGGGTATATAAACTCCTTTGCTGCCTCTGCGCAAGGAAATCAAATACATATGTCTGTTTGCATTTTTATGAATTACTATGATGGCCAGAGACACCAAATCATGATACAAGCAGCTTTGTGAACTCATTGCACTGAAGAACAAAACAATATTCTGGCCCTTTTTCTGCCTTTTATTATTAGCTACAGAAATATTAAGCTTCAGTGACAGAATGGCTTCCACAAAGTACAGAAGAGAATCTCATTTAGCTGCCATCTCACTTTTTTTTTAGTTTTCCACTTCCATAGTGTTTTTCCATTTCTTCTAATTTAACTCTATTAAATTATAAGAATAAACATACAAGCTGGGGGTTTCTGATTTTTAACAGAAAATGGCTTCACTTCTAAAAGATACTATTCTATTCTACAGTGCTTTTTTTTTTTTAATTGATTGATTGATACATGTTTCTTTGTTCATAGCTTTAAAAACTGTCAAAAACTTTTATACAATATTATACCTACAGTGTTTCGGTTGTATTATGACTTTAAAAGTAGTGACATTTTCCTGAACACGGTGAAAGGAAATAGGCTGGGTGCGTTTTGGAGTCTACTCACTTAATTTGCCGTACCTGTTATGTCTACTTCTTCATTAATACGATGACAAGTTGGATTTGTGATATTGCCACCCACCCAAGTGAGCACACACTCTGAATATCCACTCTGTTAATGTGTGCAGTACAAATTTAGGCATAGTTTTGGTTGGTGAAATGGAGATGGTGGCCTTATTCAAACCAATGCTGCTGGGAATCCACGATGGAGAGTATTTTGGTACAAGAAAAGGAACGTTTTTTTAATCAATGTTAAATGGCTTAAGAACCAACTGTCAGTCGTTGAAATTAAGCCTTGTTGAATATGGTTTTAAACTGACCGCTGTGGTGAGTCCAGCATATTTGGTCATAAATCCCACAGGTAGGGAGATGCCATGCCATGCATTAATTTCTCAGTCCAACCACACACCTTTTTGGAGGCCCACAGCAGGAAAACAAGGACTGGGGTCAGTGTTTCCAGTTGGGCCTAATTAAAAGGGAGGAGTATGAAACGTGTGTCCTGTGCTTACAAAGGGCTGGGGCCACTGAATGACTTTACCAATACAAACACAAATTTCAATATCCAACAACTACTCATTTTTTACAAGAGTATGTGTGTATAATAAGAGACATATTATAAAGAGGTTTTCTGGGGTCTCCAAAAATATTTACTCAAAAATCAGGATAAATGTCTTTGGTCCACTGGAACTAATACCAAAATCTGAGTATAAAAAAGGAAATACAGTAAAAAAATAGAATACAATAAAAAAGATAAGAGATAATATCAATGCAGAAAACAACATTAAACCAGAACCAGGAAGTAGCCCAGGCTGACCTTTTGAAATATTAAAAATGCAGAAAATACTGTCAGTATTCAAGATATTAGTAATATATACTATGCAAGAATATAATGCAAATACATAAAATTTCTATAATAATACAACCAGGTTCTAATAATGAAAAGGCGCATAAAAGTAAAAATTTAGCACTGCGCCCACTCCACTCGCATTAAGACATGCACAGCGTACACGTCATCAGCTGGCCGTGCTCAGGTGTCAGAGACCATTCGGGACATGATACTAGA
Source organism: Bostrychus sinensis (assembly GCA_020698575.1). NCBI lineage: Eukaryota > Metazoa > Chordata > Actinopteri > Gobiiformes > Eleotridae > Bostrychus > Bostrychus sinensis. The sequence continues at coordinate 18,891,191 of CM036253.1, read as the reverse complement.
GTCGCCCTAGATCATGGCGTACAAACAATCAGAGGGTCCAGAGGGTCTGGGTGACAGTGTATGTCTGTAAAGGGGTTATGTCATAACGCCTTTTAGAGTCCCTAATGCTGTTTCAGAATCACAAATCATGCTCCATGACAGACATTTTCAACGTTTATATAAATGCAGACTTAATGAACCAAATCATGGGGCTTGTGTTACCTAGTGGAGGGACACAGTGAGAGGCCCCAATATTAGAGAGATCCATTAAAGGGTGAGATTTTCCAAACGTTAAGGTCTATTGGTAGCGAGGCTGCAGTTAACGGGGGTCAGAACAATTGGGGGAAAAGCACACCCAATCCTTCAGTGGTCTAAATTTGCAGTAACACTGTCAACACCCAGGGGAAAGTGGGACCTGTGGGGGTCAGTCCTGGGGCAGTGCCTGGTGCCAGAACCTCTCACCTTCGCTCATAAATCCTAACAATCTGCACTCCCAGTGAATGTGCCAGGAAGGTCAGGTGTTTGTTGCTCTTTCTGAGAAGAAAACTTTAGGCACTAAAACTAGGCACTACTGGTTATAGGTAAGGACATTTGTAATACAAAGAAGAAACCATGGCTATTATAAGTATTATATACAGACTCCCAAGTATACATTTTACTTTTATTCAAAAACCATGTCATGTTGTTCTCCATATATTTCTATAATAACCTTACATAAAAAAACACTATTACCTAAAAATGGTTTTAAAGAAATATTTTTAAACAAGTATAAAACTAATTCACTTTAAACTCAATATCTTCTTATCATACATGTAAATGGAGGAGTCCACTGTTTTCTGTTTGTTTTTTGAACTACTTTGCTGAATATTTAAGTATATATAAGTCACTTTAATGTGTTTCTAACATGAAAAAGAAAACTGCCATGATCTACCAAAAAACTGCAAAATCCTTGTTGTTTGCCAGATTTGTTTTTCTTTTGTAACTTTTTGTTTACTGTACAAGATTGTTTAGTCACTTCACCATTTTTGTACTGAAAATTGTAATTTTTATGTCAGATGTACTTCCCTGATTTGTTTTGTACATGTTACTTCCTTGGAATAAAAAAAAGTATTCTTATGTACCTAATATTGACAGCCTCTGGGGCCCCCGTGCAGTACCTTTATGGACCCCAGGGGGCCCTGGACCCCACTTTGGGAACCACTGGTCTAGACAAATAGTTTGGGAGAGACACTCCTATGTCATCAATTCAGTTCATTTGGGTTCCAGTGAGGATGCCTCCTGAGTTTGACAAATGTGTTGAATTTCAATAGAATTGTAACATTTAGTCAAGGTGGAAAGAAGCTAAAAAAGTGCTCAAGTATGGCTTTTGGAGATGTCAGGTGGAACATCTCTTCCTACAGTCTGCTATAGTCCAGTCGCTAACATGTAGGAGAAATGGATGAACACTACAGCTCAGTAGATACAGTACATACATATGAACACTAGAGACTGGCTCAATACACAGACATTATATAGCAGCACTTGCCCACCGAGGCTGCCCCACACAGATGTGTTGTGGAGCCATTCCCAGAGTGTTGTAACCAGACCAACTGCATGTATGACTGACTGTGTGCTGCCTAACTGTTTGGTTTGGCATTGCCAGCAGACTGGAAACATGTCATGTGACTTCTAGAAAGAGCGGTTCCCACAACTATTACATCTAAATGTCTAACTAAGTCACACACAATAGTCATCACTGTTTATTTTGCAAAATTCACAGTCACTGAATCGACCTGGTTTCTACAAAATATAAATGATGGTGTAGCTGCATGGTGTGGATATTAAGTTATATGGCAGTATTTTTTATTTGTAGCAAAGACAACTTAAAATAAATTTACAACCCAGGTGGAGTCCACACAGATGAAAAGTGACCCAGTAAGGTGACAGTTCACCTGAGCTGATCAACCTGTACACACAGCCTGTTGCCTTCAGAGGGATTAAAGCTTGCAGACTCACAGGGGCCAACACTGACACTGACATCTTTATAGCAGCAGGACACTGGCAGCAATGCTACAGTACTACACACTGGGACAACACACCCACACCTCAGGTACTAATGTTTCCACCAACAAATGACCATGTGTTTTTATTAATGAATGAAAAGAAGATCTATTTATGAGGGTGTGTTGTTAAGCTATAGGAACATCATTCCTGTATAATGGTCTACACATAACAATGTTTTCTTGTTCAACATTACAAAGGTATGGAGTGTGCATGTCCACCTTGTTTTATTGCAGGTTATCTCCAGGTACTCCAACTTCTGAGGTAGTGTGTTTGGGGAATTGGTGACTCTAAATTGCTCCCAGTGAACTAATGTGAGAGTGAATGGTTGTCTGTGTGTATACGACTAATGATCACTATCCAGAGTGTACCCAGCCTAAGGCCCTAGAGTTGATGGGATAGGCTCCAGTCAACAGGGTAGCTCCAAGGTCTTAAAAGTATCAAAAAGGTATTCCATTTGTTGTTGCCAAAATCAAGGCCTTAAAAGTATTAAATTGTATGGACAGGTATTAAATTTAGTTAATTTAGGTCTTAAACTGGGACAATCTAAGTCAAGTTTTTCAGTGTTGCACTTGTCAAAGATATATTTTAGATCAATACTTTGTAAGTAACAACAGGGAAGTCTGTCTTTTTGCGAGTTGGATTTGGCAACAAATTCTATCAAAAGTTCTTATCTTAATATCTTAATCTACCTTTATTTAGTATGTTACGTTAAGTCTACTAGTTATATGGGCTGCATAATGTTGCTGGCATATTTGTTGCAATAAACATCCCCACGATACAGTAAATGCTGTTGCCACTGAAATTTGAGATGCCGTTTTGAGATTTTTTATTCAGAACTGGAGATATTTCACCTGTATTTCAGAAAGTAATACTGGTATTTTATCAGTGTAAAATTTAAACAGATTATTGTTCTTTTGCCAGCAATCTTGGCTTTAAATTTTATTCTAAGTGCCATTAAAAAGTCTTAAAAATGTCTTAAATTTCACAAGACAAAACCTGAAGCTACCCTGGTCAACCATTGCCCCTAACAGGGATCAGCAGAAGAAGATGAATCAATGAATAAAAAGTATATATAACTGATTTTATGTACAATATGTTATGTAGTGGAGTGTCACTATAGCAAAAACAGGTAATGCTCACTTTAAAAATATAATACTTCCATTAAGCATATGGAAAACTGCCACATTTCAGAGGAAATACCAACCAATCAAGATGAACACACACACACAAGCCATAGTTAACCATATACCAACATGGCTCAAAAGTAGCTGATGTCATTGTCGCTATCACATTTTGGCCCGACACCTCAAAAGGTGCTACGCTGCACTTCACAGGCCACAGCAGCAGTGTTACCAAGCCATGGTAAGCTACGGTAGCACAGAGGACAAAGACTGCCTTCATGTGGTGTTCATTCAGCCCAGGAGACTCCTGCAGGTTTTGTGTGTCTGCAATGAGAATGTGAGGTGGCAGAGCGACGCCATCAACCCCCAAAATCAAGCACAAGGGATTGTACAAGTGCTAGACGTCACAGTGTCCTTCATTCCCAAGCAACCGGATTATATGCACGTATACATTACATTTCTAGATTAGATAATGGCGGGGTAAAGTGTGTTTTGTCCACCAAGTAAGCACAGAATTCCCCGAAAGGGTCATAGTTTCAGTTTTTCCATCATTTCTGTAATGCCAAAAACAAGGCCATCACCAAGGTAAGTCCCAAATTTCACATCTAAAGGATTTGGTTTCTGCGATACAACACCTCTCCCTCCATCAGCGCCACTGCAGAGGAAATATTAGTTTCTTAATAAAACATCATTTAGCCAGCAGGCTCCGAAGAGAGGCCCAAGGAAAACAGATGTTGTCTTGTCATGTTAGCAGTACTCTATGTGAAGCGTGGATCTATTTCTTTCTGTTTTCAAACAGAGGACATTTCTCCTCCTGTCTCCAGCCTCTCACCTCAGTTTGTCTTGAAATCGAACCGCAAAACCTCCACTGCAATCCACACACACTGTCTTCTAAATTTGCCTGACTGATTTGAGGAGCGCTCTTAAGATGACAATATCAATTAAGAGCTAATTAAAGTTATGCAAACAAAAGCTCATATTCATATTGTTTCTTGAAAAGTAGCCATATTAAACCATGTGAATGCAGGGGTGGCCCGTGGGCAGAGTGGGTTTGCAAGCTGTATGTAATTAAATAACATGACACCTCTTGGGCTGCTCAGGAAACCCTCCACGATATGAGACACATTCCTACACATTAGTCTGTGTGTCTTGGAGTCAGTTAGTTTTTAGCAATTGTTCAAGCGTGACCAGGCCATAGAAAGTATAGGACAGGAATAATAAAAATGATAAGTGACACTGCAGATTCCCTGATTGCAAATATCATAATCTAGGAGGGAATTAAGAAAGAGAAGATTCTTGCCACTAAATTCTAAATTGTTGCTAAAAATAATGTTGCTATCTTTGCAGGTCTTCTTTGATGTGTTTCCACAAGAGAAGTTCAGAGATCGCCAAATCATTTCCGCTTCTTGTCTCTCTTTGATCCAGGTCCAACTAACACAACTCTTCCACTCTCTAGAAGTGATAGGAAAAGGAGGCGGAAGCTGTTGATCCCACTACGGCAGCTCACTGGTGTTGAAATTGATGTCTGAGCGAATCCAGGCCTGGACTCTGGAAACAGCAAGTACACTAAATAACAATAAGCTGCAGGCTTCTGGCTGTCCACCCACATGGCCATGTTTCTATTGCTGTCAGTACAGTCCGACTATGCTATATGAGTTTACTGTCTTAGTAAGCTTGAATTTTAGCTTGGATAGCATCTGGGCTAGTGGTTGTCTCTTCACTTTAAGTATCATGGCTTACCACCAAACTGGGACTAACAGGACAGGTGTACTGTTAACCCATGTTTAAAATACTGTAGAGATTTAATCTTAAGCATGACTACATGATTAAACTGGGCCTACACCAGAACAAAAGCATAACTAAACCAGGAATAAATAGACAAAGACACAAAGGCCTGAACACAGAACTACATATATCCAGGATTAAATTGGGCCCAAAAACAAGAACTCAGCATGCCCTAAATAAATAAAGCAGGACTAAAATAGGTGAAAATTAGGATTTATCCTGCAGTACTGCAGTCTAAATCAAAACAATGGTCTTTTTTTTCTAATTGGACGATTGGTGATGCAGTTTTAGAACCAAAGCAAAAAATGTAAACATGAACAACTTGGGCAATATGTCAAATATATATTTTAATTGTTAAAAACTCTACTGTATCATTGTTATCACTAAAACTAATATTTGATTTAAACATGTTTACATCATATCTTGGGACACCGGTTTTATGAAATATAAAAAATATATGCTGTTCATATCACCTTTAATTAGTAAAAAGCCTTTTTTGTAAGCAACACCTTGTGGTATAATGTTTGATAATATATGTGTACTTGTGACAGTCTTAAAAACAGTTGTGGTGCCGCCCTGCAGGTTTGGAGGTCCCACATGTTTATGAGTGTGCTGGCCCCAAAACCAGGTCTCTGGGGAGCTCTCCTGGCTGCTGTTCCTGCTCCTGTCTGCCATCACAGCTGCTCCATGATAAATAAGCAGCTTTAGGCCTGGCCCAGAGCTCTGCACCTTCTCACTTAGACTTTGTAGGAGGAGGAGGAGAGGCTACACTCCACAACTACAAACTAACAGTCTGCCACACTTACTGTGTTACACAACACATAAAGGCTGCCTATTGCAATACCCTTATTACTAGGTATCTTCTTAATACAATTGTCAAGTTTAGGAAATGTCAGCTCCAAATGCTCTGAAATGTTACTGGAGAGTAATCCTTTAAAACATCTAAAGGTTATTGGCTGCTAACTGTCAGGGGTTTATTTTCAGGAAAGGCCCATATTTGGCCGAAACCACAGAGCAGCTATAAAATGCACAGAGAGTGTAAAGTCCAGTCAAATGGGCCCTAGAAGCCACCGAGGGTATGATTGTGTGTTCAGTTGAAGCTCTATAGAAAAGTGACTGCTAAAAGGCTGTTCCACTTGTATATGAGGCCCCGGTAACCTTCAGCAAAGTTCACACTTTTAAAACCAGACAATCCACGCTTGAACTAAACTGCACAGAATAATTACAAATTGATCTTTTAAGCCCCAAGGCATAGGTTTTCAAAAAAATCAACATGGAGTAAAAATGTTTTCAATCAAATATAATGCTTTTTAATTAAATAATAATAATCACTTTACATTATTTATTCACTCCTCAGTCACACTCAGTGGTGGTGAGCTACTTCTGTAGCCACAGCTGCCCTGGGGCAGACTGACAATAACATGGCTGCCAATCTGCACCTACGGCCCATCCGACAACCACCAAACACAGTCACAGTGGGTGAAGTATCTTGCCCAAGGACACAACAACATTGCCAGTAGCGGGGATTGAACTGCCAACCTTCAGGTTATTGGGTAAGTGTCTGTACCGACTGAGCTACTGTTGTATACAGTACATGAACGAAGGTCTACATCTCTGAAGGTTTTTGTATTACTGATCAGGTTACGATCAGGCCACATCTCAATCCCTATCCCACACTCGGGCCACTGAGGCTTCTGGAGGACATATCTTTCTGAGAATCAGTGTATAAGCTTTATCTCTGGAGACATTATTAGAAAATTATACATTTTAATAAGGTTTGACACCTGAGCTGGTTGGAAGGTAGCCCTAGTCCATAGTGATGATCCGGCCCATGTGCATGTATGAGTGTGCACATGCTGGCTGCAAGTATTTACATGCATACGCTGGAGAAAGCAGGGCCTCCAGGAATTTGATACATCGTCCTACTCAGGAAGAGAGCAGGAGTCTCACACCAGATAACAGCCCTGAAGAGTTTGGCTAAAGCCCCATGCATTATGCATGTCCTCTCACTGTAAAAGTAAGCATGTGTCAAAAGGCTCCCGTCATCGTCACTCCACTCGACAGATCCGCCCCCATGGTGAAAGGGTCCCTCAAGGAGACCCCAGCTCTATATTAGAGAGGAAATAAGTCTTGACACTAATGAGGCCAGAGAAAATGTGCTATAGTCCAGCTAAATCCTACATGAATAAAACTGTGAGATTTGATCATTTAAGGCTAATTGTGTCTGTCGAATAATCTTTTGTTAAGAAAACACTGTCAGATAGGATCTTGCTATCCTCCCTCCCATCAGACTTCTCCTGTACTTGTGATAACTTCCTCCTCTGTTGTGATACCAGCTGCTGAAGACTCTACTTGTCCTAACTTGTTTTTGTAAACATTGATTGATTTGCAGTCTTCAGATGCTGGCATGAGAGTTGCCAGTTCCTGCTGTGTGCCACTCACCAATTCTTTTTCATGTCTTGTCAGATCCAGTCCAGGGCTAGTGAGCAACACCTTTGAGCCACAGGAACTTGAAGAAAAAATGTGATGTTTGACCCTCAATGACTGCTCTCAGATGAATATTAGTGTGCAAACAAATGTGTGGTTTTCATATCTGTTTTTTGCATAACAGGAGGTGAATGACATGAAGAATCATCTGCTGACCTGTGAAACACTGATCAGGGGCCACTAAAAAAAATAAAAAAATAAAAAATAAAAAAAAACAGACAAATGTCAACATTGCCAAATGTACTGTGATTTAATAACTCTAAAAAGCACTAACAAGGGTCACAGTATCTGGACTCAAACTGACAATGCAAGGCAAGCTGTAGTTGCTCTATATATGCACCACATACTCCAACTGAGCTAAAGAAAGATAAATTTTTGTAAGTTTCATTGGTATAAATCACTTTTTTAGTCAATGACACAAAATAGGAGGTTAAACAAAGTAGTAGTAGAAAGTAAAAACAATCATAATAATAATCTCTTAAATTTGACTCTGAATAAATATAAACTAAAAAATTCTGTGAATAAATTCAGTTGTAGGGTGTAAAAATGATGGATGAGATGTAAATCCTTGATATATTCAGATTTCCCTCTCCTCCTGGTAAAGCCGTGCCTCTGTGTGAGGTAAGGTCTCTCTAATGCTTCTATTTTAGTCACGGGCAGGAGGTCTGGGGGCTGTAGCAGACAGTGTGGCGCTGCATGTCCCGAGCAGTGTTGGGCCAGCTGTACAGTCCAAAGGCTTTTCCACCTGAACGTGAGCGGGTCTGGGGACGTCCCAACCTTGTAAGGCAGAGGACCCCCTACAGCGCATGTCCCGGTCTGAGCTGCCGCTACCCTCAAAATGCCTGTCAAAACAAGGATTTAGTTTGTTGAATGGGCTTTAAGTGAGCCGTAGCTCTGACAGTGATAAATGGCCTTGTCCATCGAATATGAATCTGTGGTCTGCCAAAAAAAAAAAGACAAACCGAGATAACTTTTATTTGCACAACGCCGCCGGTGATAAATATGAATTCAACACCTGATGAGTTGGCATATAAATGGTCTGTTCTCTGTAAGAAACTGCCCTTGCCATCCAATGGGGAATAAAATGGCAACAGTGTGGTTTCTGGTGTATAATAGTCTGTTTGCTTTTAGTCGCTTCACAAGTGATTAGCCCTCTCTATGATAACAACAGTGTAGCTGTCACTGCCAACAGGACCATGTATGAGGGGTGTAACAGAATCTGTGCAGCTCTTGGACTGTGAACAGCAGCTGTATTGATCTTCAGACAGCAGGTAATATTGTCACCTTGAGAGCACCATGCCACTTCTGTTTTGTTTTTATGGATTTGTGCTTACTACAGCAAATCAAGAGAACAGTTTGGGTTGAGGTTTATGGTTTAAGGAGTATATCTTGGCAAAGGTGTCCTGGCAATGCTTATGATGGGACAGTACAGTTAAAATATCCTTTTGTCTAATGTCTAAATTACACATTAATGCAGTGGAGTCTCTGTTGATCACAAAGGGTTCTTTCCAAATAAAGTGTATCATCTAAAAACGACTAGTCTAACACATGCAAACCAAACAACTTAATAACAATCTGTGATTTTGCTCCTTTCACTTCAATTCTCACAATATTATCACTAAAATATAACTAAAATAATGTTATAATACCTACTTTTAGGTGAGGTTTGATGATAAGCTGCATTGATACTGCAATTTTCAATTTATTTTTGGCCTAATTATAAATACAGGCCTTCTTAATATCCATAGAAATTAGCTGATGATAGAATGTTGTAAATATCCCATCACAAATCATCATGAAGGCATTTATCAAATTCATTTATGCCTCTCCTGATTTGATGTAGTAGGGATGTCACTTTATATTAAAAAAAAGAAAGAAAAAGAAATATATAATCAACCACCAGCCAGCATCCATAACAAAAATCTGTCTTCTGGACATGTTGATTTTAAAAGTACTTTGCAAGCCAAAAGAGGTTGGGGATCCTTGCATTAAAGTGTTTATTTCAAAACAATTTAGCAACTTGTGTCTATAAATTTCCACCTGAAATATAACTTATACTTTGAAGGGTTTCATATAGGGATTTGTTATATCATTGCTTGCTTAATTTATTGGACTTTTTAATTCTAAAAATATGGCGAAAATGTATTTTTAAGGCTATTGGCACTAGTGACTATTTACTGTAACACAAAATACGATCCACAATTTCCATCTGATAGGTCAACAAATCAAACCAAGAATTTTAAACCTGGGTTTATTGAATATTCAGATTTTGTTGAAATTTGCTTAGATTTGTGATGCAAATTAGCAAATATTTCAGTTGATAAAGTCTAATTTGCATATGAAAACATTAAATTACACAACTTTTTCCATGTTGAGGCCAATAATCTACTGGAGAATTTTCACAATATCCATTAATTAAAATGTATTCTCCTGTAAGGTCTTGTCTTGAGAACAAAGCAATGGTCAAGACATTTTTTATTTTATTTTATTTTATTTTATTTTATTTTTTATTTTTTTTTATTACTAAACATCAAATACTTTATAATACGCAGACAAACACAACAGATGTAGCAACACAAGCAACACAGACCGGTTACACAAACAGAAGAACAACACAACACACTACATAACACAGATAAAAAATAATGATTAAACAAAAAAGAAAAAGTACAAAAGAAAACATATACAAACAAAACAAACCTAATTAGCTGTAACTGTGTGGTTTTAAGACCAGCTATATAGTTAGAACAGTATTACATACTTAATAATACATTTAATAAAAAAAAAAAGTCATTGTTTTGAAACTTCCCATTTTGTTATTGTATTTACTATGCTATATAGTTTTTAATAACAGATTGTTAGTAAGGTTTATTTCTGAAATGATGGAAACAAAGGTCTGCTTTGCAATAACTTTTAAATACAAAAATCTTTTCTAATAGGATTATTGTATTTATTATATTCACAGACTCATTTTCCGGACTCACTCATTTCTGGACTATAGTCCAAAATGACATGTATATATATATATATATATATATATATATATATATATATATATATATATATATATATATATATATATATATATATATATATATATATATATATATATATATATATATATAAATGCATCAGATCTTCTTCTTCTTCCTAATCTTCTTCCGAAATCGACAAATGGAATCCTTTGTTAATTTGCAAGTTTTAAGGTATTTCTTTGTTGCTATATTTCTATAGAATAATTTGAGTTGAATAGTAATCTACAGTAGCACAATATACAAAAATGTTTTTTCCATAAAATAGGAACATTAAATACATTTTCCCAGTTTGTACAGATTTTGTGAGGATAACAGGCAGCTTTAAACTTATAAATATTAATGTTTATTTTTATATTTGAAAGCCATCTATAACATTTTATTTGGGGAATTTACTTTTATTATTTTTTTTAATATCAGTCTCCAGTTACTGAGAATTGCTGATAGAAACTGATTATAATGAAACAGTTCAATACATCGTCCATAATTAGTACAAAACTGAGAATAGCAGAGACATTCACCTGATGTGTCCAAAAGATTGTTAACAAACATAACACCTTTTCCTAGACATGTTTCCATTGAATAGGTTTGCCCTTAATCAGTAAATTAGAGTTGATTATGATCTCATGAGCGCCATCTGGAGGATGGTACTAGAAATTTAGCCTTGCTTCAAGGGCATCTTTGAAAAAAGAGGAAACATCTAACAATACATCTTTAAATATTGAATATATTTTTTATATTTTTATTATCAATATGCTGTGAATTCAGCTGAAAGAATGGGAATAATTTACTACAAAAGAAAGATAATGATGTGAACAACATCTGACTTGATATCCATCTGGGTTTAAATACATTTTATGAATACAGGAAGCTTTCAGAGATTCATTCATCATTTCTATATTTTGCAAATTTAGTCCACCATTTTCAAATGAGTTATATATATACACAGTATATTGTCTTTTAATTTTATCTGGTTTAATATTTCAAATAAATGTAAACATTTTTGTTTAAAATACTCAAAAAAATTATTATCTGGTGAGGGAAATGTAATCAATAGTCAGAACTGACTTCAAGAACTTGCAACATACAATATAAAACAAAACAAGTTTGTGAATAAGTGAATAACACATATCTTTTCAAAACATTGACAGTGATCAAGACTTTGTATCAGCTCTGCCACTCCACGTCAAAACCTCCATCACCTCCCACTTTACCCCAGCCACCTCCGCCTCCACTGAGTTTTGATTTTCACTTAAAGTAAACAGCAAACTGCTTGCTTTCCCATGGTGATCTTACATATCTTCAAAAACAAAGAAGTCAATTCACCCACAGCCTCCAGATTGGAACGTAGGCTGGGATTTCTGCAGGACACATACAAGGGAAAAAAAAAAAAAAACGTTGTAGTGGGGAAGACTTATCACATCTAATCAAGCATGTGATATGAACACATCCTGTCACACACAGGAGGCCGGCCGGACAAAGAGGGGGCTTGTCGAGGCTGGAGGAGAGCATTAATAGGGGTGTAAGGGTGAAGGGTACAGCTTCAACAAGTGTAATTAACCTCTGTGTATTGTGAGGGGAGTGCTGCACAGAAAATATTACACAGCAAACAGTAGCTGCTTTTCATTTACCATAAATTACACAATAATAAAGAATTTTCTAACCATTAAGTATATTTTACTGCAAAACACAACTAGGAAAACTCAAGAAGTTAGTAATATTTTCCTTTACTGATGATGAATGGAGTTTGTATCTTAGTGGAAAATTAAGCACAGAATCCTAAATTCAGACACTATTCTAAATCCACATCAAAAACTTTTTTCCATGGCCCATTCCTGACCTTTCCTGAATATTTAATCCAAAATTCAAACTTAATTTTTCCTTTATCTTGCTAACAAACAAACCCACTGTAAACAAGAAAGCCAACAATGTCAAAATAAATTTAAATTAATAAGCTACTGTTATTTCTCCAGGGGAAATTATGACAAAGATAAGCTATAAAATAAATGTTACAATCCAGCATAATTGAAGAAATGGAAAAATCCTTTCCCTCACACATGGCTTTGAGTGATGTGAACTGTAATGTGGCCAATTTGTGCCAAATAAAACCTAAATAAATCAAAGCCATATTTTTGCGTCGCTTCGCTGTGGGATGTAAATCTGCGGCTCAGAAACACTCTGCAGCCTTGCCCTGGGACTCAAGGTAGAGTGTTATTGTTGATTAAAAAGGATTAGGGCTAAGATTACAGTCTGTCTCCTCCCAAAGTCTATGTTAAACTTGCCCAGCGCCAGGCGTCCAGGTTGCGCCGAGGAGAAATAGAGTCAGTCAAGGAGGCTCTTTCAAACGGGCCACTAATCAGACTGTGAGTGACGCAGGCTTTTTCACTTTTAATGGGGCGTAGAGGGAACAGGGTTTGATTGAGACACGTACGACAAATTAAAGAAGGGCAAAGGTAATAGTCCAACATACAGGAGCAACTGTGTGTGAGACATGATGGATGCAAACTGCCAGCCATAAACCTTTTTTTTTTTTTTTTGTAAGCAATGATATTGGATATTTGCTGTTTTGAATTACATGTACAATGTTGTGTCATTATCACATTCATTCACTAGGGCAGGGGTTCTCAGGGTGGGGTCCGGGGCCCCGCTGGTGGGCTGCAAAGGTACTGTAGGGGGGCAGCCAGAGTTTTGAAATGAATTACAATGAGGTACTTGTTTAGAAATATTATTTTGAGGCAATTTTTCAGGGTAACCTCAGGTTTTGTCTTGTGAAATGACTGTTTTAGGACTTTTTAATGCCACTTAGAGTAAAATTTAATGCCAGCACTCTCAACATTGAATTTTACATTAAGGAGTTACCCTACTACTCTCTGAAACAAAAAAGGTTTTATTTTAAAAGTCTAATACAGATGAAATAACTCCTATCCTGCATTAAAAAGAAAAATAAACCATGCCTTTCAATAAAAACATTTCTTTAACAAATATATTTTGTTATTGTGGTAATAGTAACATAAGGACAAGAACAAGAACAAAAGATTAATACCTACTCATAATATTTAATACTTTGAAGGCTTTCATTTTAACACAATCAATTAATACCATTTTAATGCTTTTAGGACTTTGGGGCTGCACTGTTTTTAGTCAACAGCCTGTGTTGTTGTAATGTTTTTTATAGAAATCTATGAAAAAAAAACAAAAAAAACAAGACATAATTATTTAACTCAAGTTAAGTCTTATTGTTGGGGATCCACATGGAATTTTTTGGTTTTTAAAGGGGGCATGGCGTTCCTGACTTAGGAAATGGCTGCACTAGGGGCATTTTAGAGTCTCCTATTCTCCTAACACATGCATGTTTTTGTACGATGGGAGGAAGCTGGAGTACCCGGAGAGAACCCAAAATACTACAGGGACATACAGACCCCACCCAGACAGATTGTGTGTCTGAGGATTGAAAAAAGAACCTCCTTGCTGGGAGGCAAGAGCAGTTTATGTCTCTGTGTCTGGAATGGGCTCCAGACACCAGTAATTTCTATATTGATTCCATTTATGTGGGTTTGGGACTGGCATAAAGCATACATTAGCTTGAGATCCTTTGTGGCTGGATCACTTTTAACTATAAACTCAAAAATTAAGCTGATTTGACTGCTAAGTTTGCCTTGTCATGTTTGGTATATTTTAAAAGGTTGTGTCAAAAAAAAATAAGGTCAAAATCCAGTGTCTTTGCAAAGGACAAGGTTAGGCCTGACAAAAATCTTGAGGGTCTCACTTAAGTTCGTCTAACAACTAGAGCTGCCCTGTTGTCATAAGGCAGTATTTATTTTGCTTTTTAATTAAGGAAAATGATTGCCATCTGTTAAAAGCTCTTTGTTGATGATGTTCTAAAAGGTTTCAGCAGAGGAGTTGATTAATTGAGCATGTCTTCCCTGTGAGTCTAACTGGACCTAACCGACCAATTATTATTATCCAAGACTGTTTATTTTTTCACCAATGGCAGACGTGAGGTGTTGCCCAGGCCAGAGGTTTTACACTGGAAGACGCTCAGTGGTGAGGGAACACAGGAGTCTAGGTCAGCTACCGAAAATCTCTGAGGAGGTAACTACAGCCAACAACAAACACATAAACATACAGTGGGGCAAAAAAGTATTAGTCGGCCACCAATTGTGCAAGGTCTCCCACGTAAAAAGAAGAGAGAGGCCTGTAAATTTCATCATAGGTATACCTCAACTATGAGAGACCAAATGAGAAAAAAAAATCCAGAAAATCACATTGTCTGATTTTTAAAGAATTTATTTGCAAATTATGGTGGAAAAAAAAATTTGGTCACCTACAAACAAGCAAGATTTCTGTCTCTCACAGAGCTGTAACTTCTTCTGTAAGAGGCTCCTCTGTCCTCCGTTCGTTACCTGTATTAATGGCACCTGTTTGAACTGGTTATCTATATAAAAGACACCTGTCCACAACCTCAAACAGTCCCACTCCAAACTCCACTGTGGCCAAGACCAAAGAGCTGTCAAAGGACACCAGAAACAAAATTGTAGACCTGCACCAGGCTGGGAAGACTGAATCTGCAATAGGTAAGCAGCTTGGTGTGAAGAAATCAACTGTGGGAGCAATTATTAGGAAATGGAAGACATACAAGACCACTGATAATCTCCCTCGATCTGGGGCTCCCCGCAAGATCTCACCCCGTGGGGTCAAAATGATCACAAGAACGGTGAGCAAAAATCCCAGAACCACACGGGGAGACCTAGTGAATGACCTGCAGAGAGCTGGGACCAAAGTAACAAAGGCTACCATCAGTAACACACTACGCCGCCAGGGACTCAAATCCTGCAGTGCCAGACGTGTCCCGCTGCTAAAGCCAGTACATGTGCAGGACGTCTGAAGTTTG
The DNA here is from genome assembly GCA_020698575.1 of Bostrychus sinensis. Lineage (NCBI taxonomy): Eukaryota > Metazoa > Chordata > Actinopteri > Gobiiformes > Eleotridae > Bostrychus > Bostrychus sinensis. The sequence goes on along the minus strand of CM036253.1, from coordinate 18,875,853 downwards.
CTAGAGAGCATTTGGATGATCCAGAAGAGGATTGGGAGAATGTCATATGGTCAGATGAAACCAAAATAGAACTTTTTGGAAAAAACTCTACTCGTCGTGTTTGGAGGAGAAAGAATGCTGAGTTGCATCCAAAGAACACCATAACTACTGTAAAGCATGGGGGTGGGAACATCATGCTTTGGGGCTGTTTTTTAGCAAAGGGACCAGGACGACTGATCCGTGTAAAGGAAAGAATGAATGGGGCCATGTATCGTCAGATTTTGAAAACCTCCTTCCATCAGCAAGGGCATTGAAGATGAAACATGGCTGGGTCTTTCAGCATGACAAGTGATCCCAAACACACTGCCTGGGTAACGAAGGAGTGGCTTGGTAAGAAGCATTTCAAGGTCCTGGAGTGGCCTACCCTGTCTCCAGATCTCAACCCCATAGAAAATCTTTGGAGGGAGTTGAAAGTCCGTGTTGCCCAGCGACAGCCCCAAAACATCACTGCTCTAGAGGAGATCTGCATGGAGGAATGGGCCAAAATACCAGCAACAGTTTGTGAAAACCTTGTGAAGACTTGCAGAAAACGTTTGACCTCTGTCATTGCCCACAAAGGGTATATAACAAAGTATTGAGATGAACTTTTGTTATTGACCAAATACTTATTTTCCACCATAATTTGCAAATAAATTCTTTAAAAATCAGACAATGTGATTTTCTGGATTTTTTTTTTCTCATTTGGTCTCTCATAGTTGAGGTATACCTAGGATGAAAATTACAGGCCTCTATCATCTTTTTAAGTGGGAGAACTTGCACAATTGGTGGCTGGCTTTTTTGCCCCACTGTATGAATACTGTGTGCATTAGCAATACTGTGATATTTCATATTTACCTTCTTTGATAGTAAGATATGAAACTGTTTAAGCGATCTTCATGCTTGTTGAAAAAGCAACGAGATTTGAAACACTAACTTTATTTTTGCTACTGTCACCAAAACATTACTGCTGAGTTTTAGTGGTCTGTGCATAGGCTAAAAAACATAACCCTGTATATGCTATAATAACCATTTAGGAACAGTTGTCATTTTTTTTAAATAGTATAATTCAAATACATATTTGTTTTGTTTAATCATCTGCACTTCTTCAATATGCATACAATAAATAAGTACAAAGTCGTTTTTTTAGAGAGCATTGTGATCATTTTATATATAGACTCTTCTTTTTATAAGGTAGCTCTGTCTGTATGTTTTTGTATCATTATCAAAAATATGTTATTTACACATTATAATTAATATATAATATGTATTTACATATTTTACCATAACTAAGCAAGTGGCTGTTGAACCATATTTGGACAGTTTAGTTCATATGTGTATACACATTAATACATAAACTAAATTCTATATATTTTCATGGCAATCTTTGTCTGCAGACCAAACTGATGTCCTTTGTAACAACTAGAGACCAACCTTCTGGCAAAATATTAGGACTGTAACATAGGACTGTAGTTTACTGAACAAAGGAGCTTTAAGGATCATTACTGAGTGTAAGAACACATTTATAGAAACATTTATGGAGAAGCATTGAGAACTTCTCCAAACAAGAAGATTAATTTTGGTAAACACACAAATAATAAAAACAGTAACAGTGGTCCTCAATAGTCTCATTTTGTCCCTCTTCTCTAATGTCTTAGCCTGGTCATTTGCTGCTACTGTGAGAGGAAATTAAATTTCCCTTTCTGTGGAGTTTGTTTAATAATGGCCTGCTCCAGAAGGCAGCTGCCTCTTGACCTTTGTTTCCACCTGTTTTAGACCTGGCCTGTCTCATGTCACTCACCTCATAACATTGACAACACCACTTTACAGGGCGTTAATTGCTACATTCATTACTCTGCGTCCTGGCTAATAATCCTAGACACCTTGTAACATGCAAACTTTAAAACACTGCTGCTGGTTAACGGCTATCTCTGCTGCTGCTACTGAACAATAGGTGCTGTGAGTGACTTCTGTGACACACTCCTCAAATCTCTGTGTGTGCATTTCAACTGCCTGCTCTCTAATTAACAAAACACCATTTGCACCAGAAGTCAGACATTCACTCTCTTTATATCACATAATGGTTATCAACAGAGCCATTGTTCTAATGAGGGACTTGCAAACAAATAAACTTCTACTAAACTGAGTCTAGCTGAGGTAATAAATTGTTATTAGCACATTATTCATCACGTATCTAGAGTCTCTGTAGACCAAATGCAGACCTGTTGTGTAAATCCACGCTTTCACTCTTCCGTGGAGGAGACATAAGGCCATGACCCCTTTTATTCTTTCTAACACAGGAATGTGTGCAAGACGCACCATTAACTGTCAAATCACAGAGAGACTGTTAACAGCAGCGGCCTAAGGGAGTATCACCAGTATCACTTTATTTTAATAGAGGATACTTTACAAAAGTATACTTTTTTATTTTATCTTACATTTCCTGTTTTCAAACTGTTTAGTTTATACAGTACTGTGCAAAAGTCTTGCTCAGTTTTTTTTATTTTTTATGAAAGGCTATAAACAAATAAAGGTGTGACGATGTACAAAAATACACAAAACTGAAAAAAAAGTAGTGCCCAGACAGGGATTCAAAAACTCTAAGCTTTCTAAGGTCAAGGACCAATGCTCTTTCCATTGAGCCACAAAACCTTTATATCTCACAATGGTAAAGAATCCACTAAAACTATTTGTTCTTTTAGTGAGTGAAGTTCATATCTTTGGTCTGTATCTCAAAAACACTAAAGAATCCTTTTAAACACTCCTGGACCTAAACAGTGATCCACTCCAAAATATATATCATTTTGTCCTTTGTCCATTTCCTTAAATTTTCACACAAAAAAAAATAATAATAAATAAAAAATAAATTTAAAAAAATCTGTATTGATTAAAGCACTTTAACAGTTAACAATACTGTATAGTTGCAGCCACTTTTACTTAGATTTCAACCCCTTTCAGCAAATACTTCTCCTTCTTATCTTGCCTCAGGCTGAATGTCGAGCAATAACATCCTCAGTGTGTCCTGCCAGGGCAGTGGCTACTTTTGGTTGAGGAAATTACCATGTCTGCCTGGCTCAGCCCTAAATACTGTAGGTGTATATTAAGTGAATACAGTTAGCAATTAATTTAATCAAAATGTATGTTACCCTACTGCAAACCAGTTCTACAATCTTATATAGACTCATGGAATTAAAAAAAAAAATAACAAAAAGCATGAAGTCAAGACTATTTCCGTTTAGCTTTTTGGCTCGGGACTGGCCCGTGCTTACACTGAAAGGAGCTTTTCATCCGTGACAGCATGAATCAGACGCATAATTTGGAGAAAGCTGCTGACAGAAAATCAGTTAGAAAAATATTTAGATCTTCATGCGCTCCCCCAAATGTGTCGCGTGTTAGAAATACAGACTGCATGTAAAAAGATGGAAGGCAGCGGGGGTCTTTGTAAAGATCCCATTATGCCAAGCTGTTGGAGACACTGCACACATGACAGACACATGTCCTACCACACTTCTGCCCCTGCCCCCCTAAGTCATGTGACTGTCCAAGTACATCCTGAAGTAACAAAGGACGTACTCTCATGGATACTATATATTTAAGACATAAAATTCTATAAAATATTATTGTGCATCTGCTTTGATAACTGTATGACACGCTGCACAATTCAAAAAATACTTCACTATCACACACACATGAAAAAAAAAAAAAAAAACATCACAGTGATTGTTTTAGACCTCATGAGCGACACGGAGAAAACAAAAGAAGTGCTTGGATTGCAATTTGAACTAAAACTAATGAACCAGAATGCTATGAAATTCCAATCAGTGTCATGTTTTTATACCACAATTACAAAAAAAGTGCTACACTATTGCTTTTAATGGACCGCTTTAAGCTGCTTATGAAATCATTGCTTTTAATGTACAAAAATACAAAAGACTGCATGAATTTGTTCAGCTATAATTCTCTGAGGACTGAAAAAACATAATGGCTCAAGTGTTTGAAACCTGACAATATTACTGAAATATACAGCAAACAATACAGTTGCCACTTTTGGTAGTTGGTAGCAAATGTATAAGATAAAAATCAAAGAGGTATTGAACAGCTCCTTTAACGAGTGGGGAAAAATGCGATTTGAGCCATTAACCCAACAGGCTACATTTATGTGCTATTAGGGCTATTTCTTTTCAAAGAGTAGCTAACAACAAGCTGATTAGGTCACTATTGCACCACCCTGGTTTCAGTCTACAGGCCTTTAGAGTGTGTCCTGTGTTGGGTCAAACTGAGGGGAAAATATGCACCGGTAGATTGGACGTCACAAATTTGATAGCTTCAATCTTACTCATAGCTTATTAGATGTGGTGAATTTAACACAAAATGATGGTCATTTAAAGTTTGGTCAACTGCGTAGAGTGAATTCTGAGGTTGTTCACAGCAGCAGGCCATTCTGTGTGTGTGTGTAATACAGTCAGGAAAATCTGTTATAAAAGATTTTAAATACCTAAAATTGCAATGTAGGCATGGATCTTCTTGGTGCATATCTGTATCTGAGTGTGTTCCTCTGAGATAATCCCATAATTAGAGCAGATAGCAGAGGAAGTTTATTCAGGTGGGCCTTTAAACAGTCCTGTCTACCTTCTTTACAGTATGTGAGACAACTGCACACAAAAGCCTTGGAAATGGACACAGTTGAGGCCTTTCCTCCACTGTAACACTGTACAATCTTATCAGGAAACCGGTCTCTGCAGTACTTGTATTACACAGACAGGGCCTCAGATAATTATACAATATCTCATCAACACAACTGTATGCACGTAGTAGTCTGTTAAGTTATGCAAAAAGAAAAAGAAAATAAAAAAAGACTGTGAGCAGGATGCATACATTTGCAAATAAATATACAAATATATGCAAATTTCTCTTAGGCCAGTAACCATTTAGAAATAGAGGTATAATGGTTTTCATTTATTTTATGTCATTTTTCTTTACCAAACTAAACTAAATAAGTAAACACGTATTTTTTTTTTTTTTTAGTAGTAGTCCAATATTCTTACGTTTATTTTTTCTATGTCATAGAAAGCAATGTCTTCATTTCATAGCCTCTTTTGGCATACTGCTGCTCTGCTGTACAAATACAATATTATACTGCATAATGTTTTTATATTCAATATAATCATATAACATATTATTATTAGCTTGACATTAACCCCAGCCAACCAGCCAAATGCACGTAGATTTCCATTTTGGTGACACACTGACTTGGGTTGTTTGCATTTTTTTCTATAATTTTTACAACAAATTTAGGCTTGAATTTTTATGTTTTCATAATTAAATAAATAGTAGTTCATCATGATTAGGAAAAAGCTGCCTTAAGTGACAATGAATTAAGATATGTTTAGTTTAATACATGCAAAAAGATTCTGTATACAGTATTTAAGTTAATTAGTTGATTGTAAAAGACTGTAAAACTAAACATTACATTACTTTTTGCTTATCATAACGCCTACTACACAATAAACACATCAACATTTCAGCTAAACTGTGGCCAGTGAAAACCTTAATAGTACCTCTTGAAAAATACTGGTCACGGTAGCTGTGGGCAAAAAAGTTAATGTCAAGCCCTGATTATTATTAGTAGTAGCTAGTAGTATTTATTGCATATATTCTAATCTGATCTTGTTTGGCTGTTGAACCATTTCAGGATACTTTAGTGCACTTTTATGTATGCATTAATGAAGTACAACAAAGCAGGTACACAGCCAGTTAGTACAATAACCTTTCTGCTTGGTATGTAAAGTTAAGGCAAAGCACATCTGGCGCCAGTGCACCATAATAACTTATTGTAATTTGCTTTTTCCTGCCCCGAACAGGCTTGGACAGAAGCCCATCTGAAGACTTATCCAGCGACTTCAAGCTGCATGTTAGAGTGGAGTCATACTGCCCTCACTAGGTCATACAGGCAACTTCAGGGCTACTTTACATTACTAAATAAACATTACTAAATAACTAAAAATTAATACAACTTGAGTACAGGTGCTACGGCCTTTTACACAGAATATCAAGCCAGTGAAAAAACTGGGCCTAATTTGTACTCACAGTAAATAAACCACGTTGTTCAGGAGTGCTCTCATGAATGTTTCTCCATTGTATTTCTGTGTATATAGTTGAATATAGATTTTAGGTTTTAGAGTTACTCTTATCTCAGGCCCCACATTATTTCACAGGTCATTATTTTGTCTAAAAAAGTTTATAAAATGGCAAGAGCCACTAGACTAAACTTTAACAGATGTGTAAAATATTGCTTTTGTAATGCCTCTGTAATTTCAAGGACCATAGAAAATCAAGATTAAAACAAAAGGAACACAAAATGGGTTTACTGATGCGTCTTACTCAATACTTCTAAAACAATAAGTACTGCTGTAAGAGCTGTACAGGAGGATATGGGCTTAAGGGACTTGCAGAGTAAATCTATCCACTGTGTAATTTGCAGATCACGACTTTGGCTTGGACTTAGCTTATGAAAACAGAAAATGTCTTCTACTGTCAAACATAGTTATTTTAAGCAACCTAAACTATAATTTATATCTGAAGTTTTTCTGTACTGTGCCAAAACATAGTGTATAAAAACATATGGAATACTTTATAAAATGCTAACTAATTATAGTAAAATAAAGAATAAACACTGAATAAAAATATGCTGGTTACTTTTGACAATGCTTATTACAGTTTCTTCTTTTCCTTCGTACTCCTACAAGACAGACAGAAAACATAGGGCAGCATTGGAACAGTGATCAATGCTGAACCCAGCCATGACCCCAAAGTGTTTTCTGCCAACTTCAAGAAGGCCTCATGAGACAGAACATAGACCACACACCTCATACACACTAAAGTGGAAAGATACTTTTAAAGTAATTTGCTTAAGCAGATCCTCTTCTTTTTTTTAAGAAGTTCTTTTGGAGAACATTTTTAAGGGTTAAGAGTAACTTTTACTCAATTTTCAGGACATCCATTAAGTCTCTTTACAGTTGAAAAAAATATATTACAAAGGCAATTGATGAGATATTGTAATTAGATTTGTTCTATGTACTCAGTGGTTATCAGAGATTTACTCACATACATACTGCTGCTAGAGAGTTACAGCTACATTCAACAGTGCACAAAGTCCTACACAAGAACCTAAGTGTACGCTTGCAACTCTTACAGCCTGATTTCGGGTCAAATGATAAACCACAACCAAAAGAGTTTTCAGTTAACACTGGAATGTATTTCTGAAAATGAAATGAGTTTGTTTTAATGATGAGGCATCCTGTCATGTTTCAGGGAACCTGAACACACATAATGTGAGAATCTAGGATCAGAACAGCCCCATGTGACTCAGGAACTTCACAGAGAGAGTCCCAAGGTGAATGTGTGCAGTGGGATCACCATTGATGAGGCTCTGCTACAGCAAACATGGCAAGAAATCCAATACTGTCTTGATGTGCTTTGTGCAACTAATGGCACCCATATAGAGGTGGATTAAATGAGCCAAAAAACTTCAATATCTACTCCTCATTATGTAATAGACTCCACATATTTGTCTGTTCATTAGTTTTCTAATATTTTGTTTTTGTTGTAAAGAGACTCTATGGACACCCATTTTTAAGTGTATGAATGAGTTAAAATAGTTTTTACCTCATTGGCAAAGTGGGTAGTCATAGTAATAGTAGCAGTGGAAGTAATAGTAGTAGTAGAAATTATAATAGTATTAGCAGTAGTACCAGCAATAGAGGCAGTAGTAGTAGTAATAATTATTATTGCTAATCCTCAGTGCACAATGCTGTGGTCTCACATGCTATGCAGATATGAGCAGTGAGACCCAAATGAGTGAGCCAGAAAGTAGAGGGGAGGTTATAGCACTTCCTTCCACAGAGATAAATTTCCCATCTCCTCTGACAGGATACAGGATTAAAATAGATACATATATACACACTCCCTACAGCTGTCCAACATGTGCATTTTTGAGCAGGTCCACGTATAAACAGGGACATTTTCACACCTGTTAGTGCTGGCAGCACCGGGCATCTCTGACAGACAACTTCCCTCTGGCCATCATCGCCTCTCAATCGCAGTGGCGCTATCCAAGCAAACAGTCCATCAACGGTGCCTACAAGGACTCAGCGTTAGTATCAACAGCTCCTCCGTGCCGCTGATGATTACCACGCAAATGCCCTGAAAAAATAAGAGAAAATATCTATTCTGTTTGTTAACTTGGTGGGACAGAATGACTGCTCAGTGTTAAAGTGATTTACTGTTAGGGCTGTGTATTGACAAGAACCTGGCAATACAATATATATATATGTATATATATATATATATATATATATATATATATATATATATATATATATATATATATATATATATATATATATATATATATATATCTCGTAATACTGCAATAAAGAACTTAAGTGACATCCCATTCTTAATCCATAGGGTTTAATATGACGTGGGCCCACCCTTTGCATCTATCTACGTCAGACATGTACCTGTCTGATGTTCTCATCCAATGTCAGACACTGATGTTGGCTCGCAGTCTTCGCTCTGAGACTCTAAGCCAGTCAACTTCTTTCACACCAAACTCGCTCATCCATGTCTTTATGGATCATGCTTTGTGCACTGGTGCAGTCATGTTGGAACAGGAAGTTGCCATCCCCAAGCTGTTCCCACAAAGTAGGGAGCATGGAATTGTCCAAAAATCTCTTGAAGCATTCAGGGTTCCTTTCACTGGAACTAAGGGGCTAAGCCCAGCTCCTGAAAACAACACCATGTCATAATCAGAATTCAGTTATTTGGGTGGGTGAGCAAATACTTTTAGAAATATAGTGTATATCACAATTTTTTAACAATAGGAGTTTGAAAAACCTCACGTACACAAGCAAAATTTAACAAAAAACATGTATAATGTAATAATTGTAACAGTAATTACTGCAACTGTAGTTCACAAACAAATTGCCTAGGCAACAACATGCAAGGGCTTTTTTCTTAATGAAATATTTTGTCAACACATACAAATCTATATAGCCATTTTTTATATGAATACAATATTGCCCAATAAAATATTGCACTACATAGAAGAACTGATATCTTCTTAAGCCCTTACAGCTGAATGTAAGAATAAACATACAAGAATATAATACTGACCCTTTGACAGATTATTACAAAATATTATCATCTAAGATACAGGGTGCACAATAGCAGAGTGGTTAGTGCTTCAGCCTCTTGGCCACGAGATTGTTGGTTTGATCCTCAGGCCAGCCAACTACTAAACAGCCCTGTTTTTACAGTACGAGTACAGTTCTGTCAGGAAACCCATTCTCTCTGACAGGGAATCACATAAATATCAAATGCCTCATTAATGTTAATATTTCAGGGTTCATATATTTGGATATACATTTGCATATGTATAGCAGGTTCAATCCTTGGGCCAGCCAACTATATCTTTTTGAGTGGAGACTGCATGTCCTTCCCATGTTTACTGTGAGCCCTCCAGCAATTGACTTATAAATAAATGTGAGAGTGAATGGTTGTCTGTCAGTGTCTTTGTGTCAGCACTAAGTGGCCATTGTCCAGTGTGCATCACCTCTTGTTACCCTAACTGGTTTCTTGTGTTGACTTTTTTAGATAATTTGTAGAGCACTGCTAATGATAATATAATTCATTTGCACAAGATAACAGCTTGTTTTATTTTTTAATGAGCTGGGAGTAATAGATCTTGCCAACAATGATAAAATAGATAAACTGCTGATAGGTTTGCACATAGCATAGTTTTACAGACCAAAAAGAGTGGAAGACTGTGTGGTAAAGTCATCACATAGCAATATACAGCAGCCACATGCCAGAACCTATTTTAGTTTCACTTCTTTTTCACCTCAAGACACCTCCTTTTCAGATTTATGACTGTTCTTGAGATCATCAGAATAATATGTTACAGATTTACACTGCAGGCCTGAGTCTGGTTTGATCTTAAGGTCCGAGAAGACAAACAACCAGTCTTTTCTGTGGAATCTCAAAGTGTTTTTAAGGGTGAGTGGGATGCACTTAAGGTTGATAATTTATCTTAAGAAAACAGAGATTTAATCTGATTATCAACGACTGATTGCAGGTGTTTTGTATTTATTTCTGTTCATCCCTTCACATTAAGAATAGACATATTAAAAATATAGATTTTTAAATGTGGCATAAATACAATGTCATCAAATAGAGATTTAAAAAAGCTATATGACAGAAGAAGAAACTATATATAAGATAGGGCTGGGCGATATGGCCAAAAAATTTACCACCATTTTTTTCCCCATATTGTTCGATCTTGATTTTTTATTTGATTTTATGTTTACAATTAAAAACAAGCACTGTGCCACCTGGGATCCTTCAGTAAGAATCTAAAAGCATCATTGTAGGCCACAGTGAGTCTACAGAGACTGTTTCTTTTATAGTTCCACGCAGGGGTGAAAGTAGATTTTTGCTTATGCCTGTACTATAACAAATTATGCCTACATATATATTTTTAATAAATCTTGACTATAAATGAAAAATATAGACATGGCTTATACGGGGTTTAACAGGGTTTGAAAACAAATCAAACACACCCTATAAAGGCCAACACACAGCGGACGCACGTCAAAAAATACACCCCTATTTTTTTCTATGAGGCGCACGGCGGTGGCTGAAAACACATGGTCCCTGTACTTCTGCAGTAACAAAGATGGTTCTCTGCTCCATGTGACACAGACACACAGCTGTAAACACTGAGGGACAGTAGCTGCTGCTCGGGGGGACACAGGCAGCAGCTCCTGACTCCTGCTGCAGTCAGAGCACAGGGAACCTCCTTTCTGTCGCTAACTCGCTAATAACCTGTTATAGACAGGGGCGGCTCCAGACAAATATCATTGAGGGGGCAATGGGGGGTCCATATTAAATAAAGAGGGGGCAATGAAATTCTGACGCAACAATATACATCAAAAACAAGAGGCTAAAATCAATAAGCAAAATATAAATTACCATTAGTATTAATCAACAGTTCTGTCTAGACCAGTGGTGCCCAACCTTTTTCGACTTGCAATCTACTTTTAAAGTCATCAAGGCCTGGAGAGCAACCTTTATTTTTTTTTTAACCTCTTATTTCTATTAAACATAGTGGGTATTTATCAGGGTTATAATTATTGCAGTGGTTAAACATGAAAATAAAAATAGAAATAACCACTTTAATAATGTCACATTTTATTAAACTAAAAATTATAAACATTCATCATCAACTCAGGACAGGAATAACTGAATCTAATAAATGTAGCATATAAAGTTTTGTCAGTGATATTTACAACATTCCATCATTTCCTAAAACAGCTGATTATTATTGATTATAATAGGCCTACTACATTTATAATTATGCCTGAATTAAACTGCAGTATCAATGCAGCTTATCATCAAAACTCAGTATTATTTTAGTAACATTGGTGATTGACAGGAGCTCCATGGTAATGCTCAGGGGAGGAGCTTGTGAGACTTCGACAAAGTCAGCTTTCCTCACGCACAGCAACAACAAACTACTGCAGGACAAAAACAAAGCAAACAGGTGACATCAGGCTCTGCCACATTCCTCACCTGTCTCCTCCCTGATACCGCTGCCTCTCCTACCTGTGTGCGTGTGTGTGTGTGTGTGTGAGCGTGTGTGTGTGTCTGTGTGTGTGTGTGTGTGTGTGTGTGTGTGTGTGTGTGTGTGTGTGTGTGTGTGTGTGTGTGTGTGTGTGTGTGCGTGTGTGCGTCAGCCCCATGGCAGTGTTCAGAGCGGCCGCGGAGCGCGAGCCGCCCGCAGCCTCCACAACAGAACTGAAGTGAAAGCGGCCAGAACTCTGATTGTTATTAAGTTGCTTGTATTCGGTTTAGTTCGTAGCTCGTGCGGTTTCCTCGCGCTTCCGCGGTGTCCCGTGTGTTAGAAAGAATCTCAGACTGATCCATCTGCGGAGCATTCACATGCCATAGGCAAATGACTTTATTTGGAAAGACATGGCTCCGCGATCTACCCGCACTGCTTTTACGATCACCGGGTTGAGGACCACTGATTAAAGCCTTCTCAAGCGTTTGGTGTAATTTGAGGCGGCACTCCAGGTGTGGTTTGGGCTTAAGACGCGCACGCTCAATGCGTTTGTTTAAGGAAGCGAGACAATCAGTGAATGATGAGAGGGGAGAGGGACATTCTGTGCATTAAATCACATCACGGAGCGATCATAAGCCACTAAAAACCACGCAGACACATATATGATGAGATAAAGCACTGCCTGGTTCACATGCTTTAGCGTCAGATTTTTTTTTTCTCATAAAAGCGTCCGCGGTCCGCGGCTGCTTTCTAATGTGTGTTAAAGCTGCAAAGACCGGCCACAGCTGATCTCTTTCTAGCCGGTACTGCTACCCCCTCTAAATCTTTTGCCAGTACGTAGTACCGGGGCTTACTTTCACCCCTGGTTCCACGAGAGCTGAGCTGTATACAGAGGTGTACAAAAAGCTCAGAACAAAGAACACTTCACAGGAATAGAGCACATACTAAATTTATGCATCAACATGTTTCCCTGTGCATAGAGTTTACAACATTGTCTGTGGAAATCTCTGTCATCACGCCAGTCATCAGTTACAAAATGTCCAAGGTATTTGATCTCTCTGCAGGCTGCAAGAGGCCTGTCACATAAATAAAACACAGGAAAGTTTACATTTTTATCCTCTCTACTTCTCACAATCATGATATAACTCTTGGAGGGGTTGTATTTAATGTCAAACTTGCTGCCATACTCTGAGCAGACCTTTAATAACAGATGCATCCCAGCACTGTATGCAGGGGTGGTTCTAGAGGGTGGCCAGGGGTGGCCCCTCTGAAGTGTCCTAAATGCCCAGTCCGTTTACATCAAAATGTCTCATGTACCCTCCAGCAAAAGGGGTGGCCAGTGCCCCTGTAACTGTGAGCCTGTGACCCCTAGTGGCCACCCCCCTGAAGTGTCCTAAATGCCTTGTAAAAGTAACAATAAAATTCACACATTATATTGTAAATTTGTTTCAAGGGTTATTCTAGCGTTATAAAAGGAGGAGGATATGTTTATCATGTTTACAAAGATATATCAGAGTTATTCATAAAATAAGTCCCAGTCCATTTACCTTAAAACATCTCATGTACCCCTAGCAAAAAGGCTGGCCCCAGTGTGGCCCCCAGTTAAAAGTGGTCTAGAACACCTCTGACTGTATGGGCTGGTAATAACCAGATCATCAGCGTACATGAGATGGTTAACAACAGCACAGCACCTGTTTTACAACAATTTAGTTCTCTTGATAGTTCATCAGTTTACACATTAAATAAAACTGGGGAGAGAGTTCCACCTTGTCAAACATCATTAGTGACATGAAAAGGGGTTGACGAGCCACTGACCTGTTTAACTTGCAGCAATTGATTTGAATACCAAAACTAACTAAATAGTTTCTCTAAGCATGTGAAAAAAATAAAAAACAAAAAACAAAATGCACCATAGGCTAGGGTCCCAGTCACTACTAGGTGTTGCCAAAGCTTCACTGTGGGTCATGAGGTCCTCTTACAAAAAAGATGACCAAACGGTTTTGGCTAGTGAAAGGGACAGGAATTCATCTTGTTGTTCACAAGAACACTCCTGTTCTGTAATGTCCCAGGTTCAGATCCCGAACGAGCCCCCATTTGTCACAAACTCAGGGTCAATGAGTAATTGGCAAGGAGGGGAGATCCCACACAGACCAAAGTTTTGTTTAGATTCAATACCACAAATATAATTGAGTTTGTAAGTCAGCATGTGTGCATTGTTGTAGTGAAATGTTTCCCAACCAGGGGTACTGGTACCGCTAGGGGTACTCGCGCACTTTGCAGGGGGTACATGAAATTATTTCAAAATTTATTTGAAAGATCATAAGAAAATATTTGCGATCTTTTCATATTCAACTTTGAAAGTAAAAAGAAAGACAAGCTCAAGTGTCTCAGTGACTGATGAGAAGGAGGGCAAACTGCTAAAGAATATTAGTTGAATATGATTTTTTGGTAGAGATTTTTTTCAGTAGGTTCAAATGGGATATATTCAAATCATTTTTTTGTCTATGGAAAATCTATTATGAATTTAAGAAGGCTATTTTTTAATGTTTTTATTTTTAATATTCAATATAAAATAAAATGATTAAATGTAACAGTGAATATTGTTATATTTTCATTTTAAAGGCAGGGAGATTCTTATTTAATATATTGGATTTATATTGCACTTTACAAGCTTCTTAAGTTCCTCAAAGCGCTTTACAATTTGGTATTGGCATTATTCATTCCTCCCCAGTCACACTCGGTGGTGGTGAGCTACTTCTGTAACCACAGCTGCCCTGGGGCAGACTGATGGAAGTGTGGCTGCCATTTTATTCCTACCTCCAACCACCACCAAACACAGTCACACTGACACATTCATACAGGCAAGGTGGGTGAAGAGTCTCGCCCAAGGACACAAAGAGAGTATGTAATGCCTGTGGGGGCACTGAGCCGTCAACCTTCAGGTTAGCGGGAGAGCATCTCTACCAACTGAGTTACTGCCACCTCTTTACCTGAAAAAAAAAATGCAAGAGAATTTGTATTTACAAACAAAAAGAAACTATGACTGTGCCAAATTTCATTTGTCTACAATTTAAAAAATTGGCGGTCGACTCCCATAGGCGCAATGTTATTTGATTTTCCAGGGGTCGCCATGGAGCCATTTTGTAATGCTGTTTTTTTGCAAACCTTATGTAAATTACACCTGGCCTGGGCCTCAATTTTGTGCAAAATCTCAGGGGGTTTTGTGCTTGTTTAATGTCTGAAAATTTGCATATTTGTCAAATCTATACAGTTACAATAGGGCTCTCACACATTCGTGCTCAGGCCCTAACTAATAATCATGACTTTGATTCATCCTTATTTAGATTTTATTTTAACTGGAAAGTGGAAGATTTAATGTAGAGTCTTTCATTGCAAGTTTTAGTTTTTATACAATAATAACTCTAATGATTCAAACAAATAAAAAAAGCTGATATGTTGTGAGTTTTAAACGACTGAAATCATCCAGTTCCTTGCTCTGAAGGGTGGACTGCAGCTTCATTGAGTCTATAGGACTGTGCTGTCTCTCCACACATTTTCTGGACCTAGTTGTCTCATTTTGTCAGACTATTCACAGTAAACACCTATCACCACTGTCCGCGGTGTTAGGATGGGTGAAATATATATTGATAGTTTTCCCCGTTTGTCCTATGGATTAATTGCAGTATAAAACTATTCTCTGGACTGCTGTTTTTGTGCAGCACAGCAAATGCTAACGTTAGCTTAGCTCCTCTATTAGCTCTTGCTACAGGCAGAGTTGCTGCTGTCGCTGCTTATTTTTTTACGCTTTTTTTTTTATTTTATTTTTTTTTGCCTTTAAATGGGTAGTACCTTTTATTTGGTTATTCCTCTAAACTCCATTCCTCTTCTCTCTGGCTCCCACTGTAACAGGTGCACTGGAACCATAAACATAGGCTAAGTACGCTCCTCAGTCCTCTACCTTGTCTGTGGCTGCACTGTCTGTAAACTTATCCAGATCGAATTAAAGCGCTTTAAGCTAATCACCGAGATCGACCCTGTACCTAATCGCAATTCAACTTTAAATTCGATTTTTGGCACAGCCCTAATACAAAATGATTTATTACGTATGCAAGAAGGTGACAACTTTGATCTAACTTACACACAAACATGACCACGTACACTAGAGGTCCATACCTCAGTATTTTAAACCAGATCTAAACCAGGACTAAACAAGGTCTAAACAATGTCTAAACACATGTTTTAAGAGATCTACAATAGTACCTGTGCCTAAGAAATGCTCTGCTACTCATATGAATGACTACAGACCTTAACTTCAGTGATAATGAAGTGTTGTGAGCAGCTGGTGAAAAGGTACATAAACAACAGCATATATGCCACTGATCCGTTACAATTTGCTTATAGAGCAAATAGAGCTGTGGATGATGCGGTTTCACCTGCCTTACATACAGTGCTTCAACACATGGACAGTCACAACACCTATGTTAAGATGTTATTTGTTGATTATAGCATCACTTTCAATACAATAATTCCATCAATCCTTACAACCAAGCTAAAAGACCTTGGCCTCAGAAATCCCATCTGCCAGTGGTTACAGGATTTTTTGACAGGCCGACCACAAGTAGTGAGAGTGGGAAACAGATTTTCATCTACTGTAGTCCTGAACACCAGCGCTCCACAAGGCTGCTGTCTTTTATAGTCTGTACATGTACGACTGCATGGCAAAACATCCCACTAACAGAATAGTTAAATTTGCAGATGATACTACAGTGATAGGGCTAATTACTGACAATAATGTATTAGCCTATAGGGACGAGGTGAGCAACCTAATCATGTGGTGTCACAAAAACAACCTGTCCCTAAATGTGGGAAAAACTAAGGAGCTCATTTTAGATTTCAGGAGACGGAAACCAGCATACACACCTGTTCATATAGACAACACTCCTGTTGAAATTGTAAAGAGCTTTAAGTTTCTGGGCATTCATATTTGTGACTTGCTTTATTGGTCTCTTCACATTAATTGTGTGATCAAAAAAGCACACCAGAGACATTTTTTTTTTTTTTTTTTTTTTTTTTTTTTGAGGTGTCTCAAAAAATATGGCCTGTCTAAGAAAACCCTCATCAAATTCTATTGTTGTAAAACTGACTATGTTTTAATAGGAAGCCTGCTGGTGTGGTTTGGCAGTGTCACATCACATGACCATAGTCTCCTTACAAGAACAGTAAAAATTGCATCTTATTGGATCGCCACTGCCCCAAATACAGGACATTTACAAAAAACATTGCAGGAAAAAAGCACAGGTGCATTATGGAGGATACAAGTCACCCTGCACACAGCTTTTTTTCTTATCTTCCCTCAGGGAAGCGCCTGCGAAGCCTTAAGGCCCGGACTTCCCAGTTCGGGAATAGTTTTTATCCCTAAGCATTAAGGCTCTTAAACAGCTCAATTATAAGGAGGGCTGATGTCTGATTTTGCTATTTATATAAATACTGAATTGATTGCACTGTATATTATATTACATTGTATGTTTTTTAATTTTATCTTTTTTTTTTATGTCAATTTCTTTGCTAGATATTATTTCTTTTTTTAGGAGAGAGCGCCAGGGCACATCTTATTTCATTGCTTATGGTACTTTGTACTTGTGTGCACAAGGTCTAAACAAGGTCTAAACAAGGTCTAAACAAGGACTAAACAAGGACTAAATCAAGTCTAAACAAGGACTAAATCAGGTCTAAACAAGGTCTAAACAAGGACTAAATCAGGTCTAAACAAGGTCTAAACAAGGACTAAATCAGGTCTAAACAAGGACTAAATCAGGTCTAAACAAGGACTAAATCAGGTCTAAACAAGGACTAAACAAGGACTAAATCAGGTCTAAACAAGGACTTAACAAGCATTAAACCTGGTCTCGACAACAACTAAACCAGGACTAAACCAGGACCAAACCAGGACTAGACAAGGACTAAAGAAGAAACAAACCAGGACATAGCCAGGTCTAAACCAGGACAAAACCAGGACTTAACCAGGACTAAACAAAAAAATAAACATGGACTAAACCAGAATGAAACCAGGTCTAAACAAGCTGATGGACCTCAGTATTTCAAAAATTCTGTGTACGGCCCTGCACACAAAATACAGTGGTAAAACAATAAGTTTAAATTTTTCCCCAGAACTGTGCTAACCTTGACTATTATCAGCAAGATAATAGTTAAAAGGAGACTGATCTCCTGGATGGGCAGTGTGCGTAGGCTGGAGGCCACAGTGGGTTATCACCTGTCCCTCCTCCGCTGATCCTCATCCCCTCAGATCCGACACATTCAGCAGTTTGCACCGAGCCACTGCCAGGAAGCTCTGTCACAACAGATAATAGCCGTTTACTCTGATAAACACTCAACATTTCTGCTGAATATAACATGTTTGTTGCCCCACAAGTAACCTAAAACAAATGTATATTTTTATGTTTAGCCACAACAGGATCTCTGGATTTAAGCTTTCAGATTTCCACTGCTGTAGCACCAAATGAAATATTGAAGCATTGTGAGTGAGTGCTTATAGAGCAACTTAAGGTCAAAAGATTAGCGCGACCCTTCCTCCCCTCTATTCCACTTCAGAGTGTATCGTGACATCTCCTGGCTGTTTTCATACACTATCTACATGTATGCAAGAATATTTCAAAATTCTACACAAGTAATTCAAAAAAAAAAAAAAAAAGAGAGAGAGAGAGAGAGAGAGAGAGAGAGAGAGAGAAATTACAGAAAAAAAGGCACTATAGACACTAATGCTGTGTTGCATTTTATTTATTTATTTTTTGTACAATCTTTAAGTCTTTCTTTAGTTATTCTGTTGACTTTGAAAGGTTAAATGTTTCTGCAGACCTACTTCATACAGTGCTTTCATTTTTTGGCAATTTTTTTTTATACGTTTAATTATCATGCTAATTGTGCACATAATTACCACTAGCCACAAAAAAAAAAAAAACAAAAAAAAAAACTGCATATAGGAAATCCATAACCCATACTTCTATTTCTCAAAGTTGAATGTAACTAAAGCAGGCAGAGGCCCCACTGTGACAACTCAACCAAACACATTCTTAACAACACACTGCGATAATGCATGTGCAAACAACATTCACTTTACTCACTACGCTCATTAATAATATTTAATTACTTGTGACTCTCCTGTTATCGCCGGCTAAGAACATGTAATTTAAGATACTTTGTAATTAGGCTGTATTGTTTGTGGAAACCTTGTGTATACTACTTGGAAATCAATCCTATGGGATATTTCGAGGTAGAGTAAATGAGCAATTATTCAAAGCCAAATGTACTTCTTGAGAATATTTATAAAAATGGCGAGGCCTCTTGTTCATTTAATTAGAACAAGAATTTTTTCTTAAACCCTCAAATAGTCATGAACCACAAAACCCCATTTGCCTGTGAATGCTGCTTCTTCCAACAGTGAAAAATAATGTGGCATGTTTAGTTTTGAAAATCAAGACTGATCATGGAGGTGCTGCCAATGAGCTGGTCCCTGGCAGGAAATATGTAGTTTCGTGATCATCGCAGGGCAGTGAAGACTTGCCCATATCAGGTCTGCCAATATTAACAATATTACACAAAGCTCTCACGACCTGTGTAGGTTTAAAAAGTAGGTACTGCCGATCGTTCATTTCCTTCTCATTATTTCTGCTATTACAAAACCCTCAATCCTCATAAATGCAACTGTAGTGGCCAGGACAACCAACAAATCAAATGCCTGCTACCTAAAACACACCCACACACAAAAAGCACTTTAGCAAGATCTCAAGGTCTTTTCGCTTAGCCCGCTATCACTATATCCCACCCAGGAACCTATGTGACATTACAGTAGAGGAGGATGAATACTGAGTGCCATATGAGTGGATGTGTTGTGTTGTGTACTTGTGCTGGGGCCAAAAATAAAGGTAACTCAACAGCTTTTTGGGATAAGGAGCAGAGGAAGCAGCACCCTCCTTGGAACATTAGGGAATACAAGAGTAAAAAGCCATTATAGACAATTATTTCTACAGGGAACATATTGTGAAGGATGGAAGATTAATAAATAAACTGCTTTCCCAGCACTATTAGACTCCTGGCTTTTGGTGCTTTTGTCTACTTTCTCATCATGATGTGGGGAAAACAAGCCATAATCCACATTCTCTAATCTTGTACTGGATTACTGTCAGCACCTTTATACACCATGGCAACTTGTATCTCAGTAAGTTGGTAGGTGGTCTTGTTTACTTTCACAGTCTTGTGCGCCCATTAATCATTGTTGTGTTTATATACTGCTTTGTTACGGAGGAAATTGAATTATGGAGATGCCCTTGTGGGTGTCTCCATTTTATCATCTTCATCAGTCTGATCAGAAACACACTGAGCTCCCTCCAACACTGGGTCATAAAGTCAAGTAACATTGTTCAGCTACGCAGTGATTTCCTAAGTATTTCATCATGACTTAGCTTTAGGTGGTCATTCAACAGAGGTGGAAATTCACTACTTTCACTTTTAAGTAATATACTGAGCTGTACTTTTTGGGTACAATTATTTTTATTCAGAGTAATTTTAAGAACATGTTTACATTCTCAAAACAAGGAGTAAAAGTATTTTTTTATTGGTAGTATTAGCAGTTGTTCTAGTAGTACCAGTAAACACATTCTACTTTAAACTTTGAAATTGCTTTTATTTATTTGAGTAGTCATTTTGTTTAGCACTTTTGAGAATATTAATAAGACAGTTTTGGAGTTCCCTTCTTCCACCTCTATCATTCAAGTAAACAAAACAAAATTAAAAGCAACCACACAAAGGCTGACTGTTTATCTTGTGTAATGGTTGCCTCCACAACTGCCAAAAAATAAAAGGTACACAGCCCTCAGTGTAACTGTATAGTGAGTAGTAGTTAAATGCATTTCGCAACACAACACAAAAACTACAACTTTTATTTGAAGTAAAGTTGTACTGGCATATATGAAATAGTTGTGCTAAACATAATGAAGGAATGTAGAATAATGTAAACAATCAATATGTTATAATATTGTATGTTTAAGTCAAGGAACAAAAGCAAGCGAGTGCAATGTTAACGTTAATATACCTGATCTTGGAAAAGTAACTAAAATTATGACAAAGATACAGGAAATAGTTATGGCAATGTCATTTAAGTCACTTTTTGGAATAATTTCTCTTTTTACCTGAGTCAAAGATATTTTTTGGTTTGCCCTTTAGGACAAAGTTCACATGACAAATAAAGTGCAAGCATTAAGACTTGAGTTCACAAAATTCAAGGCAAGGTCTAGAAAACAAAACATATAACCACCCATCCATTACCCAAATCAATACTGTGCCTGTATCATGATTGTAAACATGTTCAGAGAAATAGCATCAAGTGAATATTGTCTTATAGTCTTTGTGTGCGCTCCTGTTTGAAGCTGACGCTGAACTTCCAAGCTTCAACGTAATGGGACAAACAGATCTCATCCGGGAAGAGGTCCTCCACATCAGATGGGACGTCCATGTCTTTGCGCTCCATGTAGGAAACCAGTGTATCTTTTAGACTAGAAGACAAACCATACTTTAAAATTAATTAATTTTTTTTATACAGCAAGCTAAACTGACAACTTCAACTAAACAAAAAGGAGTATTTTATATTTATCTAACACAAAATACTAATTCATATAAATCCAAGTTTATTTCTTTATGTGGCATGTGATCTTACCCCCACTCAGGTTTGAAGGTATCTGTTGCTTTGGGTTTGTTAAGCATCAGCACAAGGAACTCGTGCATCTCCAGCAGGAAAATGTCAGCGCTGTTTTTAGAGAAGAAGCCTGTTAGCAGCCTGTGCTCGTCCGCTCCTAAGATCCTGCTTATAGTCCTTCGAAATTTCTCCAAATGGATCCTAAGGGACAAAAGAAAAACATTTCCTAAATCAATAATACTGCTGATATGATATATTTGTATCTCTGTAGATTGTAGACAATAAGGTATACATTTACCCTTTTAAGTTTGAGCAGACTTTCTGATTTGAGTGACGTAAGCAGCTGCCACAGTGCAGCACAATGCTTTAGGTAACACATACTCAGGGCCTGTGGCAATTAGGTACAAAAACAAAATAATGCCCAAACAAAAGCATAAATCCAAGACAAGACATTTGTTCTACTACAACAAGTGAATAATAGCACAAACATTTTGCAAAAAAGGTAACAAAACAGTTATTCTTCAGACCTTGAGGATATGTGGAGGTATTTGATTTCCCATTTTCAGCTCCTCCTCCAGGTAGCAGGACAACTGCATATGAGGATCACCCCCAGTCATGGCAAGAAAGCCAAGGGCTATTTCCAGTGTCGACAGTGCATCACACACCTCACTGTAAGAGTCCAGCTCTGTGCTTACAGCAAACAGGGTGAGGGCTTGCAGAGGTTCCTGAGACAAATAAAGTTATGTAAGAGTCACTGCTACCTACTACTGAGAAGGCTACAGAGCAGCTTTTACTTACTTGTATGATCTTTGCCTTTATATCCTTCAGGATAATCTCATAGTTACGGTCATGCCTGTTCACTAAAGTTGGAATGCCCTATAAACAAAATACAGATATAAGTAATTCTATCCTATACATACTCTTCCTGTAGTTGTTTTTATTTAGTTTTGCTCACATTTAGAGTGATCAGAGGTTTGCCTAGTAGAAAGCGTGAAACAATCTGCTGCTGGATTTTAGGCAAGTCATACTCATGCAGAGTTTCCTGTCCTTTCTCAATGCTGTACTGGGTGTTGGACAAAACCAGGGGCATTAGGTCTCTGTCCAGCTCATACCGGATCACGTGGAGGTCAGTCAGATCTGCTGGACTCACTTTGTAGCTGGGATAAAAAATGACAGATCTTTATTGCATTTTTTTTTTTTTATCTTTAAAGAAAACTGTCCTTTTCATAAGTTCACACACTCCTAAAACAGAATGTGTATGAAAATGTGGCATGAGCGCCCCCACCTGGTCTCCTCTCCAGTGAGCTTGTCCACACTGTAAACCAGGTCATTGTGCAGGGCAATGAGGTAACTGACAAGTGCAGTAGAACACAGGCCTGGGCCACGACGACTGGGTAACAGCAACCTAAAGTCACAGTTAAGGTCCAAGTCTTTGTGGCAGAACTCGGCTGGAAGCTTAATCTCACCTGAAATATATTAAAAAGCACAATACATGTTTATTTTTATGGCCAGTGTTTATTAACATTGTTATTAATTGTAATTTTACCATTGGTTGCCAAATACACTCTAAGTTGATTCCAGGTCATCAAAAGAATTTTGATATGTTTCTCGTACCAGGCCTTTAGAGAGACTGCACAAAAGACAAAAAGAAAAACATGACACAACTGATACTGTATACCTATCAACCCTCTCTTCCTTAGATTAGCAGAAAGAATATGTTCTGTGGAAAACATTATACACCTGGATATTTTACAAAATACTTTGGAAGTGATGATTGATTGTGCAAAGTAAGAAGTCAGAAATTTGTTAATAGTAGAGTTGAGATGTTCAATACCTGATTTCTGACTTTCCAAGAATTCAGCTATGGTGCCACACAGTTCATTAATGTTTTGAAACTTTTTGACCAGATTTTTCTGAAAAGTGAGAATGTCAGGAAGGAATTTCACCAGCCTGTACTCGGCTTCCTAAAACATAAACAAAACTATGAATACAAATTACATGCTACACAGTTAAAAGAGGACACTTTTGTGTGCTTGTTGCCTCCTTACCCTATGCAGAAATCTCCAAAGAACTGGTAATGTGTCTTTGCCATCATTCTGCTCTAAAATGTTGGTGAGACCTAAAAGAGACACTTTCTCTCTGCAGCTCCACACAGTGGAACAGTGGATTAAAGAGTTTTGAGGTAGAGAGCTCAAAAACAGCCGAGGGTCCCCGAACATGACTTTCATGATTGGACTGGCAGAGATGCGATCATCTGACCGGATGAGTGTGTTCACCTCCTTTAGCTGTCTGTCCAGGTTCTTTAAATGACACCCAAAAATTTGTAAAAAGAGAAATATATGGATAGAATTTGATCATAAAATAGTAAAAACTTTACCTTCAGGTTAGGAGCAATTATATTGCTCATTTCTGTCTCCCAAGTTATTTCTGGCTCCTTTGGTGGAGAGCAGAGGGTCAAAACGCACCGGCCCTGAAAGAAAAGATGTATTTAAAGAGCATATATTATGCAAAATCTAATTTTGTGAGCTTTCTATCATGTTATAATGTTCCCTCATCAAAACCATACCTGGAGTTGTGTTTTACTTCATTCACGCATGTTTAAGTAATCCTCTATTCTCTGGCACAGCCATTCTAAGCCCTCAAAACGCTCAGTTGTACTAACCTCTGCCTCCTGAATGAATTCCTGCCCACTCCAGGATGCACTCACCAATCAACAAGCCATCTACATCCAGTCTACTCTCATTCATTTATACAAACAATGGTGTACAGCTAAAGGTTGCAATATTTAAAATGCTGGTCTAGAGGTGACCATGACTGTTTCAAAAATAAATAAAAACATAATATAGCCCTTTTAAATTCAACTTTGGTTCATCTGGAGCAGCACTCTATTACATTTTTCACATTACATTGTTATACTTGCACTTAATTTATAACAGAACTATATTACTTCCATGTTAGCTTCGCTTCACTGGCTTCCAGTCAAATTCAGAAATAAGTTTAAAATCCTTCTCATGACTTACAAGGCCGTAAATGGTATGGCCCCATCCTACCTTACTGATGTTTTAGTGCTGTACCAACCAAACAGAGTACTGCACTCACAAAATGCAGGGCTATTTGTGGTTCCCAGGGTAGAGCCTTTAGTTGCCAAGAGGCAGACACAGACTCCATATTTAGGTCAGGCTTAAAACATTTCTTTTTGAGAACGCTGGTCTAGCCAGATGGGAACAGGGTTATCTCCACAGTTGAAGCTAATCTGCTCTAGGAGCTAGAAGCTGGGGAAGTATGTTTTTTTTTTTTCCTTACTGACAAAGAGGGTCCAAGGACTGAGGACTATTTGCCAGTTAACAATAATAATAATAATAATAATAATAATAATAATAATAATAATAATAATAATAATAATAATGCAGTAATGAGTTTTTCTATGCACTCAAAGTCGCTTTACAATTTGGTGCATTATTCCTTCACTCTTCAGTCACACTCTGTGGTGGTGAACCACGTCTGTAGCCAAAGCTGCCCTGGAGCAATGCCTAGCAGGGATCAAACTGCCAACCTTCAGGTTAATAGGTGAAAGTCTCTACCAATTGAGCTACTGCCACCCAAGGTTTGTTTGTCTGTATGATTGTTTATTTATGTCTATTCCTGTAAAGCCCTTTGACACAGCTGTTGCAATATTAGGCTATATAAATAAAATTTAATTGAACTGATGTGAAAAGCAAAGCAAAAACAAGACAACCCTTTAGGTTAACAAAAGATGCAAGTGAACTGTTCTAAAAACACATACTGAGGAATATTGTACGTACATGTTTGCTGCTGGGGAGGATGAAGAAGGCTGCTGATGAACAGATGGACAGAGCTGACTGTGTCATCTGCCCCCTTTCCAAGAGACCTGATGAGATGCTTCTGGTCCTTTTTCAAATGAGCAAGAAGAAACTCTCCTGGATCAGCTACTTGGGGCTTGATAATAGTGGAGATCATCTATAAACAAAGAAGTATACAACTGACCAAAAAAAAAGCACTTCAGAGCAGGTTTTTTTCTTTTAAGCAAGCTTGCTTCTCAAAATCTAAACCCTCACTCACTGTTCAAAACAGACAAAAATAAGATAATTTGAATAAACTTACAGGTGCACACTGTATCTAGCTTTTAAGCCTGGTAGAAAAATATTATAACTATAATAGACTGCCCAAAGATTGCTCCTGCTTTGGCCTGGTTTACTTTGCTTTTTTAACCCTTTTACTTTTTATTTCATGATTCTTGGACTAACTTTTTTCATAGATTTTTTTTTTTTAATCTTATAGGTGAACCCAAAACTTTTTATACATTTACTGACTAAACAACTTCTCGAACAATCTGAACGACTACAGTCTGGCACATATTTTTTACTATTTCAGAAGTAAATACAACAACAACAAATGCTCTTTGTGAAAATTGCTGGAGATATCTATTTAATATCTATTCTGCTGCATCGTGTCCTGTAGTTAAGACAACACAAAGGTTAGTTTACAGTTTGGTCTACTATCCAATCTTATTATAACTAATAACTAACGAAATAAAGTCTACGACAACGTCCAGACGAACTGTGATACAGAGCAGTAAAGTTACCTGTGCGTTATTGCAGAGGCCCAAAAACATAGCCATGTGAGTGACCATGCGAATGATTCCAAAGGGAACAAGGGAAAAGCTTTTTGTGTCCAGCATGTCTGGATTGTCTCTGCGACTGGGGTCACCAAGGATATGGCCTGTCTGAGTACGATCACCCCTAATAGATTCAACAACAAAAATTAACACAAAAGAAAGTGTTTAACATTATTATACCATTATTATATTATAACAACAAACACAAAGCTAAAAGTAAATTCAAATTACTTACTGCAGCTGAACAGGTTGAAACCTATTCGCTGGAATATGATTGATTCCTCCAATCTCTGCCCCACAGTCCACACAGCGACTGGTTTCCATGGGTCGGCCACACTGTAAAAACATTGCATTTGATCTTAATCCAGCAGTGTCTCCTGCTATGCTAAACAAACCTGAAACTACATACCTCACCAATAGCACAAGGATGACCATTAGGACAGTCTGTGATAAAAGTAAAGGTGATACATACATAAATACATACATACAAATATATAAAGATAGATAGAGAGATAGATAGATAGATAGATAGATAGAGAGATAGATAGATAGATAGATAGATAGATAGATAGATAGATAGATAGATAGATAGATAGATAGATAGATAGATAGATAGATAGATAGATAGATAGATAGATAGATAGATAGATAGATAGATAGATAGATAGATAGATATATAGATAGATAGATAGATAGAGAGAGAGAGAGAGAGAGAGAGAGAGAGAGAGAGAGAGAGAGAGAGAGAGAGAGAGAGAGAGCAAGCAGGGTTTCCACTCTATAATTTATTATAATATATTATATTTACTTACTATACCACTGCAAAGTTCCCATAGCCTTGTTGAGCCACTGCCAACATATCCTCTGGCATGCTGGGTAGAAATGCCGCCTGTAACAGTAGAAGACGCTCAATAAACAAGGTAGTCATAATTATAAATGTTAGGACAATGTTTTTACCTGCATGCCTGTCAGGTGCCAGAGCCAGCTGTTTTAGAGGTCCCAAAATCCCCTGGTTCCCACAGAGCAAGACAGCAGCCAGATGGACAGTTAGTTCAAATAAGACACAGTGACTCCTAGAGGTGGCAGGGCTGAGAGTTAAAGGCCCAAGCTGGTTTGTTACTAAGGCCTGTGCAAAGGCCTTTAACTCTGGGGTGTAGAGGACTTTGGAGTGTTTAATGTAGCCCATCCAGACGTCTATTTGCTGAAAAATAACACAAAAATAAATATTTATTTTGGTTGTACCTAATTTAATATGACAACAGAACAAAGAGCTAAATGTTTGGCCTTTCTGTACAGATGTACCTCAGCTTTGGGTTGAAGGATTGTACTGGTTTCTCTGTACAATGCGGTGACTTCTCTGTACAGAGCTAACAGGAGATAAACTGCTCTGCACTGAGGCACACATCTGCACCTCTGGGAAATCAGGACACAAACAATTACAATTACAAAATAAAAATAAAAAATAATAATAATATATATTGTAGCCTTACCTCACAAGTCTCATCCAGGTCATCCACTGTGCCATCCCAAAACTCCCTTTGCAACAGCATTTCGGATGGTTTGGTAGTCAAGACCACACACAAGAAACTGGTCCATTGGAGCCTCTTCAGCCTTTTGTAAAGCAGGATGTTAAAAATACTTTGTCTTTCTTCAAATAAAAATATTAAAAAACACTAATGTAGGTAAAAGTACCTTTTGCAGTATTTCCTTAGGGAAAAGCCAGCTCATTTGCTGAACTGTGAGGAGGTTCTGGACATGCTCCACTCCGTGTTGGCTTCCAATTTTTCTGATCAAATAAACACGATACCAGTTGTTCCCACTCTTTGTGCACAAGTCCTTTACACTTTTCAGGAAGACACTGGACCTAGTTTGGCCTTTGCTGAGTTTCTGCAGTCATATTAATAATGGCATGAGCATGAACACATTAAGAAAATGTAATTACAATAATTTACTACACATTACCTGCTGCTGTGATAAAACCAGGCAGCCATGTCCAAGTCCAAACGAACTCTTGCCACCTGCTGTATGCAGTCAACAGTGGCTACATCAAGAGACTGCAGGTCTGAAGACAGTAGATCAGTAAGGAAGTTACTTTCTTCTTGTAGACACAATTTCTCAAACATGGAATCCTAAAAAAATGAAAAAGCATATTTCACATGAAAATACATATCTCACATATTATACAACTTATTTAAACAGATAACAGACTACAATTTGCTACCTCAAAACAGTTTATATATAGGGAGTAAAGTTCAGTCTTCTCTTTGTTGTCCAAGATGTTGCTTTGCTCCACTGCATGCAGATGATGTTGCAAGTACTTTTTGATTTTACCAAAACTGACAAACAGGACAAAAGTGAATACACACAAAATAGTATAGAAATAATGTAAAGATGAATGAGTATTTAATGTCATAAGCAGGCCATAGCCTGTTCAAACCTTACCTGTACTTCAAAAGGAGTTTCAGCACTATTGAACGGACCACAGGACTTTTATCATAAGATTCATCGAACTGGCGATAACTCCTTTGTAACAATCTGTCTCCTTGTTGTTGCTAGAAAAAAACAGAAACAGTAATAAGAGATGGTAAAATGGGCATATAAGGTTGGTCAAGTCAAGTGTAATATACCTCCAGGAATTGGTGAAGGACTCGCCTCGAGCATGAGAAATGACAGTAAATCATA
The DNA here is from genome assembly GCA_020698575.1 of Bostrychus sinensis. Lineage (NCBI taxonomy): Eukaryota > Metazoa > Chordata > Actinopteri > Gobiiformes > Eleotridae > Bostrychus > Bostrychus sinensis. The sequence goes on along the minus strand of CM036253.1, from coordinate 18,847,191 downwards.
AATAACTTGCTGACTTGGAGGGGAGTTGTCTTTGAAGCACATAGCTGACACAAACTCCACAAAGAAAGCATTGCAATGCTTCCTGAACTGTACGTGCTTGTTTATTTGTAGCTCTACAAAAACAAACAAAAAATATGACAATGATTTAGAATGATACTAGGTTTAATAAGAAGTAAAATAGATACATATTCCTTCCTATCCTACCTTATGGCATCTGAAGGAATCACAAGAAAGTCATCAGTTAACTTGCTGCATGCAGTAGGGACAGTACATCTGTCCCAGGGACAAGCCACTGTCTGATGCAGGCCAGACAGTAGATATGATGACAAGGGAGACAGATTGGGTCTTGAGGGTCTCCAATACACACTGAGCACCGAGGGAGACCAAACCTGTAAAAATATCAAATGAGTAACAAGTATAATTAGGAATACATTAATGCTTGGACCATACTAGGGTAAATAACATGCCCTTACCTGAAGATGCATTCAACTGCTCCATCTTTGCAGCTTTTCAGTAAACCAATCACAGCCTCAAAGGAATCTTTAGTTTTTAGGTTTGTATTCTTTTCCAAAATCTTGACAGGGTTTAAGGCCAAAAAATAAGTAAATTACTCTATTTATTGTGAACACAATTTAAAAATGACATGATCTTTTCTACAAAATTAATCTAACCAACCTGCCCAAATCTTCGCACATGCTCTAAAACTACAGGGACCAGCTTGTGCTCTATTTCCTCAATGCCCAGCAACATATGCTCCACAAATAAAGAAAGACAAAATATGCGATTCCATGCATCTCTGAGAAAAATAAAACATACCAACGTTTGTAAATGTAATTTCCAATGTGCTACATTTAAAAAAAAAAACACTGCATGTCTTACTGCACTCTGCGGACAAATGTCTTGCTTCGCTCTCCATAGTGTCTCACACTGTCTACAGAGCACACCACTTCAATGGGAACCTGGAGTTTATGGACCTGTCTGAGCCAAGTTTGCCTTTGGTCATCTGTGTCCAGAACTGTGGGCTCCAGATGTTCCACACAAGCAAAAGCAGCATATACATCGAGTACCTTGAGGACAAGTATAATGAGTCAAAGCAGCATATACATCGAGTACCTTGAGGACAAGTATAATGAGTCAAAACAGAATATATTATACCAATATGTAATGCCTGGTTTACACGGCAAGATTTTAAAGTCGTTGAAAGATTTTCTAAACCTGAGAGACCCCACACATGGCGATAAAAAAAAATAGATATAACAGTTGAGGTCCTACAGTGTGTGGTGTGCAGCCACACGGCAAAGACAACACACCACACACGAACAGATTTTACGCACGAACATTCCCAGATGAAACGGTAAATCTCATAAAACCTCACGAGATTAAACGTGACTTCGGCGTACACAAACATGGGGGATACCAAAACTGCTATAGTTTGTGGACTATTTCTAACAGAGAAAAAAAAATACATACAACACCAACAACACCGGACTTTCTGGTGCACCATGACAGCTGTTTTGATTTTGGATTCCCCTCCGTGCTTCCGTCACTTTCGCTTTCTGATTGGCTACACGTCACATTTGACAGGGTGCGTGCTCGTTGGTCCTCAGGACACACCGCACATGCTGCGATATCGGGCCAAGACAATCCAACATGTTGAATATCCCCAATCTGAGATCAGAGCAGTCCAAACGTCCTTCCGAGCAGACCAGAGGGCACCCTTAACACACCACACACAGCATGAATAGTCTGATAAGATTATATTTAGTGCCATTATGATAATCGGGGCATCCTCAAGATTGTCGGAAGAGGAGAATCGGGTCAAAAATCGGCATAATTATCTTGCTGTGTGAACCAAGCATAAGTATGTATGCAAGTAGGATAGAGAGAAATATACCATTTCAAGTCCCTCTTTGGAACTAGGATTTCTCAAAAGGTCCCCAGTGACTTGAGGCTCAATGCAGATCATCCTGGAGAGATTCTGCAGTCTGTTCTTGAACTCGTGATAAGCAGCATGGACCCAGGTAAGAGATGTCTTTGTGTCAGTGGCGCCAAGCTTTATTTTCAGCTCATTCACACAGCAGTTTAATGCACCACACAGGAGCTGGTAAAATGTAAAAATAAAAATTTAAAGAGTAAATATCACACATTAACAAAGTAACAAATATGGATTAAAACAAAAATAAAAAACCTGCATCTCTTCTTCAGAGGTTACATTCATGGTCAATGAGACATAATCCTGTAGATAACGGTGATAGAATTCTGTCTGTGTATCCTGGTCTTCTTTTACAATGTAACAGTCCCAACGGTGTCTTCCAAAAGAAGTCATCAAAATCTAGTTGTGTTTGCCCTAATGGTGCACAAAATACATTGTATTATTCATACTGCCACAGACAATACACTGTCATTAAAATGATAAGCCAATCACTTTTACTTTCGTGCAAAAGTGCATGAACCCAGAGTTCCTCCAGGTAGTCTCGGATCCTCCAGCTGAAGGGCATGCTGCAGCCAATGTTCATCTTTTGGGTGATGAAGTTTTGGACCAGAATTGTTCTGCTCTCAGAGCTAGGGTAAAATATTTCTAGTTAATATTTTCTCCATAATTTTACAAACTAATATCATAACATAAACTGCAACAGCACTACTTACTTGTGGTCCATGCTTAAGTGTGGAATTTCCAAAAGGCTTTTCATTACCAAAAATGTCTAACCACAGTCCTTTTAAGAGATGTTCCACAGTTTTTATCCAACAAAATATCCAAGTTTTGGTCACGGTCAATGATTGAGACAAGGTGAGCCAACATGGGGACAACCACAGCCTGAATGCGTTTCCATAAGGTGTTCCTGTCATTCCACAAAGATTTTTAAAAATATATATTTATTTCTGTTATGCTTCATTAGCTGATTTTTTTCTTACCTGAATGTCCCTCCTTCTTGCAGAGCATCAATGTTGGAGGCCTCCTTCATGACCCAGTTGTTATTAATTGATAATAAGCTGTTATCAACATGAGTGGCCAATAAGGCATGAAGATGCCGCTTTATTGTTTCTAGAAACTTTTCCTAAAAGAAGTAAAAAACAAAGTAAAATTAGGACATCTGTTTTTCATTATATATATAATTAAAACAACAGATCAGATTTTTACCTATACCTTTCTCATTCAAGTACAAACATGTGCTTTTGCAAAAGTACAAACGTCTCATTTTGGTACCTTTCATTTCATCGTTGTCATTCAAGGAGAGTCAGCAGGATCTCCACTCTTTGAGTACTGCGGAAGCCGCACTCCAGTTGATCCCTGAGCATCCCCACTGCACTCTGCACACAGCTCCGCACAAGGGTTGTGGTGTCAAGGACTGAATCCAAGTCCTGCAGCAAGAGGGCATGTTACATTTGTTATATTTAGCTGGTATGAAAGATGAAGTTAAACAATACTTACATTTTGATTCTCAGAATCTGTATTTTCCTGTTCAGTCTCCATGTACATGTCATCATCCACCTCCATGTCTGCAAGAAAGTTGTATGTCATGAGAGAACATGTGTGTGAAACATATATAATTAAAAATATAGAGAATAGTATACTAAATACCTTCAGGTTGACTCATATTGGTCTCAAACAACTGACTGAGTGTCATTCTTTGCAGGGTTTTAATGTCAGAAAACATTTCATTTGATCGTCTAAGGTCATCAATATGAACTGACCTCCAAGGTCCTAGACATAATTATAAATGTAATATGAAACGTTAAAGTAGCGTAAAATATATTAACAAAATTCTGAGGTTAGTAATAGTAAAGCAGACCTCCATGAAAGCCAACATAGGAAGTTCCTCCTATCATTCTTGGCAGCCGTGAAATAAAGTAGGCAAACACTTTCGTTCCTGAGTTCTCCTGAACTATTTTTCCGATTTCATTTATGGATGAATATCTGAAAATAAACAGCAACAAGTGAATGCATTTGTCTCCCATATCTAATGAATAAATGTTAGTAACATACTTTGCAGATGCAATAAGATTGTCACTCTGAGCAGCTTCGTCATAATCACACTGAATGATGAGTATCTTGTTTGGTTCGGAATTGTATCGTCTGGCTGTGAGGAAGTTCCTAGAAATAAAAACAAAAATTAACACAATCATTAGACTCTTCATTAACGTAAACATGTTACACACTCTTCACAAACCTGATCTTTTTTAGAAAGGAGTGCTCGGTGTCAAATTGCTGGACTGAGAGAAGTTCAACACTTAGAGCCATTTGCTCCAGAGGTTTTAAGTCAGATGCTGTTAAGAGTCTTGAAAATGTTGTCATCTAGAGATTGTAGAGTATAATTAACATAGCAACAGAAAATATAGGATAAAGAATTGTACTGCTAGACACTGCATTTACCTCTGTAAAGAAGGTGCTGCAGGGTTGTTCCTCCCTAATGTGAGCTAGTATATAGTCAGATAAACAGCCATTATTCTGCTCTTCACTGTAGACTCTGGCTAGATGCTCACTCTCCACTTTGGGAAGGTCACTGCGGTCCAAACGAACCACTGAATCCGGTGTAGCACATTTAAGAAGTACAAGTTTAGCCTCATCCAGAACTTTCTTCTCGGGATCAGACATTTCCATTATGTTGCTTTGATTCTCCAGCACCTGGAGCACCACAGAGGCACAAGTGTCGGAGTGGTATCCAATGAAGACCTCAGCTGAGATGTACTTGTGTGTCTGGAGGAATGCTGCCTGCTGACTGCTAAAAGACACAAAGAGCTCCACCCACTTCTCCAGCTCGCTAACCATCCTCTTCTGCTCAGCCTTAAGGACAGTATGGATGTCCAGATAGTGTTTTTCCAGTCTGTTGATGAGTGGTATTGGAAACTGTTTGTAAACTACTTCTCTTTCCTCAATGACAATGAGTCGGAAATCCTTATGGACCCTGCACTTGACTCTGTGGGTCCCCAAGTCCAAGGTCTACATACTTCTGTCCACCCAAGTATACATAGTACTGATTTAGGGCATCATAGAGGCTTTCGTAGAGGTTCTGCAAATTTAAAAGCACAACAGTTTGGCCAGTCTCCATGCAGACCTTAACTCTATTGATGTTGCGGCAAATTTGAGTGTATTCCTGGTCCTTTTGGGAAGCTCGAGCCAAAGATAATTTCTGGTTGACTGCTTTCTTTGAAGAAGGTTTGCTGAAGGATTTGAAGAGCTGCATAGTTTTTGGTCAGTACTAGCAAGTAACGGCACTCTTCGTCTTGTCCAACAGCCTGAATGTTTTCTTTTACAAACTCAATGGCGCTGATGGTCTCCAGGTTGGATGCAATTTGTAGTTTTCTTTTGAAGACAGTAACTGCATCTATGTCATCTCTTCCACTAAAGTTACGCAAAACTGCCTTTAGGACTTTCCTCTGCAGAAGGTTTCCGCTGAGAGGTCTTGCCAACTGCAAAAATCATCTTTATCAAGCTGTAGTAATCACGCAACCCAAAAAAGCCATTGCCTTGCTGCTCGACAGATCTCCAAATAGGCTCTAGCAAATGGTTGAAAGAAAGTCTCTGACCTTTCTCCAAAACCCTCCTTATCAGATGAGCATATACCTTTGGCACTCTCAATAAGCTCCCGCTCATCTGGATCACCACGGGAAACAAAAATTCCCCTGTTCATTTTTGCTGGATCTAAAGCCCAGTTGGATATTCCAATGAATCCGACTTTTTTGTGAGGTAATGGTTCATCATCAATGCATCCTTCTTCAAGCAATGGGTGGAGAGTTTTCAGTGGCATTTTTGGAGAGTCCTCAGCCAGACCAATCTCATCAAGGACCACAACTGAAATGTATTCATCCAAATTCTTCCCTTCCTGGAAGCGTCCACACTGTTTGAATGTGTTAATGATGCCCTCTGGGGTCGAATGAGGACTACATTGGAAAGACACCAGGTGGATCTGTTTGAGCCTTTTGTAAAGGTCAGAATGAGCAGCCTGGCCTTGCATTGCATCAGCCTACCAAGGTTTTGGAGAGAGATTTTGAACTTCCAGGTTTTCCAACTAAGAAAAGTGGGATTCTTAGCTCAATGCACAGAACCATCATGAAAACATTCTCTTTCAGAGCATTGTTTCTTGCAATTGTGTCTCCCATTGGAACGCCATTCAGAAGTAAATGCCTGCATGAGGGTGATTTCTTGCCATTATCTTCACTGGGGTGTATTCTGGAGGTAGGCTTTTGGAGACTTTTCTGCCGATAGTAATCCTTGTTCTCCAGACAGGCATGATAGCACACTCCTATGGCCATAACTAAAGACCACAGCACAGCATCTCTGTCTTCTCCAGTTTGATTCAGGAATCTAAATTTTCAATCTCAGTAAAGAACATGGCATGAATTGTCCAAAAAACCAAGCAAAAGCCTGCATACAGCGCTCCACATCTCTAAGACTCACAAAGCTGCATTCATCTTTTCTTTTGCGCATGTATTCGCTGTGATGCTGATAGAACATTAGTGATACACTGCAATGTAAGCTTCATCTATTTCTTGACTGTTTAACCACTCTTTGCACTATCTGCTGAATGTACATCTTCTCTGTGTCATCATTTAACTGTCCAAAGTCCCACACAAGTGGGATCATGCTTGGTGGTAAGGCATGAACTCGATACACTAACTGCCGTAGAGGAATAGATCCAAGTTTTTCATCAGTTTCCTCAGCTCGGACTCTGTATCCCAGACCAGCAGATTCTAGCCTCTCAATCATCTCATCTGTGTGCTTACGGTAAGGGTTGCACTGCTGCAATAATTTGCAGTCCGCAGCCTGGTGTCAGACCTTCTCCTTTGATTGTCTTGTCACAAAGGACCTCCTTAATGCTGCTGATGGCCTCTGTGGTGTTTGCCTCATCAAAGAACAGAACAGAATCAAAGTCATAATCTTGTTTGTTGATCGCAGCCATGCTTTCTGCTTCTTTGACTTTAGTATAAATCATGTCTGAAGTTGTCCCACCATGAACCTTGACTAATTTCATGTTCTCTGTAGGCCACTCCACTTTTTCGTAGCTCACAAAGAAATTTGATGAGCCTTGTTTTCCCACATCCCGTCTCTCCCATTATGATGACAGGAATGCCACACCTGAAGCGCATGTGGATTGCAAGTATCTTGAGTATGTTGTCAGTTAGTCAGCTCATATGTTTCATCTGGGTCGAGAGGCCACTGGATACCAAGAACATTGCACATTCGCTCTATTTTCTCCCATCTTGGAAGACGGTCAAAGTCAATGTTAAAAGGCACTCTTTGTAGCTTTAAGCCTTCGTAAAGCTGTTTAGTCATGACACTTCTTTTTATCACTCTTCCTGAAGCAGGATCAACTGCATCAACTGAGTTGTGATCATTGGGCTGAAGGTGGAAGCCAATAAAGGTCATGGACACATGGTCATCGTTAAAGAAGATGTAAGGATGTGGTTCTGTTTCCCATCTCTTTCGAACAAGAAAAGGAGCCAAGTCTTCATCTCGCACACCGGTCAAGTCCATCTGTGGCCTTCCAGGACTCTGGTCAGAAATACTGAGTGATGGAGTGGCAAAGTCTTTAGCCATCAAAATCATGAAGTCTACAACAAATCTTTTGAATCCAATTAGAGTGTCTCCAGTAAAAAGTGGATCACAGAAAACTGACGTTTCACAGTCTTGAAGCTGGAGATTCAGGAACCATGCAAAGTTTCGTAGTTCGGCCCAGGATGGGTCCATGATTCCACAGTGCATAAGAAGCATTTGAAGACATTCACCATGTGAGCCTTCAACCCCATTATATGTGAACTTATCCAGATCAGCTTGGTTATGAAAGCGGGTGAGATATTGGTAAGGTCGCTGAAAGGCAGCACTTCTGAATTCTTCATCATCCATCAGTGGGTCTTCATTATTAAATATATTGGGATCATCATTTTTCTTCAGCTCTATTTCTAGTACCTCCTTAGGAGGTCGGCAGAAAATATTTGGGAACACATCTGTGAATGAGGAATTTTGAGCCTAAAAAACAAAATCAAACATGTATTCTTACCCAATACTGACAATGGGGTCAGTCAATAAACATTTGTAAATCAGAATAATCCTACCTGGTGTGCTGAAGCTTTTGATTGTTCTAAGATCTCCACTACATAAAGCTGCTTCTCATTGCACTGCCACACTTTCCCCTCAGAGTTCATTAAATAGCCCAGAAACAGCAATTTGAAAAGAAACTCATTAAGGCCTTTCTGAACCTGTCAAATGACATGAAACAACCATGACAAACATGTATAACATAAATTATCTTTGCATTAAAGAAACCATAATCATTACCGATGACGTAACATCAAAATGAAACACAGTAAGTGTTTTCCCCTCTGTGTTGTTTAGAAGAGACTGGAGAATGGCATTCTCATCAACAGTAGGCTCAATCAGGCGGATGCAATTCATCACTGTGTTCGAGTGCTTTAGTTTTTGAAACAACCTTTTAATATAAAGAGATTTACCTGAAGAAAGAACAAAAGCTATTATTACCAACCACTAACTGTAACCATTTGAAATAGCATAATTCAGGACTACGTACCCACACCAGCTCTTTTTGATGACACAATACCAACACACAGTCTATCTTTGAATGCAGCTGCAGCACTACAGCGCTCTTCAGGAACAACATAATGTCTATGCAGATATTCCTGAATTCTTGCTATGGGAGCCTGAGGAACCATGTGTACTTTGTACTGGCTAAATGCAGAAGGAAGGTAAGCATGCTCTCTTTCTGAGCTGCAGAACATAACAAGCCTGTAGTCACGACTGTTTTGCATTTTGATGTGCTGAAAAAAGCTCTCAACTTTAGAGCTTACATCATATGTCAGCACATCTGCATACAGCAGCGAGTAGATCTTGTGTCCCCTGTATCCAGGGCTGAGACAGCGTCTTAAGAAGAGTTCCACTTGTTCATAAGGCGTTGTGGAGGTGCACAGGAGGACTTCATCATAGGTGGGTAATGATTCATCTTTACTGCTCATGTAAGTGGAGATACAAGATGTCAAAATGTCCTCGTGTGGACAAACAACCAGGTTTGGTTTTCCAATTGTCAGACCATTTGGCAGTTCTCTGCTAATGTAGTTTGTAACATTGTCATCTGAAATGTTTTCCTCGCTCTCATCTTCACTTTCCATCTCTTTGTTTGCTAGTATTTCCAACAGTCGTCCAAGTGTCCTCACATCTAGAATATGTGGAAGTGAACTCTTCATGTCTTTCATGTAAGCATTCCATATGAGATCAAATTTCTGTAGCCCACTTCCTTGCTGTATTAGTGAGGGTAGAAGATCCTGTCCACTGCTAACATCAGACAACTCATTTGGTGACACTGTAAATGTCAGGAACTCAATGTCCTCAATTTGTTCTTGTGGCTGATTGAGAATGTCATACTGAAGCTTGTGCCACACCTGTCTCAGGTCTGTGGTTGAGCAGTCCGGCTTGATAAAAGAAAGCATCATCAGAGTTTGGTCACCCACATCGGACACATTTTGCTGAGAGAGGTTGCTGCATAGGTATACAATCTGTTCAGCAGTATAGTAATTTAGATAGTAGTGCTGAGATCTTTGTTTGTCCACAAAATCCATCCAGAATTCAAGGCATTTCTCCATTTTTCTACAAAGATCAGGAAGTTGTTCCTCTGTGCTTCCCTCAATAACAACTGCACTGCAAGCACTGTCAAGGTTGAAGTCCATCATTATGCTGGGTTCATTACTATTTGTGCAGCAACTAATATGGGCCTCCCAATGTCTGAACAGAGGATTGCCAGCTGTGTACAGTGCAATGAATGCCTCAGCCAGTCTCTGAACACTGTCAAAAACCTTAACAAAAAAAAAATGTATTAACATAAAAGGCAAATAATGCACTACATCCAGAATGTATGGCTCAAACAATAAATATATTTGCAAAAACAAAATACCTCCGCAAAATGATCCACTTCGTGCTGTCCCTGATCTCCCTTCCCGGACATGAGCATAAGTTTGTTCTGAAGTTCTCTTAGATCCTCAAGAGAATAATTACGAATCTGCCGACCATCGTCATGTTCCTCTGCAATCTGGAGTTTTAGGGCCTTGTCAAGACTTAACTAGATAGAAAAAGCATTCAATTAATTTTATTTGTGTAGAGATCTTAGAGAAATAAGTCAATAATGACATAATTGAGTGAATGTGGTTTTAACCTTTTTTCCACTAGGTGCACTGATCAGGTAGATTCCCTTCTCGTTGATGGACGAAGCTAAGGAAAGAGATGACAGCTCGACTGAGCCATGACTGTCTTTAACAGTTTTCAGCCAATCAAGATGACGGGCACTGTCTCTCTACCAAATAAAACAAAAGCAAACATTAGATTTCTAAAACTTGCAAAGGTTGTAGAAGCAAAAAGGTAAAGTTTGTGCTCTAACCAGTTTTTTAGGCAGGTTGCTGTCGTTCTCTAAAGCCCTCCAAAGTTTTTGAACCACTATTTTGAAATTGTGAAAATTTGAGTCTTGTTTAAGTTCATAAAGCATAGAGGAGTATCCAAGGACAGCATCATGGAAACAAGCAACTCTGTCTACGTCCATGTCATTCTCTCCCGCAGAGATGGACGCAAGGTCAACAAAGACTTTCAACTCATTGATATCTGAAAATTAAAGAGTCACATGGTCACCAGGTTCAAACTAACCAGTGTAAACTTCTGTTAAAAACATAATTGGTCTTTTTTTTTTTACCTCCAAGTGCCTCTTTAACCCAGTCGACAAAGTTTCCCCGGAGTCCCAGCTCATGTAGACAGTCTTGGCGGGGCTTAGTTATGTCCACCAGATCCATTTTCGCTTGCATCAAATCATTGTCAATTTGACTAAGCTGTACTCTCTTCAAGTTTGCTTGATTCTGAACATAAACAGAAAAAATACTTACTGAGGAAATTGTACTATGCATTAAATGTACAGAAGGACAAAATTATTGGTACCCTTCACTCAAATTATTTCAGTGAACACTGTAGGTTTCTCTTAGTTTTATGAAGGGTACAAACAACTTTGTCTATGTCTGTACATTTACATATGGTGAATGGATACAATTAAATAAATATGTGTGTTTCGCATTTGGCAATAGTACTACAGTACTTACTACTTTTATGAGTGTCTCCAGAACACTAAAGTCACCCTGAAGATGTAGGGTCCTTTTGACTCTCATGATAATCTCTGCTGAAGCGACAGCAAGATGGAGCTCATGAAACTGTTCGATCTGTTGAACGCGATTAAGAATCCACTGTTTGTCAGCTGACTTATCAATGTGGCACATAATGTCCAGGTCCTGTTCCAAATCTTCATACTTTCCCTTGAAATCTTTGAAAAGCTCATTGACCTTCTTAAGTGTTATACTGCCATCCTTCAGAGAAGTGTAGATTTTGTTATACTTTTTAAGACATTTCACAAAAATCTCCTGATAAATCATTTCCAGAGTGACTCCATCATCTGCACCAGGATTTTCTTCACTAACAAAAGCTCTTGCTTGTTTTTCCAAACACTCTTTGAAAATATGACTGTCTCTAAATGTGTACATCGCCTCTGCCATGTCTCTGACAGCTTCATCCAAATCAAAATATGTGACAACACCAGCTTTGTCTGATAGTTTGTCAAACAGATGAACCTCCATGAAATTATCTAGAGGCATATCCTCAATATTAACCTGCTGTCTTTCCTTTATGTCATCCACGGCAACTATCAAAGAAATTAATTATACAATGTAAAAAAAAACAAACACTGTAAACAAAGATGGGTGCAAGAAGTGTGTCCCAACATACCCATCATAAATTCCTCAAGTTTGTGGCTCATTGTTACCAAAATGTCCACCAGCTCCTTCTCACGGTGGACAGCTCTCACTTCATCCTGCCTCTGCTGCAAAAGCCTTTTCATTTTAGCTGTATTTTTGTATTGGACTATGTCAACGAGACAGTCTGTTCATAGCAAAAGACAGAACTTTAGTAACTCTGCCAATAAAGTAGTATTGAACAATTTCAAGAAATGTATGGTAGGCTGCTCTTACCAACATGTATTAATTCTGAGAAAGCATCTCTCTTCTCCAAAATAATGTTAAGCAAGGCCATCTTGATGTTTCCATTGACCAACTGATTGACAACACTGGTAAGTGCTGAAATAGCTATCGCAATCCTTTCACTGGCAACCGCAGAGAGTTTCTCAGAGACTCCTTCACCAACTGTGATGAAACAGTAGTTAAACAATTATATAAAAAAATAACATTTTTGAGGCCAAGGCAAAATACCATAGAGCTGAAAAATGTTTTTAGAAGCAGTCCAGGAAAGGAGATGCCGAAGGATTGTGTCTTCATCATCACAATAGTTCCCTCCAGAATCCTTTGGCCAAGACTTCTCAATTATGGCTGAGACTAGTTTCCCAAACTTCCCAAACCACTTTAGAGCAATCCTCTCAAATAGCCTTCCCTCAGATTTTGTCTGTTTGTAAGAAATATGTGAAATAATTATATAATACTATGAAATGACAATCAAGTTTTCTACTGTGAGAAATGTGAATTCAAATAATTTAACATGCAAAGTAGTAATGTTTAAGGTATTTATACCTGGCACAAACATGTAACAGCATCTAGAGCACACCTTTCAATACAAGAAGCAATATGTGAATGTGCTTGATTGAGGTACTCAGTCTTTGTGCAGTAGTATTCAATCTGTTGCAATGCAGGCTCCTACAGGCACACAAACAATTTTCGTTATAAAATGTCAAAATATCATAAATGATCATTGGGAAAAAAAGCATACATGGTCATTTCTATGTACCTGTTTGTATCTATCCTCAAAATCCTTTGTTAGTTTGTCTCTCCACTCTTTAGTGCAAATGTCATCTTTAAACTGGACAGACATAATGTTATTCCACATCTGAAAAAGCAACCAACAAATGAATTAGTTCAACAGTTTCCAGTGATTATGTGATAGATCTAATTTGTTAATGAATGTTTATTGCTTACTTCAATCTCTTGTGTACCCTTAAGCAGATTTCCTCTGTCACACTGACTAGTCCATTTTCTTATGATGTCCAGAGCAGTAATCAACAAGTCTCTTGCAAACTGCTGCTCATTTGTTGTTTCTGAAGTTTCCTGGGGATATTTGGCATTTCAGTTTATCTTGACTCAAATTCTATTCCTTTAAATACACACATTAAATTACCTACCAGAAGTGTGGCAGTAAAAACAAAGTCTGAGACTGATGCAACTAGATGCATGCAAGATACAAGAGTATCACTGTGGTTTTTATAATATGAAACCACACCAACTCCTTTGCAGACTTTGTCCAGTAGTTTTACTGCTTCATCTAAGCACTGCTTTCTGTAAGTCTCGGTAAATGCACTGTAAGCAACCAGAATCCAGCATTAAAAGGTGGTAATTTAGATATACATAAATGAGCAAACTGGCAATAACTATTCTTCATTTAAAACAATCAATTATACAAACAATATTTGATCATGTAGCCAAAACATAAATCACCTGTACTTATCTTCAAGAAGATTTGAATGTATGTGTGCAATTATGTTAGTGACTGCCTGTTAAACAGAAAAAAAGTTTTCTACTTATTACTCCTAATTTTTATTTTACAATGTACAGTTGCAAGAAAAAATATGTGAACCCTTGGATTGCTGCATGATTTGGTGATAAAATGTAATCTGATCTTCAACTAAGTCACAACAATAGACAAACACAGTCTGCTTAAACTAATGCAGCAAAAAAAATATGTTTAAATTTTTTTATTGAACATTTATGTAAACATTCACAATGCAGGATTAAAAAGATGTGAACCCCTAGGTTAATGACCTCTTCTAGAGCTAATTGGAGTTAGGTCTCAGCCAACCTGGAGTCCAAACAATGTGAGAAGACTGGAGCTGGGTTAAAGTAGCCCTGCCCAATAAAAAAAACACACCCCAGTTTTGAGCTTGCTATTCTGAAGAAGCATTACATGTAAACCATGCCTCGCACAAAAGAGCTCTCAGAAGACCTACGAGTAAAAATTGTTGACTTGCATGAAGCTGGAAAGGGTTACAAAAGTAAATCTAAAAGCCTTGATGGACTTCATGGGAGGACACCACGGAGGAAGCCACTACTGTCCAAAAAAATATTGCTGCTCACTGTCCCACAGCACTACTGGCAAAATATTCTGTGGACAGACGAACCCAAAATTGAGTTGTTTGGAAGGAACACACAATGTTATGTGTGGAGAAAAAAAGGCACAGCACACCAACATCAAAACTCATTCTCACTGTGAAGTATGGTGGAGGGAGCATCATGGTTTGGGGCTGCTTTGCTGCCTCAGGGCCTGGACAAACTGTTATCATCAACAGCAAAATTAATTCCCAAGTTTATCAAAACATTTAGCAGGAAAACTGAAGATCACCTGTCTGCCAACTGAAGCTCAACAGAAGATGGGTGATGCAACAGGTCAACAACCCAAAACATAGAAGCAACGTGTAAGACTATTGTCCTGCCTTTTCCTCTTGGATTTTACGTGCCTTGCATACCTTTGGTCACGTGACCATAACCAACCAATTGGCTAGCTTTATTAGGTGCTACCCGGAAGCTACCGGTAACACGCGAGGGGAGAGCCAGACAAATGTTTGCTACGAGGAGACGACTACTAGTCCAAAACCGCCACGAATGAGCCATGCATTTAAATGATGGCCAGATTTTGATGGCGAGCTAAGTCCACCGAACCTGAATCAACTCAACTCAGCTACTGGAGATTCCTCCAAGGAACTCCCTCCATCCCGCTGCTCAGTCCGGGCTGGTAGAAGGCTCTTGTAGCCGGCATTACCTCTCGCACTTGCACTCATTCTGCGACCCATTGTTCCAGTTACTAACGCTCACTCCCTCACATGGCCAATCCCCTCTGAACTCTCACACTGTCGTCGGGTCGTATGAACTGGTAACGCTCACCTTGCGTTGGACTGTGCGTGTGAGCTTAAATTATTGAGCATTCCAGATCAATCGGTTGGACAATTTTTTTGGAATATTGAATCATTGTAAATGTCAAATGTATGTTGTGTCTTTGTCTACAATTCTGTTAATACATGGTACCATCAAAACCAAACCTTTCAGTCTCTGCCTCCTCTCTCCCTGAGCCGTACCTAACTCCTCTGAGTGCTAGTCCATTACTATCACATTGCATATAGTTCATATTTGGTTTTTATTCAGCCACTCTTGACCAATGACCATTTTGTGCAACGTATGTGCTACAAACGCAACCACAGAATGACTTCAACAGAAGAAAATACGCCTTCTGGAGTGGCCCAGAGTCCTGACCTCAACCCAATAGAGATGCTGTGACATGACCTCAAAAGAGTGATTCACACATCCCAAGAATATTGCTGAACTTATAGTTTTGTAAAGAGGAATGATTCAAAATTCCTCCTGAGCATTGTGCAGATCTGATCTTCACTATAGAAAATGTTTGGTTGAGGTTATTGCTGTCAAACGAGGGTCAACCAGTTATTAAATCCAAACACATTCTTTTTAAATCCTGCATTGTGAATGTTTACATAAATGTTCAAAAACACATAAAAACATTTTTTTTTTCAGCATTAGCTTAAGCAGACGGTGTTTGTCTATTTTTGTGACTTAGATAAAGCTCAGATCATATTTTATGACCAAATCATGCAGAAATCCAAGTAATTCCAAAGGATTTACATACTTTTTCTTGCAACTGTATAATAACACAACAGATCATATTGTATTTACTAACCTCAGAGCTAGAAAAAGAAAAATCCTTCGGAAGCTTTGCAGTGAAAATATGAAGAATGTCCAAAAGTTCAGGTTTCAAAAAGATGCTGCAGTCCAACAGTTCACCAAGTGATGTTAAGTACAACCAGGAACGCACCACAAGAACATCAATTTCCTTTAGATGGAGGTGACTCTTCATCAGATTTACTAAACCCCTGAAAAATGTACAAACAAGTAATAAAAATAATGTTGGATAACAGAGTACTGAAACCCCAAGACTTTTACCTTATGTCTTGATTGATCATGTATTGACTGTTT
Organism: Bostrychus sinensis; assembly: GCA_020698575.1. NCBI lineage: Eukaryota > Metazoa > Chordata > Actinopteri > Gobiiformes > Eleotridae > Bostrychus > Bostrychus sinensis. Next base: position 18,831,180 of record CM036253.1, on the reverse strand, counting down.
TGAATGTTGATGCCCTCCAACCCTGCCCAAGACTGCACACTCCTTGTGTTACCAGAATAAAATGCTTGATATGGTTTGATGGTGCCTTTGAGAAGGTGAAACATTGGCAGCACCAAAATCCAATGGGGCAAGTTGTAAGCCTTTGCAGCATTTATTAGTGACACCAAATTTTCTGTCAAACTAAACAGAAGTAATATTTTTAATAGACAGCAATGACAAAAATCACAATCCATAACAATTCATAAAATGGTACCAACTTTGGAAAAATGCTAGCATCATGAGAAAATTGTTCCCAGTACTTTACAAACTCCTCTTGGTTTAGTTTCAGCAAACAAAGTGTGGTGCAGAGCCGGCTGAGCTCACTACCATGTAGCAAAATGCCATACTTTGTACATACACTGAGCATTATTATGGCAGCTCTGAGGGGATCTTGTACAAAGAGTCTCCTGCCCTCTCCTTCCTTTAACAACTCAGGAATCATGTTGAATAGCATAAATTCCTTAAGCATTTTTTTCACCTAAAACAAAAATTGTACAAGTTAGAAGAAACCTTCTGCCACATATTAAAGAGTTGTGCAATGCCAAAAGTTAAGCTAGTAAACTTACTTCATCTTTTCCATAACCCGAGTCCCACTTGATTTGTTTGTTCTCATACACAAAAGGGTTGGCGTAAACGTCGAAGAACTGATTAAGCTGTATCAGAAAATTCTTTAAATTGATATCGGACCAGTTTCTGAGAAGATCAAATATGGTTTCTAGCATTATACGTCCAGCAATCTCTCTGCCTTCAATCCAATTACTCCTTTGTTGCGGCCAAAAAGCGTCTTTCAGAAAATTCATAATCCCTTTTTCGGGTTCAGCACAAATTATGTCATCATATTGATGCCATTCTCCTGTAATGCAACAACATATCAAAACATGTCAACAAATACAGAAATGTAATGCAGCTTTAGATATTTAAGCAACAATTATCATTGAAGTTGAATGCAATTTACCATCGTCACTGAGGAGCCTTTCCTTCACAAACAAACATCTGTTGGTGGTTACATCAGGAGAATGAGGTTTGTAAATGTACTCATATTTCCTCTTTTTACCCTTGAAGACAACATATTTGTAAGGTATGGACACACATTTAACTTTGGATTTGCTTGTCACCAATTGACCCTCAACAAGAAAACCATGTTCTTCGAGAATCCTGTATAAAAAGCAACAAAAGATCAGTACTAAGAACAACAAAATTTGCTATCAATAAAAAACAAGACACCGTGAAAGACCATACCTGCTCACGTTCAACTCAGCTATATTTTCCCCCCATGACCCAATAGGACTTCCTGCTTGGATGAAGATTTCATCTTTGCTTGGATCAAATTTAAAGTGCTTTGAGAGAACAGCATGGAAATATATAACCAGTCTGTCTTGTGCATCGACATTGTTGTTCTTTTTTGGCCTAAAACAAGTACAAACAAATTGATTAGACACCATGCTGCACACTGCATAAATGAACAAGAGGTTAAAAACATTTTTTTTTTTTTTTTTGGCTTCTCCCTTTCTTATTCAGGGTTGCCACAGTGAAGTAGATGCACGATGATTTGGAAGGGTTTTTACACCAGATGCCCTTCCTGTCACAACCAGCCACATTCTTGTGACTGGAATAGGCAATGAGAGTGAAATGTTTTTCCCAGGGACACAATGACAGTATACACAGAGATTCAAACTGGTTACTCTACAGTTTCTAGGGGAATGCTTAACTCTCTACACCACTGTCGCCCCAAAAGGTTAAAAAAAATTTTACAAAGAAAATAATCACTTTTTTTGGCCTTGGGTAGCTTCAGTGGACTCTGAGCTGTTAGTATTGCCCTCTTTAGTGCCTTTGCTTTTATCTGATGTGTCTGATGTTTGACCCTTTGTTGAGTCCTGAGTGGTCCCAGACTGCTGCACCTCCATGTTCTCCACTGCCATTTTTGGTGGGTCCACACTCGAGCCTGAACTTTGAGTCTATATAAATAATATATTGTTAATTATAGACATTCAACCTTTATAGACAGTTATATGTATTTATACAGTATATAAAAAATAAGTACCTCTGTGAATGCCCCAAACACCATCTTTTGATTATTTTTTCCAGTTGGTGTCTGATTTGGCTCTTGCTTTTTTCCTTTTTCTTTTATTTTCTCCTGTTTCTTGATTTGGCCGGTCTGTTTTTTATGTTGTTCCTCATTTGCATTTTGATCCTGTTTTGGTTGATTGGTGGTGACAGATACTTTCTTGTTCTGTGAGTTTTTTTTGTTAACTTTTTTATCATCCAGGTTATCGACCTTGGCCCCTTGATCAGGATCAGGCTGTGGTGCTGCAGGAGTTTGGGTTTGAGTGTTCGCTTCAGTTTTTTTAGATTTGTGACTCTCTTCTTTTTCTGTATTTTCAGTTACCATGGTAGTTGTTTCTTCATTAATAACATGCGTGTCTTCAGGTGTTACGACAGCACTGTCATCTGGGGCTGTCTGATTCACATTGGGTTTATCTTCTGTTGTTGTTGTTGGTTGGTCCACACTCGAGCCTGAACTTTGATTCTGTACAAATTATGGATTGTTAATTATCAATGTACAACCTTTAAAGACAGATTAATATTGTTATACAGTACATTTAAGAAAAAAAATAAGTACCTCTGTGAATGGACCAAAAACCATCTTTTGACTAGCTTTTCTAGTTTGTGTCTGATTTGGCTCTTGCCGTTTTTCTTTCTCTTTCATTTCCTTTATTTTATCCAGTTTTGGCTGACTGGTGGTGACAGATTCTTTCTTGTTCTTTGAGTTTTTCTTATTAACTTTTTTATCAATCAGGTTATCGACCTTGGCATCTTTATCAGAATCGGGCTGTGACGAATGTGGGAGTTTTGTGGAGTGTTGGAGGTTGGGTTTGAGTGTTAGCTTCTGTTTTTTCAGATTTCTGACTCTCATCGGGTCCAGGTGCTTTGTTCTGACTTTGTGCCTGGTCACCCTGGGCACACTGTTTTTCTGTATTTTCTGTTTCTGTGTCTTCAGTTGTGACAACAGCACTATCATCTGGGGCTGTTTGATTCACAAGGGGTTTATCTTCTTCCATGGGATCACTTGGAGGTAGCAGCTTTTCTGGACTTTGTATTAGTAATTCAGTGCTTTGTTTAGGCAACTTCCATGTTTTCAGGTGGTACAACAGCAGTGATAGCCTTTTCTGAAGTGGACTGTTCTTCTAAAGATGAAAACTCTTGAAGAGACTCAGGTGTTTGGTCCATGGCATTATCAGAGCTATCAGTATCAGACGCAGCTTTTTCTCTGTGTTTCTTCTCTTTGTTCTCTTCAACAGAGACAAGGGACAAATCTGACTGGTCAGGATCGGATGACATCTTGACATCTTTTTTCTTTCTGCCCTTTCGCTTTTTTTTCTAAATAACAGAAAAATCACAACATAATTAAATGTTTAAAATATTGGGTGCACCTTAACGTTACAAGATGTTATAGAGACACAAATCTGGAAAGACAGTGAAAATCGTTCCAATATGTTACATATTTATACAGTGTGCTCCCTGAAAAGGAAAAATTACCTTTCTCTTTGGGTTGGTGTCTTCATTCGGGCGTTTAGGAGATTTGTCACTATTCTCTGCAGTGTTGTTGGTTGCTTTATCAGCCGCATTATCCTCATCTTTTACCAGGGATAGAGCCGGAGGATCTGGATTTACCATAAAGATAAACATATATGTATTTTTGTAAGATTTAGGCAATGTAATAAGAATTAAGAAAAGTTAAAGTACAGTCAAGTCAAACATTGACTGTGTGCATGACCGAATGCTGCCCTCTTTTGGTTAAAACCTTTAATTAAAATGTGTTGAGCATAATGCCATTATCAAAATCTTAAAATGCTGTGTCATGTTAGAAAGGATGTTTGTAGTTTATCAATGGTAAGGCAGGGTTATTTATATAATTCCAGAAGTGCTAACAACTTGAGTTAAATCATTTGTTAGACTAATAATAACTTACCATGCGTGGCTGCAGGTTGTAATGATAGCCTATTACCACATTGACTGCAGAATTTAGCTTTCTCTTCCGAACTTGTATGGCCACAACTCGTGCACTTCATACTTAAATGATCGCTGTAAAGTAAACATAACTCAGTAAAACGAAACTTTCACTTTCAATTATGCTCTACCAGAATTTTCTTCTAACAATGGCGGCAAATCCGCAACCTGAAGGAAACCCGTCTTTCTCAACACTGTACCGTCAGTGTCTACTCTGACAAATAATTAGACAAAAACAAAGTTATGTAATAATAATTAGCTTCATGACTTCAGGCTCGCTGCGCTAAAGACTCACACTGGTCAAAGGAGGAAAAAGAAAGAGGTCTCACTCCTCAGCAGGTTTAAACCTAAAATTTGTTAGGCAAATATACTACTAACACTAGATGTAATTTATTTACGTAAAATGTCAAGTTCTCTTCCAGATTTTTATGCCAAACTGCGGAACAAATGTACACTTCTCTACACTGTATTGTGCACTGGCCTTTATAGTTACAACACATAAAAGGAGGCAACTTAACATTTATTAGTTTAAAAAATATTATTTTATTATATTTCTAGGTATTTACAGCATTACATAGATAGCATAGATTTACTTAAAATTAGGGTGACCACCTGTCCCAGTTCTGGTTGTACTGCACAGCCATTTAGATATCTGTCCCTCTGTCCCACTTCTTAGGATAATGTTAAAGAAATTAAGAACAAGAAGGTAAGCTCAGTATTCCTTATGTAAAATGCAGAATAAATATTTGTGGGCATCCCATCTTGATAGTTTGGATTATATGGTTTTGTGATAAAAACAGCACATCATGTGATTTATATAGGAGAACCTGACTAGTGAGGTCTCTCTTTAAGAAAGCATCTTTGGTAAGTGTTTAGCCAATAACAACCAATAGCAGAAAATAACAAGTCCAGCCACTTCCTGTTACTGTTAACTGTTCACCCAAATCAAATAGCATCGTTACATTGTTGCACGTTTATCTATAATCTTATTCTGAAAATAACATTTTAGTCACGCGGATGAATCACGTAGCCTAGCCTATCCGTACGCCAATAGCATATTAGCTTTATAGTGGATAACAGAGCTACATGTATGCTAACATCAAAGTTTTCTAGTCAACCTTTAACAATAGCATAATGTTCTTAAATAGGCCTACAGTATCGTGTACAGCAGAGAGGGTCAGCTCTAGTATGCGTCAAACTTACTCGGAAATGTCCTATTTGAGGACAGCGCTTGCTCGGTCAGTTTTACTCGTAGTTTTAAGCTGAGGCTGACAAACATAGACAGATTTAGGCTAGCTTTTAGGAACAGGTAGAGGAGACAAGCTCACCTCTGACAGTGGCACTAGCGCGTCCTCTGTGCAGCACGATACGATTCATGCGCGTCCGGCCGTCCCATCTACACTGAACTCTACTTTCATTTCCGATTGTTTTGAAGACCACTTAAGTTTCGTTTTATCAAAAATGGGAGTTCCCTTACAACAGTCATTTGGCGCACTAGTCCGAGCGGGCATAACTATAATAATAAAATAAAAGGACTCCCTGCATCACTCAAGCTTGACAAAATGAGGAACCATAAAAAGTCAAATGTTTTGTAAATTTATTTTTACAAAGAAGATTAGTTTTAGTGTACCAGATTAGCGCTCCTTACTATGTGATCAAGAGCAAATAATTAATGAAAAGAAACTAAAACCAAAGTGCCCCTTTTTGTTAGCACTTACACAATGCCATTAAGGATAGGCCTACATAAACTGGTCTTCCAGACGTTCAGTGAAATAAATCTGCTGTTTTTACTTTCATTTGTGTTTCATTAGAAATGGGACAGAGCTGCAAAGATCTGAATGCAGCATGAAGCACTAAAGTCGTTCTAGGCTATGGTTAAGGGGAAACGTAAAAACCAAAAGGGTAGACTTTAGAGTTACTTTAACCTATTGAGGTGGGCTACGTAAAGGCAAATACCTACAAATTACAAAAATGATGACGCGTATATCCTATAGGCTATTGGTCAAAACAAAACCCTCCCCAGTCCCGCTTTTGCTTCATATTGGACTGTGAATAAATTGTTGTTTTTCAGTTTCTCTTATGTTGATAAAGATGTTGAAGTGGGAACTGAATAACATGTGGAGGTGCGTCTCCACCAGGTGGCAGTGTTGCTCTTGCTTGTTCCGCTAAGCTCTCAGATTTTTTTTTCCATAGCATCGCAAGAAGTTGCTCTCTTTGGGGAGGAGAAATGGTGAAGTCTCACCTGTGCCATGAAACATGATTGGTGTTTCTGCAAGAGGGCCCGCTCAGGGCTCTGAGTTTCATTTGTGCAGGAGCATTACCATGGTAACCCCAGCAGCACTCCCATGAGGAGTGAGCTCCATCAGACATGCAAAAGCACAGCCCGCTCAACAGCAGCAACAGAACCATATTAAATCCAATATGGCATAATGTTTTTGCTTCACGAGGCCCAAGTCTCAGTATTTGACACTGATAACAATGGGACATGCAGAGGGACCTTTTATGAGTGTAGCTTCCAGTCGAATTGAGAAGGCCAGAACTGATGGTTAAGTGACATTTTATTGAAGCCGTCCATCGTCATAAACCAACGTAAGAGCTGGGCAAACACAAAATAATAATTAAATTTCCCATAACTCATACATTAGCATAACTCTTTACTCTTTAGCCTAACCACAATAACATTACATCAAATATGTATATTAAGTCACTCCAGGATATTCTTGAAACATAAGTATGTTAACCAACCTTGTTCTCCTATCGACTGTCGCCAAATTGATTAGTCTTTTTTAACTTTTCTCCGTTCATTACCGTTGCTTTTTGCTACGTCTTTTGCGTATATTCAAGTATACTTTAATGTACACACGCTTAAGCTCTTTTCACAATAAGACTTCCGCTTACAAAGGAAGCTACCAAAATAAAAGCCCTTATGAATTAGAGTAACTTGACTTCGTTGTCCTTTACAATGAGCATGCCACGTTTAAACTCAAGGAGCATTGTGTGAGGTATGATGACATTAGGCCTATAATAAACCAAACAAAACACAAAACTTTCAAAGTGCAAATTAAACTCTTGTGCACTCCAAGTGTTTCATTATATAACATTTGCCATAAAATGTTTTTCATAAAGGAATGATTCAGTACAGGATGGTTTGATTATTCTACAAACTTTTTATTGAACTTGACTTTATTTTATGTTCAGTACACTATATTTCTGAGTGAAAACATAATGGACATCTTTTGTGTTGATTGTTTAACAATACACGTTCCTTTTCAGTGTTTCATTGTCAGCCCTCATGATTTGGTTCCAGAAAAAATGCAAAAGTGAGTTGTTCTACAAAACTATCAGTACATGTATGATACAGATGAGCCCTACCTGCACACTATGCTGTAAATCACTATGTTATAATCATGATGAGAGCTCATCTGCTGCTCTCTGTGGGGGACATGCAGTCAATCAGTTAGTGTGACCGGGGCAGAATGAATCACTCTTAACATAATGGTTAAATAGCCCACACAGGTGACGTCCTCTCTGTCTCAGAGTTTACCATTGTGTCAATCATTTTTTGTCATCCTTCTTTATCCAGCTGTAAGTGGTCATTGAAGAAATGCAGGCTTGAACAGATTATCCTAAATACATTTAAATTTCATTTTTAAAGCAGTCGAAAATGGTAACACTGGCAATGCATTGAGTATGTTAAGTGTTTTCAAACAATTGTCTTCTTTGCTTCTCCTCCATACCTGGGTCTCCAGCAAATCATCTGCCTCCTCCACTAATTACTGGCTGCATACAAATGTCACCGTACAGGACAGACATTATTAGTTAGCAAATCAATATTCCATTTATACTGACATTCACTCCTGTGTAGTGATTTGCATATTGATTTGGCATAAGTTTTATTCCCATTGTCCTTCCTGTTGCAACCCTCTCCATTTATTTAGGCTCAGGCACCAAGAGAACACTGGCTCATGACTCTTATCTCCCTCCCAAACTCCCAACGTCCCAAGACATGTGAGTATTAGCTAAGCTGGTGACTAAATTACCTGCAGTCAATAAATGTGAGAGTAAATGGCCCTGTGACTAACCGGCCACAGGGTCTAACCTAAGTCCCATAGTTGCCGGAATAGGTTCTCAGCTTCTCATGACACCTAATGCAGAATAATGAATTTAAAAAATAATAAAAATCTTGTTTGTGCCTTGTCTACATAAAAAGTATTACTGACTGCATACAAATATCACAGCAGCACAGACAGACAGAATGACAATGCATTAAGCTAATGTTTACAAAAGTTCTATTTTTTTTCTTCAGCACGTCAAATCATGATAGATGAGATTTTGCAGCTTAACTGTGGTTACCACTTAGTTCATACTAAGAACATATCAATTTTAAAAGTGTTTTCTCAACTCAATTATGGTATGTTTATTTATGGAGTCAGTCTTGACCCTGCAGGCGTTGCTTGCATCCAGAGACACTGTACGGTTAAATATAAAACAGCAATTTCCACTTTTATAAACAGAATACATTTTAAGGCAGATGGTCCTGATGACACATCCATATGAAGGTACTGAGGAAGGAGGGGTGGAAGTTTTTCAACAAAGTCTTTAGAGCAAGTAAGATGGTGCAGATTTTTAATAAAGAGATTTGCTGAGTTGTAGCAAGAGATACAAGAAATACAATACAAGTTATGGAAAGAGTAGCAAGACTAAGGCTAGAACGTTTCATGCCAAGAAAGAGTACAACAAACGCAGTATTTGCTTTGAGTATGTTGATGGAAGTAATATACAGAGGGAGCTGCATCATGCTCACAGATTTAGAGAAAGCATATTGGTGCAGAGAGAGGAGCTTTGGTATTGTATGAGGATGTCTGGATTATAGAGAAGTAAGTTAGGGTGCAGGATATGAAAGCTGTTAGACAGTGGTTAGGTCTGCTATAGGTGAGACCTGAGGACAAGGTGGAGGTGGGACTGTATCAAGGATCAGCTCTGAGCCACGACTGTTCTGTGCGGTGGTGATGGACAGGCTGCCAATATCCTAAAAATGTGATAAAATCGCTGGGTCAGTTTACATATAGAAGATCTCTATACATGAACTAAAAACAACTTTCCAGCAAGTTTCGTGGATGCGTAAAACCGTACTTGACTGGTACTTTGGCTCCTTCATCACTGCACCAGCGCTTGCTGACGAAACTATGACGACGCTCACCTATAAGTACCTGTAAGTGTGGCATTGTGAAGGGGTGAGTTTAGAGCTGTGACAGAGAAGCGTCACACAAAGTCACACTGCAAGGCATGGAGATGTCCGCCAAACTCATTTGCTCCATCATAGTGTTTTTTGTGCTTGGAGCATGCAGTCCCACTGAGGGGTGGTACAAACAGATGGCGGGCGGACCGAGCTACTATTCAGTGGGCAGAGCATCTGGCTTGTTGTCCGGGATCCGGAGGTCACCGTACGCCAAGAGAGGAGAAACGGCACCGACAGATAGCGCCGAGTCTGCGGCCAACAACTTGCTTTCAGAACTTACGCCGCGCAGTTTCTTCCTCAAGACTATGGTCAGTGAATAAATTCTGTGCATAATTTCTGAAACCCATTTAAACATGTTAGAAACATCAATCTTGATAAAGAAGCTTACAGTTGCCACCTGATGTGAAGGTGTTATTTTACTCTTTGTGTCTGTTCCCACACAGGCTGTTTGTATCAAAGAAATTAGACCAAATCTAGAGAGCTGTGAACTCTTCCAGGAAATGAAAGGCTCATTTAAGTGCACTGCTGAAGTCTTCCTCTCTCTGGACTCCGTGGACTGTGCAGGAGACTGATCTGAGCGCAGCTGGATGTCATCTCTTCGAGGCATGCATGAAAAGTCTTTACAGCGTTCAACTTCAAGGTTTATACAGCTGTTGCACTGAGAATATTTTTGATTTTGTTATTAAACATCATGTTATTAAACATCAGATTTGATCTTTCATTAATGAACAAATATTGCAATCATTTTCAACTAAATGCCACAGATTTTTTTATTTTATTTTTTATTATTATTATTATTATTATTATTATTATTATTATTATTATTATTATTATTATTATTATTATTTTGTAGGCCTAAAGAAAATATCCCATGTCCTACGGATTAGAGAGAGTAAGAATGTAAAATAAATGTAATCACTAAATTACATATAATGGTGAAATATTAGAAATGCACTTACTGGACCAATCATAGGTTATTAATAAATATACTTTATTAAAAATCTTTAAATCACATCTTGAAGAATTATGTCATAGTGGGCAGGTATCCGTCTTTATTGACTAAAACCAAAACGCTAACCTCTACAGCAGCTGGACAGCTGAAAGGTTTTCCATTAAAATCTGGTCAGTGAGCATCTGGAAGACCACAGTGCATGTTTGCACGGTCTGTCGCGGTTGTGAAGTGGTGATACACAGGTTTGTCAGTGTTTGTGTTGCACAATGAAAACATGGTGGTAATGTAGTTGGCTGCAGCATCAACGTCACAATCGGCTCCTGTTAAAGTAAACACCACATAAAGATAAGGTTCAATCCAAGCCATACAAATCTTGTACAATAATAACTCAGAGGCACACAGCCAAGTTTTTTTCTTCTTCTTTATGACACTGTCACTAAGCTTGAAAAATATGAGAGTGCAACCTGGTCAGGAGAAGCAGTACACATGAGCAGACTGACAATCCTGAGTCAAAAGGAATTCTGATTACCCAATAGGACACAGGAGGATGCAGTAAAGTTGAATAGTGCATTATCATATTGCAATCCCTTCAATAAAATTCCCTTTGTTTTTAACTGTGACTTGTATAAAGTTGTTTTCTGAGTCACCTGTATATGAAGGCAGGTAAAATCTTAACTGTCTTCCAGAGTTTAAAATCTTCTCTTTGAAAAGGTCTGTTTTGTTCATGAACAAAATCTAAAAAAAAAGTTGAAAAAATTATTAAAAACAGCCCAGTATAATAGGGCACAACACATTTAATCCCTAGATTGCACTTTTAGTTTATGTGCCAATTCTCAAAGTCATACACAATTATAGCTGTGCTCTGTCTTTGCCAAGAATGGCTATGTTAAAAAGATACTTTAGAGATATTTAAATGAGTGCAGTTTAAGACAATAAACCTACCAGTGGAGTATCTTTGAAAATCCATTGTTGCAGATGGATGTGAAAAGTTCAACACTCTCCTGTAACTTACTCTATTAAAATGCAGATTAGAGAAAAGGTTTAATTATTTATGCAACTTTAAAAAATAAAGACAATGACAACAACATACCATTGATGGTTTCTTCGTCAGAGTGCCATCATAGCTGCTCAAAGCCACAACAAACAAAACAGCCTGAATGCAGTCAAAACAGTTGATCCATTTTCTTCGTTCAGTACGCTGTCCACCAACATCATACAACCTGTCAACAAAAATATGTTTTATTATTTTCTATTATTAATCCTTTATTTATACAGATAAATCCCTTGAGACTCAAGGTCTCATTTACAAGAGCCCTGTTTTACATTTATAGACATTTAAAGACTTTAGAAACCAGTAATTGTGTTCAATGTTTGCCAGTAAGTAGTAACTATCTGACTTGTTGAAGTGGACATGAAAAGGTAAAAATTATACAGTATATCTCACACAATGAAGTGCCAGGTCTTGGCGACATAGGTAACAAGTTCCCAATGGGGCCAGAAGATTGCAGTAGTCATGTCAGAGGCATTAAAGCATTTATCCCCTGAGTCAAGAGTCAGCTTTAACAAGCTTGATGACTATAAGCCTTAAGCGTGGCATTTGACGGCAATTTCTGTAATGCCGAACAGAAAATTGTCACCAACAACCCACATAAAAGGAGCGGTCTGTGTATTTTCAGATTTGTCGAACAAAAGGAGTGTTGCTACAGTTTACTTTTGCAAATTATTTTATTTTTATGTACCTTTATTCACAGGAGTTACTGAGGTCTTGGTCTACTGGTTACAAAATAACCAGGAATAGCGTCAGAGGATGAGCAATGCTTTAAAACCAAGTAGGAAACAGGGCAGTGTGTTGATTCTTACTTTGCCTTCTTTACATTTGTGTTATTATTCCTGGAACAGTCAAGTGTAGTGAAAGCATTCATATTTTATAAGAGCCAGAGTCACAGCAGCTTCCCTCGGCTCTGAAGAGAAACTTTACCGTCAGTGAGTCATTCTAACCCTAACCGTCATGAACTGCTGGATTCTGGGTAAGCTTTCTTCTACAACCAACACATACAAGAAACTGCACTCTATTTTACATAGAGTGTGTGAGAATACCTGATAAATATATTATGCCTGCAACTATGGGGTTTTTGTCTCTTTGGTGTTTTTGGTCTCAATGGTCCAAATGGCCTGCTGTTTAAGTTCTGTTCATTTTATTTCTTGTAGAAGAGTTTGGTGCAAAAAAGAGGGCAGGTTACATATAGTTTTAATAATAAGTTGTACAATATGGAATTAACCCAACATATAGTGCATAAGTCTATTGCAAGTCATTACAAATACAATTTTTCAACTCAACCACAGTTTTAAACAAATACAATCATGGAAAAGTCCTTTTGTTTCAGTAGTTCAGTTTAAAGTTAAACATTTAGATTTAGTGCAGAGTGAAATATTTCAAGTATTTATTTGCATTGTGATGATTTAGTATATACAGTTTAAAGTTTATAAAAAACAAAATTTAGCAACTCATAAAAAAATGTAATATTACATAATAATCATCACAATTAAAAATAAATGCTTGAAATATTTTGCTCTTAAAGATAAATTCACTTTTCTACTATATTCTAATATTGATGTCAGACTATAGACAACTTGGAGAATTAAAGATGGATTAGTCAGTGAATGTTAGAAAATCAGTCTACGTACAGCTTTCTATCACATTTTAATCGATGGTAAATGCAAATATTCTTACCGAAAGATAACTTTATCAACCTGAAACTGCGTCTCAATGATCCCACAGGTTCGCACTCTCACTCTTAAAACATCTGCCTCTGAGGGAATGTAGTTAGGTGAGATGATTCGACTCATATTCTCAAAGAAACTGGAGAGGGGAAAAAGGATATTAGTATATTATATGCTGCACAACAATAAATAAAGGCATTAAATCTAAGGTTGAAAAAATGATTTCATGTATTACAGGCGGTAGATAAAGGATGACTCTGTGGAACATATTAGCACCACTGGTTCATCCTAAAGCTTTTCCACAAGAAAATCATTTTACACTTTTTGATTCAAGTTCTGGGGAAGTCGAGTGTGTCACGACAGTCTAATCCAATATTTCTGGAGGGAGAAATCGATGGGGTTCAGCAGTGTGAGAAAGGAAAAAAAAAAACGGTTATCGGAGTTTCATATCATTGCTCTGGCTCATCCCACTGAGAACTTTGATAATGAAACCTTCACCTCTTCATCTTGCACTTCACTATCATCTGAAGTTATAAAATGATACATGGGCAGATGACGTTTAAGCCGCAAAAAAATGTATTTGTGTTATACTGAGTCTGAAGTTTTTAAAGATATATAATACTTTTTGAAATTTTGTTTTTAAATTAGATTTTTTTCTTAAATTCCTCAAATCAGCAATGATGTGACAAGCAAACAATTTATTATGAAATAAAAAGTAGATAATATTTTCTTTAAAAACTCAGTTCACTACACATGCCTCTCACTGCTTTTTAGGCATTTGCCATTTTCTCTGCATTTGTGCAAAATGCTTTACCTGTTTTAAGCCACCAAAGAAATTATATTTTAATTTTGACAAAACTAGATAAAATTCTGCTAAAATGCTTGATGTACTTGCTGAAGGTGTTCTCCTTCTGCTCCACCAATATTTTTAGAGATTTTTTAATGATTTTTTTTTTTACACCATTTTTATGTCACACCATATGACATGACGTCACATCATATGTCTCCATCACACTACAGTGTAAAACATGTCTATAAAATGCATTTAACATTGTGCTAATGAATCTGCTAAAGTAAAAACACCCAGAAGACTCATTATGGACAAAAAATTATATAAGTGTTTTGGGATTAATATATCTATCCATTTTTAACAATCAGCCGTATTACTCACCTAACCTCAAAATCAGTCTGATTTGATAGAGTTGACAAAGGCTCACAATGTATTTTTACTTGTTTGGAAACAAAAAATACATTAAGTAAACAGGCTTATATTTGATAGTTTATCATAAAACAAGAACATGTAATTTCTCCACTATGTAGTGATAAGTACTGCAGCACAGTGGAACAGCTGTATCCAGAGTTTGACCAGGACTCTCTCCTGTGTGAGCTTCAGGTTGGACCTGTAGAAAACTACACTCTCAAACTGTTTTGAACTTTTTTCTGACACAGCAAACACCAAAAATTCATCAAAAAAGACAGGCATAATTCAAGCCTTCATAGAATGAGAAAGGAAACAGAAAGGAAGTTGATTTTTTTCCCCTGAGACTCAAGGACAATGTCAAAAATAAAGACTAACATAGATTAACTGTATAAAATAAAGATTTATGTATTAATATTTTTTGAAAATCTAAAAAATAGGAGTCACACCATATGATTTTTTGCCCTCAAAACTCACTTCTGACTTGTTAAAAAAATCCTACCAAATACTTTACATGTCATCAGACTCAGCAAAGCTTTGCATATTAAGAATTCATTAGAATTATTCACGTAACATTATTATTTTTTCAGTAAAAGCACGTCACACAAAAAGACACGACAATGTTATTTCCACGTCACTGCATTGTTTAGACAAATTAAAAAAAAAACTAAACTGGCTTATTAACATTTTAGATTATTCTTGAGACATTTTTGCAGCTTTCTGAATTATTAAAATTTCTTTATCATAATAATAGTAAAACTATAACCCATTCAAACATCTAAATGGTAGAGTTACTCCATATGATACCACTTTTACAGACAAAATGTTTTGGACCAGTACTTGCTTAAAAATAATGCCAAGACTTCAAGAGTTTCTCTATCAGTCAAAAACACTTGTACATATTGCTTTACATATTAACACTTTATTTGTATATATGCTGTTATGATTAAAGTCAGACATAGTCCAGACAGTCACACCATATGACATTTTGGACATTTGAATCTAAATTAGTAAAGTCTCAAAAAACTAACTGCATCTTTACTGTGTCCTAATAGAACCATGTTAGAAGAACATCTTAATCTACATTATGTCTTCAAATAAATACATTTTTAGTAATGTTTGACACTACGGACACTGAAAATTGAATGTTTTGTCATTGATCCACTTACATTATTAACTTAATACTGGCCTTCAAAGAGCAGATGAGATCAGATTCATTATTCAAATTATTTTATTGCTTATAACTATCCTGTTTTTTTTTTTTTTTGTGGTGTTTTTAAGTGCAACTGAGCTACTGTGATCAAGTAATTTTCCTTGTGGATCAATAAAGTCTAAGTTTAATTTGGTTGCGTGACAGTGTAAGCAATTATTCAAATCCACACTACTTTACAGTACCATCAAATTTAATATTATGTTGGATTACCTAGCAGACCGTACAGCTATAAAAATGGCATCTAGGTATTAGGATAGGAAGTCGTTGTTTGATTAATCTTTTAAATGAGTGAAGCAAAAACAAAACATTTCACATGAATGTTATGCCGCATTAATGTACACATGTGCCACATCTCTTTTAATATTGTTTATAATTGGCTCTACCCAACCTCCTGGACTTTTCTGCAACGTTTAATTTTAGCCCCAATTAAGCTCCTCTTTCCACAAATGTCGCTGGAATAATTTCCTGACAGTGCTATTCTCGGCACTGGGCTCACCGTTGGGCTGCATTGACAAAACGTGATCTGCTTCTCACTGGGCAATTTCCCTTGACATTTCCACAGTGTTTTAACTGGGGAGGGGTTTGTGCAGCATGAAACATTTAAGGTCACACTACTCACTACAGCGCTGAGTCGTTCAACTCAAACTCATAACCTCTGGACACAGCCGCTCGGACGCCTTGGTCGGCCCAAAGAGCACAGAAGGCGTGGGCGAAGAAAGGGAGCAGCTCCTGGTCCTCTCCCAAACACTGGCTGCACGACAGGATTGAACGGGCATGCGCCTAATACACAGGACAATGAGACATCACATCAAAAATACAACAAGGTTACTTTAAAGTTTTCTGAGGATAGAGAGAATGAAGTAGATCTTAAGGACTCACCAAGCAGAGGTGAAATTATACAAGTAATAATTTTAGATGAAAATGTGCTACTAAAATATACTATTACTTGAAGAAAGGTTTGAGGCTAAAAAGTTAGTTCTACACAAGTAAATTTATTTATCTTTTACTTAACCAGGAAGGTCAATTGAGAACCAAACGACCTGGCCAAGAATCAGCACATCCAGAGGGGAAAAAAGAGGGAAAACATTTACAACAAACATAGCATCAAGTCACTCATAACAAACTAAAAAATGACATACAATATTTCTTCAAATGAATGAGTTAAAAGCAAGTACACTGATCATGAATTATTGCTTTGATTAAGTTTTTAAAAGATGAGAGTGGTATAAAAGAGCTGAGTTTTAGAAAACTGAAATGAGGAGCGACAAAAAGATGTGTGAGCTTTAGGGATGAGGAGGTTCATAAAGCTACTACAACATAGAGTACAGCTACAGTTATGGATGTTAAGTAAAGGGCAGAGAGCACCATAGTCTAAGATAGTAGCAGTAGTAATATTAGTAGTAATAGTAAAGTTGTAGTAGCAGCAGTAATATTAGTAGTGCTAATAGCAGTAGTAATAGTAGTCGTAGGAATAGGAACAATAAGAGTAAAAATAATCTTTTTCCTATTCAGTTGCCTAAATCACATTCAAAAAGACTGATTATTTTACACTGGAATTTCACTATAAATACTTTTTACTTTTACTCAAGTAATAACTTTGCTGAGTAATATTATTTTACAGTAACAGCACTGTTACTTCACTACAGATTCTTCCACCTCTGCCCTGTCTGCAGACCAACTCCTGCTTGGAATGAGGAAAATGAAAAGCACTGCAGGTAGAGACCGCCATCTAGTGGCGACTCAAAGACACACTGCAACACAAAATGTAGGCTATGCATCTTGTAAGAACACAGTTATTTTATTTACTTCACCTTGTTCTTTTTATTTGCCAGATTAATTCTCAACATCCCCATCCCCCGAAGGACAAACTTCATTGAGGTGAGGAGATTGTCGAGTACTGCAGGCTGTACAGAAAGTAGAAACAATCGTTTTGTCATTGTATCTAGTCTAGTGTAATCTTCACAGATTATTACCTTAAAGCTGAGGAGCTCTTGTTTAGAAAAACCCTGACTGTAGATTATCTTTATCTGTTTCATCAACGTGCTCTTTCCACTCTCTGCTGTTCCTAATAAACAAACAAACAACCAAAGCCAAGCCATCCAATTATGTGAAAGAAAGAAAGAGATGATAAAGTAACATTTTTACCTACCAAGAAGAAGAATTTTCACGACATTTTTTTCAATTTTTGCACGTTCAGAAAGGTCTTGCTCTATTCTCGAGCTTTTAAGTTTAGCCTTTTTCCCCTCTTCTGTTACATCCTGTTTGAGGCACTGTCCCATGCACATCTACAACATATGACCAAAATACCAGCTGCTCATGGCTTAGCACATTGGAATAAAAGAAATACACGGTATCTTAGCACTTTAGGTCTACATTTTTTGGGAAAATACTTTTTTCTTTTTTTTTTTTTTCTTTTTTTTGTCCAGTCTTTGCCAAAAATAATGGCGTTAGTTAGCCCGTGCAAAAAAATCCGTTCGTTTTAATGAAATGATGTACCTGAAGTGGGGCTGGAAGTATATTAAAACAACAGAGCATCGTTTCAGTTTAGTTTTTTCACGCTGAAGTTGCTTAAAAGTCAAATTCCTCCATGTAAGTTTGGAAGTTGAAAAGGAAGCGGGGTCATTGATCACAAGCACGTGCAAGAAGCTGTGACGTCATGAGGGTATTTTTATGTTATTTATTTTTATTTATTATAAAAAATAAACAGGTAGCCCTAACCGGTTGTAGGGGCTTAAATTAATAAATGAGTTCAATTAAATGATCGATGTAAATATGAAATAATAAGTTACAATTGTTGCCTAAATGTAAAATTATTTATTAGTGATACTGATATTAAACCAAACTATCTAAACATTTTGTGCATAGAGAAAATGTTTTTTTTAAGGTCTATTGTTATCAAAATATTTCTTTGGACCCAAATGTAGGTCTACGTTGATTAAAGCTACTATCTATTACTACATTAAGATATTTTGATTAAATATCAAATATACAGTAAATGGCACGCAATATTTTATGTTCAGGTGAAATGAGCACATTCACACTTTTACAGATCTGACTGTTATCTTTACCTGCAATAATCCACTCAGCTTCTATAGTAGCCATTTGTCAAATTGTCAGTAACAGATTATGGCCCACACTTTGTACATTCTTCTGACATAATGATGCTTTCAAATCAATTGTAAATTATCTATAGAATCTTCAATTAATTAAAGAGGTGAGCAAAATATGCACTACAAAAAATATGCTTTGAATCCAGTTTCATATGATACAGAAGTCATTTTGTACATGGTTCAAAATAACAGTTGTCAAGTAAACATAGCATAGTATCAGCATGGTATGTCTATGTATACAATAAAAAGAAACTAAGCATTTGATTAAAACAATGCAGCCTTGTATCTCATGATAAATTTCATATGCCCGTTTATATTGATATGAGTGCATGTGCAGCTCATTTTGTTAATACTACTCCAATAGAACAGATAGTAAACTGAACAATACTGGTGAGTCTGTCAGTGCTTCATGTTAGCTTCTGTCAGTGTTTGTACATGAGGTCTCATTAGTGTCTCGAAATACTTCATTCTCACTACCTTTCATCAAAACAACTCTATTTAAAGTTGGAGAGGAAGAAACATTTCCTTTGCTCCAGATTCTAGTGGTTCAAGCATTCCCCGTATTACTTTATATTACATACATACATATTTCATACAGTATACACAAATATATTACAGTGTTAAAAAGGCAGCAAGAGGCCCATGGAAATAACATTTTCTTGTAATGCCTCCAACCCAACACTTGCTCTACAGTTCACAATTTGTGAAATCCACAAAATAAAAAAAATAAAAACTCTGACATTCAGAATTAAGGCAAAAATAACCTAAATGGTGTACTAGAGGGTATTTTGACAAATGATTTGTTTGAATTCTTCTATTTATCCAAAATATAACAAGGGCCTCAGAGGTTTGTACATGTGAATTACATACATATGTGTACACTGAGAATACTGCTACAAGAGAGACATGAACTTGCATATGTAGTATATTATAGTAAAACACACAGGACTACTCCCAACAGAGACGTCTTGTATCTGCTGGTCCAATAATAGACTGCACTGCACTGGTATAAAATGTAAGGACTGCTATCAGTAGTGTCTCATGACGCCAATTTTGCTCTATGTGAGTTCAAATGGTTGTCTTTTTTCAGGGATGGGTTGACACTTATTTTGACTTTATGGTGCTTAGTTGGTGCTCAGTCTTGGCTCTGTCTTTAGTTTTTTCTTCCTCTTGTCGTTTCATGGCCTGAATTACAGCAATCTCTTTAGCTTCCTTCTTCTGGTTCCTTGCCTCAAACAGCAACCTGAACACATAAAAATTACATAAAAATATGAATAAGAAACAAAAGGAAATCATATCTTGTATCACAATCTACATATGTCTTTTGCCAACTGGATATAATAAACCACTGTGTTAATTCTTTTTTTTTTTTTTTACCTGTTTTTGATTATTCTCTGTACAATGGCATCAGTAGTGAGGCTGTTCCCACTGTCAACAGTGCGCAGGATTCCTTTTCTTCTGGGCTCCTGAGTATTACAATAAATCAAATGCATAATAACTGCTTGCTTTTATGAAACACACCAATATACGGTGTATATACCATAATATGAACAGACAGTATGAGTCTTACAGCATAAGGATCAGAGCCGTCCTTGTCAGGATATATCTCTGTCTTTCCATGACAAACAAGATCTACCTATAAAAAAGCCACATGGTGAATGAGTCAGTGTTCTCCTAAATGTATGTGTACAATGGTGTAACATGTTATTTACCTTAAAATGGTCAAGTAAATCTTTTGTGACAGCAAATGGGGCACCAATCACTACTTCTGACACATACTGTGAAAAAAATGCACAATTATCTATACAGCCATAGCTGTCACGGTGTTGTGTCAAAAATCACTTACTCTACATGCCAGGACGCTGAGAGTTCTCTCGTGAATATTCATGATAGGGTAATTTTTGCCTTTGTAACGATTAACCTCCTAAAAATACAGCTACAAGTCAAAATGCTGCGACAGCAACATAAGTGGGACAGAGGAAGGTCTTTTCCCCTCATTAAATAAAGTTACTGAAGATGAAGACTCACCTGATCAAAGTGCAACCCCACTATAATGTATGGCTTATCTGAGAGCTTATGCACTGCTTCCAGAAAGTCAACATGCCCAATGTCTGATAGAACATAAGTTAAGGAAAGTGACTTTTGAAAATAAATGTAGTTAATAACATATGACCTGGATGTCAGAAATTAAACAGTTTTTTCTGTGCAGTGGAAAAAAGATACGAAAGAGGTCAAAGGCTCCAGCCACATAGATGATGGTGTCTCCAGGCTGAGGCTCTTGTCCTGAAGCAAACTGGATGATCTTCTGAGATGTTTGAAGGAACTGCGACACTCCTGTCCAGGGACTGTGGCCTTTATGAGCATGTGACCCCTTAGTTAAAAAAAAAAGAGATTATTACTAACACATGTACATTGCATTATGTAGAGGCCACTATTACAAAATGTTGCATGAGCACAACCTCCTGGTGGAATGTGTTAGGCCAATTTGGCACAACCCTGCTTTTATTCATAGGCTTCAGTCTGAAGTTGAGGGCAATGCAACACGATTATCAAGTGTGGGACCACAGTAAAGCCCTTTGCTTGTTAATGGCTGATACTTGGCCAACATGACTCTGGCTTTAGTGACAAAAACTATTCAGCCACTTTGTTGGTTTTAGAAAAGCTTTGGGAACTTTAATGTGTACTTACCTTTCCAAAGTTGTCTGTGTGCTGATGATAATTTGAGCTATCCTGAAAGTAAAAAAAAACATATGAGTCACTTAAAGTAATAAAAGGTGAACAAGGAAGAACCAGAGTTGCACTTACTATGTTGCTGTGATGTGCTTTGGTCATAAGCAGCATTCTGCCCACCAGGTCTGTGGTTGAAACTCCCTGGGTCCGCTTACACTCCCTGTATAAACATGACACACAATTATTTAACCCAAAAAAACATATTTTACTTTTTGAAAATGTAAAAATGCTATTGCATAGTGGAAGACTATCATTGGGAATGGGTATACGATATCACCTGTACCGCCCAGATTTCTTCACCTCTTCATAGGTGTCTTTGCCATCTACTGTTAATGTTATATCATCTAAAACATGAGGAAGATTTGATAGTGAGCATGTTAAGAAGAAGTGCTCAGTGCAATTTGTACATTTAATGTGTGTTGTTATCGACACTTACCTCCATGTACACAGAAGTCACAGTTGAATTTGTCGAGTGTCTCAAGCGTTGTGACATAAGGTGCTCCTTCGACAACCTCATCCACCCATTTTATTGCACGCACCATCTTGTACCTTTCTTCCTGAGTGAACACTGGTGGACCTTTGTGCTTAGCAATTTCACCTAGATAAAAAAGTTTTTTTTTAATTTTTTTATTAACAGTGCATTCAGAAGAAGTTGTAGTGTTGAGTGAAGCATTGTAATATATTGGATGATGCCTCACTGATAATTACAAGACAAAAAGTACTGACACATTGTATGCCAATATGTGAGAAAAGATATGCATAAATAAATGAAACGGGACATCTTACTGTCTGTATGCACTCCGACAATGAGGTAATCTCCCATGGCTTTGGCTTGTCGCAGCTGGTTGGAGTGGCCATAGTGGACCATATCATAGCTGAGAAAATAAATTTGTTATGAGAATAAGTCTCAACATAAATACAAGATGCTGTGTATGATCTTAATTCAAATTTAATGTGTTCATCTATCCACATAATTTACATAAAGAAATAAAATAATAATGTTTTGTTTAGTAAATTCTAAATACACACCAAGAATGTTTTGGAAGCACTGGAATAAATGTGCTAGATGTGCCTGATGTGCCAATTAAAACAATAAAAACAAAGCAGCACTACCAGAATTAAGAGCACAGTCATTGTGGTAACAGTATGCTACAGTGTAATCAGCCCTGGACTAAAGAGCACATATTAGCTGTGTTTTAGTCTTACAAAAATACCAAACACTTTGACTGTGTTTTGTTGTAGGTAGATGCATGCAAAACAATATAAACACATTTTATAAGTGATGGTTCATTTGAAAGCAAATAAAAAAGAAAAAAACTCAATGCTTTGGAGTGTGTGCCTCCGAATACAAATTTGTGATGGCTGTGTGACCAACTTGTGACTGTATTCCTGTTGTATTTTTTAGAAGGGATAGATCATGACAGTGTTACGGTGCAGTGATGAAATATTAATTAGTAGAAACTGTTAACGGACACCCAAAGTGCACCTTAGCATCACAAGGGCATAGCTTAATTGTTTACATGTATGAGGGCAATAAAGCTTGCTTATTAAACGAGTGGCAAACAATAATAAAAATATATAAAACCAATTGTCTTAGAATACACCCTACTCATTGTTTTGTGAGAGAGCACGCTTACAGTTTATAGATTTACAGAGTCAGCAGATACACGCTGGAAGTGGACTTTACACCTTCTTAATAAACAGCATTCTTTATCTAACAAGTGATCTCTAAACCTACCAGCTTTTAAAGCATAGCTGCCAACAACAGAGAGTCTGAAGTTTATTGTGCTCCTTCTGTAGGTGTATGTGTGTATATGTAGGAGACAATGTGCTAAGTGTTGAGCATGGCTACAGCAGGGGCAGCAGCAGGTGTGGGCTGCACGGGTGAGAGGGGTTAATGTCATGAGCTCTGTTGACATAGGCTCTCTTTGCATGCTCATCCCACCGTTTAATATTGAGGCATCCCAAATATTCTGTAACATTCCACCAAACCAGGCAGCCACACCTAAATGACAGGAATTTTACAGGAGAAAGGCACTATAATCCTGGTACACATACACAAGTATTCAAAAACTTTCTGTGGCCACTGCCCAGCAGAGTCAGCCACACTACACCAAGGACCAAAACAAACCTATCATAATATATGAGCTACAAATACAATACACACACTTCCCTAGATCTGTTGGCTATAGCATTGGTAGTGTCACTTTTTGCAAATTTAAATTAATATATATTATAAAATAGTTGCATGGCTTTAACCTGTAGTTCTGTGTTATTATAATAATGTAATTTATGATTAATGCCAATGTATTATAATCTGTATTATAAGAATCATAAAATAATGTAATTATAGTTTAGTAGGCTTATTAGTATTGTAGTATTAGTGGCATCCTTGATTCTATTATGAGTGTAGAAGCCCAAATTTAGTCTTTTTGTTCACTCACAGGTTAGACTGGATTGCAATGATTGCTGGGCAAGTAGTGAGGGCCCCATCTATAGAAACAGAAAAATGAAATGAAGTGCAGCTAGGCCTACAAGCACTATATGACTAGTGTATAACAGTGTTAACTACATAAACTAACGTAATAAAATGTCACCAAATTAATCCTGAAACGTGATTGCTTCCTGGATCAGAAAAGCCATCATCATAATATAAGTCAGAAATGGATTTTTGTGAAGGCTGATAACCCAGGAGTCTTAACTGGGATAGTCCTATAACGGCCAGCAGGCCTGTCCCGACGACATGTGTGGCTTGCCATTCAAAATGATACAAAGGGCAGCGAAATGAGCATCTTCATCAGATAACCAGCTTTGCTCGGTACTCACCAGCCGTCACACCACACACGAATCTTCCGTCTCCTCTTCTCGGGACTGCATACTGCTGCAGCGGGGGTCGTGCCTGCGTCTTTTCCTGTCGCCGTGCTCGCTGCATGCTGGTGATGTCCGTTTTTAATCATGTTACTACTGCTTGCTTGTCTTCCTAAGGACTTATCCTTCTATAGGAGGCACGGGGTGAATCTGCCCAGTATGTGCTGAATTGTGCCCTATTCCCGTACAGGACAGCCAGTTGCGTGTCTCTATCAGCAGCGGCAGCGGCGACAGTAGCAGCCTACAGTAGGCTACAGGCAGATGCGCCAACGCCTCCACGACGCACAGACGCACCACGCCGGCTGCGTCAAGTGTGTCAGCGATTATAAAGATATCCTGTACAACATCGTCAGAGAGAGTCACTACGCACAGCACGCCTGATGCTTTTCGCTCGTTTTATTTATTTTTGACAACAAGTTCATCACATTCTCACTCTGTTACCTTTCACTTGACTCCGGATGGATCGCTGCTTTCCAGTGCCGGTGGCTCACGCAGCCGACACGTTACGTAACAACGTTTTCCACTGTCACATGATCTCACTGTGCATGTGTCTTTGATCCATTCCCATACACATGCCTGTATCTTATTTACACTAACCTCTTAAAACCATTTTCCCAAAAATCTTGAACCAAAACATATAAAAAAGTTTATGCTGCTGGTCACCCAGCTAAAGGACACATCACCGTAGAGTAGGCTACAAAACTAGTGACAGCAACCAATTCCTCCAATAAGGGCAACACACAGCTACACTGTTGCATGTGACTTTCAATTACTACATATAAGACAATGAGGTGGGGCTTAAGGTAAAGCCACTTCAAAACCATATTTTTTTCACAACCGAAGGCTATTTGCAAATATGCAGCAGCAGGGGGAGCCATAGAGCTACATATTTCTGTTAAAATCGACCGCATTGTTCTTGAACCGCCTGACTTTTTTTTTTTTTTTTTTTTGTCCTACACCTTTAACATCATTTTATTTGGACCAAAGCACAATGTAATGGGAAGTGCGAATATTTCAGAAACAAAATCAAAACAAGTTTATTTCTGAATTGTATATTTAACCAATTTAAATATGCAGAGATATATAAAGATATTGTACCTTTCACTCTGTGGCATTTGT
Organism: Bostrychus sinensis; assembly: GCA_020698575.1. NCBI lineage: Eukaryota > Metazoa > Chordata > Actinopteri > Gobiiformes > Eleotridae > Bostrychus > Bostrychus sinensis. The sequence goes on along the minus strand of CM036253.1, from coordinate 18,805,983 downwards.
TAAACTATTTATTTGCTGAGATTGAGCTTGTTCTAGGTTTTGGCAAGAAACAGTAAATTAACAGCTTTGCTGATGAGGATGGCAACATTAATTGTACAGAAGGCTGTTGTCTCAGAATTGGGGCAGGCACCTGCTGCAGAAGTAGGTGAAGATGAAGAATGCTGTCCTACATTGCCCACCAGCTCACCTTAACCCAACCCACCAAATTAATCAAGTCTTCAGAGGCCGTCCAGTTGTCTGGGGCAGACACCTGAGGAGGGAGAGGAGGCTCTTTAAGGCACAGGTCACCCAGGCCTAAAGGAGAGTCCTGTTAAAAAAGACCTGGAACAATCTGACGGCGGAGCAGTGTGGACACACTGGGGTTTAGACTTGCCCTGCAGGATGGAGTGCTAAGACATAGGTTGTCTTCAGCCATCTGTCTCTTTGTCTGTGGTTGTTTTCTCTGGAGATGTATTTTGAATGTGCAGGGGTTGAAGCGCTGCTGAGGAGGCTGATGTTTGATGAGGTGTGCTGAGACAGAGGGGGCTTTGGAGGCCCATAGGGAGCAAAGATGACTAACTCACTACTCCTTCTAATCTAGGACAAGCACACCTAGACATCCTTCATGACTCTAATGTTTTACTCGTGTCGGGCCAAAAATATGTCCACTGAGGTTAGCCAAAGTGGGTCGCCCAACAGCTTTTTTTGGATCACAGAAAAAGAAATTGTGCCATCTAAATGATCGCTGTCTTCTAAAACCCACCCTGGACGGCAAAGCCTTCCCCGCCAGTTTATTTTTACAAGTATCGAACTGGGTCAATGACGCCACAAAATGACAAAACCTAATTCAATCTGTGTTTAAAAGATTTTAGAGACATGAGGCTCTGTCACTGCTAAGCCATTTTCAAAACATTTTATTAGTCTTATAGAAAATAAAGTAAGCTGTATCAACAAACATACAATATGTACATCAATAACTTAGACACCTCAGAGAATCACATTTAAATCCACAGTTGTTACTGTATATGAATACATAGTACTTATCTACAGATTGCAAAAAGTACAATAATTTAATTTTATAAATAGTTACAATTAACTATTGTCTGTTTTCCATACAAAGTACTGCAATATTTTATTACAACCCATACAGAAAAATAATAAACAGATTATTAACTTTGTATTACTTTAGTCAGATTTTTATAGCTTCAGAACACAGACCTACTCCATGAATACAAACTGCACAGTCAACTGTTACAAAGCATTATTTCATGGAAAAAGCCAATGTCGAGAACTATATGCTTTCATTTATCCTCTTGAACTTGTAACAACAAAGACAAAGGAAGAAAAGGCTAGAACCAATTCAAATTAAATCTGCTGAATGACATACAGTGTTAAGATCCATTTAAAAAAACACACAGTGACATCTAAATGGAATATATGTGGATGATGCTACAGCAAACAACAAGCATTGATGACTGGTGTAGCAGCAGAAGAACCAAACGCACACAGTCACATACCAGTCATACAAAAGAAAAAAAAAAAAGATATTGCAAATGGCCCTTGTGACAGAAAACATTGTAGCATCATTGATTTTAGTCAGTGCACAAAATCCAACAGCAAACTGCTACACCCATGTCTGATTTATGGATGAGTAAATTGGTTCCTTTAAGATTTAAAATTTGTGAGTAAGGCTTGAGTGCAACCGCCATAACTCCTCTCACAACAGTGTATTATAACAATATGAACAAGGGCCAACTGCTCTTGATTTGGGGTACAGAATGGGAAAATGACACTAGAAAACTAGAAAAGAGTAAGAATAATTAAATAACAGACCATAGTCACTATGACAATATTGATTACTCTTACAACTACTCTTTCACACCTTTCCACTGAGTTGCATATTAAGGGTCACTTTTTCACAATGGTCATTACTGTAGCTACATACTATACACCTGTGTGAGAGACAGCAATCTTTAGCGCAGACTGAGAGATTGGTCAATCGGTGCTGCTCCGAACACCTTAAAAAGACACTTGACACAAAAAAAGATTCACTCCACAAGACTGCCACAGCAATAAAGACGTCAACATCAATACTGGGCTATGTAGAGATTTCGGATATACATTTTCCCACAGTTACCAGTCAATGTAAATTGCTAAGCATGTTGTGAGGATAGGATGTGTCTCAAGCATGGAGCTGTGTGAAGGGGTACTTGCGAGTCGGTGCAGCTCGACATGCTTATAGACGGTCTGACCAGCAGGCGAATGAGAGCTGGATGAAGTAGATTCTGATAAAGTCATTACCCAACTACTACTTTCACCTTGAGTTGTAAAAGTGGCTTCACGGGTAAATTCCTTTTAGAGAACTGTACTTGGCACAGGAAGAGGTGGAGAAGAAGAAGTACTGCTGGCAGCTGCTGTTGATTGTAATTCTATGTGGTCGTGCCGTGTGTCTCTTTCCGAGTGTGGATTGAAAAAGCCCTTTATGACATGCTTATTATTGAAAAAAGAGGGAGATAAACAGAAGAAGAGCTGCCATTCCTGCTTCTCATCTAAAATAGCTTGTTCGTTTTTAGAGTGACCTGTTTTGTCCTGAGCAAAACAAGCAGGAGCTTAGTGCATATTAACCCTCAATCAAAACCTACCACTTGTATACATAAGTTCAGTGGGTACATTTTTAGTACATAATGCTGCGCTGATATACCTAAATGTATATACTTTTATTTTTAAAAATACTTAGCACTTTAATCTTTTCTGTTGATTATGATAATCTTTTACTCTCAGGTTAAAAATTTAAATATATCGAGGGCACCCGGCGAGAGATCCCAAATTGACAAAATCGCTTGAGAATTCAGAAAAGAGAACTCACAATTCATTAAATTACAGCTTTTGAATACCCAAACACCATTACATAAGATTCTGCCTTGCCTGGCTCGATATGGTAAACTTGTAATGAGAATATGATTTGTAACAAACACTGAGGAAGCAAAGGGATATCACAGATGCTGTTACGCACAAGACATTTGACCTTGTTCACACCACCTAGTTTAGCTCTACAGATTTGTTTTATAATAGCACAGCTTTGACATCTATACAGTGAACGACACTGCCAACTTGTCACTTACACGTCACATCACGCGCTACCCCACAGTACGCGCCTAGTCACTAGAAAAGCTATCAGACTTCAATAGTAAGCCACTTTCGGTACAATTGCAAAAAAGATAGTCACAGGATTTTTTTTGTTTTCTTTTTCTGCATTTCTATAAACAATGGAAGTAATCTATCTAGTAATAAAAAACATAAACTAAACATTAGACAAAGTTTCCTTAACACCTTAACAATTCAAACAGTAAAGCTTGTGTAAAGTTTTCTTTTGGAAATATCTGACAGTAATTACAAAAAAATGCAATAAATATCTTGAAAATAAAACAACTTGAACATATACATTTCTATATGAGCAAAAATTAGGTTTCAAAATGTCTGTGGTTTACACTGTCCCCACAAAACATGAAGGTATTACTGTAATAACATTCAGGTTTCTAGATATTGTCGAGGAAGCTTGTCACATTGGAATGGCTCCAAAACAATATCTTTTAGAACTGCTGATAATTTTTGCCATAAATATGCAAGACCTCTTTGTACTTTCAGTGCATACATATATATTATTGCATCTACCAGTCATATTGATAATGACAAGTTCATTAAAGTCTGTCACAGAGGCATAAACAGAAATAAATGCTGAATTTAGATGCATTACGCCCTGACAGACAAAACCATAAATTGAACAAATTGAGTAGATTTGGGTTTGTCAGGCTGTTTTAAAGACACTGGTAATATCTGTACCAACTGTTTGTTTGAATTTATCATTCAGAGTCAGTGCATAATAACAAGCAAAAAGGTTTAGCTCAAGACAGGGCCTGGCTTGTTCAGTATTATTTTAGACAACACTGAATTGTCATTAATGTGTAGTTCCAATTTTGAGTATCCAAATTTGTATATTATCCAAATTCACATTATTTCAAATTGAGAGGGAAATATAATTTTAGTGCTAAAGACAAAACCGAGAACTTACACAGCTAATCCAGTGCCATGTTACAATGCACTGACGAGTATTCAAAGTCTCCCTTCTGCCATATTCTGCTACTACGATCTAGCTTCAGTTTTGGATTTGACAATGGTGATGACGCTGGTGGCGGCTACTTTACCTGGGATGAGTGGCCCTATGACAGAGGCCATCGGAGCCCTGGTGGTGACGGGGTTACGGGCCACAGTCCTAGCAAAGCTCTGAAGAGCCTCATACTTTGAGCGCAGCGCGTCCAGCTCCACCTTCATACTGGCGTTCTCCGTGGCCAGCTTGTCCACCTCCTGCTGCAGCTGAGCCTTCTGCTTCTCCAGCTCCTCCTTCTGGGTGACGCGCTTCACTCGGCAGCTGGCGGCATAACCCCGGTTCTTTAGGGTGCGTCTTCGCTGCTTTAACTGGAGGATTTCCTCTTTGGAAAGGCCCCGGAGATGCTGGTTCAACTCCCGTACCGACATGGTCACCAGTTCATCATCTGTCAAGCTGGTGCCATTCTCCCCTGGCTCCCGCTTCACCTAAGAAATCAAAAAAACTTTGCTCAGTGTTTTTACATCAGTATCCAAAGTGTGTCTTATTAATTTCATTTACCTTCAAAGCCTTGTTTCCCTTGTTTGTGGTAGTCATGCCACGAGAACCGGGTCCACCTGTACAACTGGATGTTCTGTTGGGGAATAAAAGGTCAGTATGCATCAGAAAACAGTAAAAGAAAACAAAAACCTCCTTTGCTGCAAACAATGCCTTTTTTTGGCAAGGAAGCTACAGCATGACTAAGTCCTGCAAATATAAAGCACCGCAAAGTGGGTCAAGGACATAAGAGTTCCCTGTAAGGGTTGCCAAGTCCATTCAGTGAATTGTACCTTGGCTATTAGTGCTCCTGTCACTGGAAACAAATAGCTGGAGTTGTACATACGCTTTTTTTTTTTTTTTTTTGCATGGACAGAGACTACATAGTTAAGAAATATTTCAAGGTTCCCATGCTCTTATTCAATAATAATAATATTAATAAAAATAATAATAATGCATTAGTCTCATATAGCACTTTTCCAGAGTCACCTTATTCTTTCGGCTCCTCCGCCAACCACCAAACTCACAATCACACTGCTACATTCATACAGGTAAAGTGGATGACGTGTCTTGCCCAAAGACACAACAACAGTATGTAATGCAGGCAGTGGGGATCGGACCGCCAACGTTCAGGGTTAGTGAGCAAATGTCTCTACCGATTGAGCTACTATCGACAAAGAATAGCATTTAACTGGAGGAAGCAAATCTTGGGAAATGGGATACAAATGTGTAAGCACAGCCTCTCACACAAGGAACACCAGAATAGAACACATTAGTTGTGCATTTAACCTGTACTCAGAGAGAAACACCAAGCGGGCTTTCTATTAGTCTAGACAGGCACACATACTACATCTGGCTGCTGAGTGTCTATAATCCTCAGAATCAATAAAAAGAAATGGGTGCTGCAGAGCCTTAGCTATCATCCAGGCCATCAGGGCTGCAGTGCAGTACATTCAGTCAGGTCCACACTGAGGGAACACCAGGCGAAGGAGGGCAGGTGTGAAATCTATCCCACTGGTGTTAAGACAGAACGAAGGTTGGGATCCTGCGCCCAAGTGAGCTGTGTTATAAGGATAAGAACGTGAGCTCACATATACACAACACACACATGCACGCATTCGTGGCCCTGGGTGCTTACACTACACACACAGTAAATGCTGCGTCAGCGAAACAGGCACCCACCACAGTCAGCCCAGCCAGCACAATGCCTCAGTAAGCTGCTTTACACAGCCCAGCAGCGTGTTTGTATTGAGCACATAAACAAATACATGTGGGATCTCGCAGGGTTTTACCATCAAATAACACACTTGAAATAGTTGTGATGTTGTTTTATGTATCGTGAGGTAAAAACAGAGGAGAAAGCAGGGGTGTCCAAACATTTTATCAAAAAGGGCCAATTTTCTTTTATTCTAAGAAATGTGTTTAATAAATTTCAAACCAACTACAGAGAACTTCTGAAATGTTATTTAATACCATAAAATATACATGTTTTGATGAAGTTCAGGGCCACATGAAATCTCAAATTGTGCCATGACTGATTCCCAGGCCACACTTTGGACATGTCTGCCCTTAAGCGTACCGGTCTGGTCAGGATATTTCCATGGTAACAATGGGATGCTACAGGTGAACAGGTCACCTGAGCCAAAAATGGAAAAAGACAAATGCTTGTTAAAAATGACCTCAATATGACACTATAACACAGGCTGGGGACATAACATGAGGTCAGATGGTGACTTGCATTCTTGATGTAGTTACTTCAAAAGGGTCCCCAGGCTTCTCATAAATCTACAATGTTCCTCCATGTCGCCGACTCACTTAAAGAGAGCTTTTGACGTTCTGCCGAGGACTTTTTAAATGTGATACTTTTATCCCTGGGCTGGCTATGAATAGCCAACTGATAGTAACACCTTCCTTTCACCAGCCTTTGTGGTGACTCATTTCCAGTAAGCATTTGGACCACAGATGCAAAACATAATGGGATAATGGTCTGCCTGATGATGCACAGATAATGGACAAATAGACAGGAAAGTACTCCACTAATAGCTACAGGGATGAGAGGAGAAAAATGCTGCTCCTACCAAATTTCATATAAGTCCAATTCTCTCCTAAGCACCACAGTCTCAAAATTGTTCAAAACCAGTCTAAAATATGTGGCACACTGGCATATTGTCCAGGTTATGGAGGTGGATTCTGTCATACAGCTGTGTAGGATAACACAGTAGGCATGGCTTGGCACATTGAAAGCTCACCATATGACACTGTGGAAGGATAGCGCCCAGACTGCAACCCTCCAGCTCAGGCTGCTGCCAACAGACGGCTACCAATGACAGGGCATGGCAGCACAACACAGACAAGGTCCAATGCACAGCTGCTCCCTCCTCTAGCAGGCATGTCACACCTCAGAGACAAAGAGGCATGCCCACACATCTACACAGTCAGGGGAAGAAACATACCTAGAAGCTATTTCAATATAGGAAATGTATTTTTCTTTCTTAGAATAAATTTCATTAAGGATTGCATATATGTGGAATATGCTATTGTAACATAGGTTTGTCCTTTGTCGTGACATAACATGAATTGCATTGGTATAAACTGGTCTTGGTATAAATTTGAGACAAGACAAGTTCACGAGCAGCTAAGATCTGAAAAACATTTCTGCGGCTTTGTCCACAACATCTGCCAATGAGTTAATGTTCTTACCAGCATCGGTTTGTTGGTTGATCTGTTAATCTGAAAAAAACTCAACAGTAATAATTGAATTTGGATGAAATTTAAGGTCAGAAATGGGCTAAAAATGATATTATAAATATTAAAATGTATGGTGTACAACAGAAACACCGTCTAGACTGAGGACTTTTGGATACAGGATTCTGTATCATTGCAAGATAGGGCCAATGACTTGGTGGAGGACTGTGCTCTCCAAGTGCTTTTAGTTTGTTTAAAAAAACAATACAAATGACAAAAAGTCTAAAACTGAGATCTTGCTTCAACTCCAAAACCTCTGGTTCCATTTGTTCTTCTTTCCTTTCGGTTTTTCCCTTCAGATGCCCTTCCTTCCACTAATACAGACTTGTGAATGGCACAGGCAATATACTGGCTTGTGACCCCTTGTGGCTGGATTTATGGTTTTATATTAATAAATTGAATAAAAAGTTGTAACTATTACTGTATTGTAATGTTTTCATATTTTTTTTCTTCATTAAATAGTTTAGATATTATTAATAAGTTGATGCTCTTTCAATCCTGTTTTTTTCCTGTATATTAATTTGGCACATTTGCACTTTACAAGTATGTTAATTTCAGGACTGAATGTATCATGACATCCCGAGTGGTAATCGCTTCAGCCCTTTGTGGTAGCCTATCAAAGCAGACAGAGCTGCTGCTCGGAGCGCAGGGTGAACTGGAGGCAGACAGCAAACGCTGGGACACAGGCGTCTTTTATAGGTGCTTGCTGATTTTTTTATGAATTGCCCGTAAGAACGCTGACAAATCAGAGCTGATTGCTTGTGGAGGAGAGACATCACACCCATAGGAAACAGAAAGTGCTGAGTGTGGTCACCCGGAGAAAGGCAAGTGAGGGAGTGAGACAGACAGAGAGGAAGAAAGAGGGATGCAGAAGGTGAGAAGGAAGGTGGGAGTCTCATCAAAAATGCACGCTCAACACATTTAGAGGAGCTTCAGAAGAACAGGTTGAAGAAAAAAATACACTGATGTCAGCAAGGACCAAAACCAAGGTGCCAATTAGGAACTTGTGAAGTTGAACTAACACGACAAAAGACACTTGGCCAACCTTCTCAACCTGTCCGTGTTCATCAGGATCTATAGAGGGCAGCTCAGAAAGTGGAGAACGGTGGGGTCAGCTTATGTTGGTTTCAAAGAGGGGTGTAGTAGTGGGATAAATGCTGATGTGACATGATAGGTCCAGTGTCAGGCTTTAATGATCCCATCCCCTCTGCAGGATCTCTCCAGGGGGCTGCTGAGGATGGACACTATTAACTGGGGGACCCTTTGTTGTAGGGGAACGGAAGGCACTGGCATCCCGGCACCGCATCCCCCTGATGAATATTTATCACTGTCATTCACAGCTGAAGGTGGGGGTGGGAGGTAGAATAAAGATGCTCAGGAGGTGATTCTTCAAGGATACGACCAAGGCTCTTCCATCAACCGCTGTCTCAAAATGGCGGTACTAGGATAGGCCGGTGGGGGGGAGGCACGGAGGAGGAAACGCGGGGGCCGTCTGGTGCTGGAGGTGGCACGCTTGGTGGTTCAGGGCCGCGGGGAGAGCCAGATCCACTTGACAGCAGTGTAACAAGATTATCAGGGCCATGAGAGCAAACAAAAAGCCCCAGCAACCTGCCTCAGAATCCAGATTACAACAGCGGCCCACTCTCTGAATACTAAACATGGCCGGCGAGGACTAACAGGGCACCCAGGATTTAGTGAGACATGAAAGAGTGGGGCATCACATCATACAACTAATCGCACACATTTATCCACACACAGACAGATTACCAAAACCACACAAGTGCACATAAATTTCACTTGTCATGATCAATTCTTGAAAAGATGCGTCCGGGCACTTGGCCCTGGCAGGTTGCTAATGAAGTGAATACAACGAGACGATGGAGGTGCATGCTGATGAAACACTGTTTGGAGGCAAAAGCACAGGCTGTATTCAGCAATGGCACTTCAGAGAAACAGCTGAAAATCAGCTCACACCAAATACATTTCATCCAAATACAAAGAATATAAATGTGACTAAAATGTCATAATGTTTTCTAAGGAACTGTACATCTACTGTAAACCCCAAATAAAATGCATCAAATAATTTACAAAAAATCTTGACAGCTCAGACTCTTTTTTCTGGCTCTGAATACATTTCAAAGCATTCAGTGATTATACTGAAAAACTGTGACTTTTATTCACAACTCTTCTTGGCCAGACAATTGACGAGTACAGTTAGACCATTGCCTTGAAGTTTTGCAGTACATTTTTTGAGCATTAGCATCAGCAGCAATAATGAGTCATTTTTGGACTGACTTTTTTCAAACTATTGTAGTAATCTTTAGGCATCCAAAACTAAATTTCCAAATTTCAACAGCATCAATAGCCCACTAAAAATTTATTCAACTTGAAGACGCACTGGAGCTCACTTTTTATAAAATCCTCCCCATTTAACATATGACTAAATGTAACCAACATGTCATATCATGTCAAGTATGTCATATCACGTATTCAGTTTCCTTAATCAATTATTGAAGAGACGTGTAGCCTTAGCTCCATTATCATTGGTTTGCTGTAGGAAATTCGGGCATCGTGAAGGTTACAGTGGAAATGGAACAAAAACATTAATGCATGCAGTGTCCTGTCCACTTGTGGCTTTTGCAATTTTAAGCCAAATGGCTACAATTAATACTTTCACCATCATGCCATAAATAGCCAACACTGTGTGATCACTACTAGCGCTTTTAGTGGTTCCCTTTTATTCCAAGTTGAAAAGATTGCCTCGATATTCAGATCTAATCATTCCTTCCTTCAGCCGAGTGAAGTCAATTATCAAGCAAGCTGCATGTGTCGGGCACCATTTAACTGCAAATTAAAAATTAGACTCTTCAGATAGGAAGACTTACAAGTAGACTGTGGAAAAAAAGTTGTGCACAGAGGCAACAGTATGAAAGCAAAAAGGTACGGTGGAAAGAGAGGAGGGAAGCTATTAGGTACTAAGTATTCAGAGCGTGAAATAAGAGTGACAAAAAGAGGGAGAGAGAAAATCATTCAGCAGCTTTCACACGGAAATGTGATACGCTTTGTAGTAGAGGGGAAATACTAAGCCAGTATACTTGGGATCAGCACCGATTAAGAGCAATGAGAATATACCAGTTCAAAACATTTTACCCTATCAACCTAATACACAAAATAAATGTGTATCTTGCTTGGGGTCAGGCTTTATATTTGAAGTTACGTCTATTGCACTATTCTTGCGTAAATAAAATCCATGTGTTACCTCATGCCCACCAACTGTTACTAAGCCTAATGGTGTTTGAGCAGTTAAAGTTCCCAGCAAACAAATTAGTATTCAGCATGCATTTTAAGTATATAAGTATAAGCAATACAGAATAAGTTATCAACAACAATGAAACCATAAAAAAACTAAAAAGAAAAAAAAAGAATCCATTAATTTTACAATAGATAAGACAACATATTCTATAGAGCCATTAATTTATTGTTTGTATATTTTTAGCATCAGCCTGATAAACCATGGCTATGAGATTTATAAATAATAAAGGAAATCTCATACTAATCATGTGGCAGATGCATGTGGCACACTTATTGCAGAAATTTGCATCTAGTTCATGTAGTTTAAGAGAAAACATGAATCATCTCCCTCCAGGGAATTGGTTTGTTCCAACGCCAGTGTAAAAGTGAAGTTTATTTAAAGAGACTAGGGTTGCACTGGTTTACATTAACCAAGCTCATAGCTGCTTGTTTACTAATTGAAGCGCTCCAATAGAGCTACAGTAGTACAGGAGTACTGGACTTCAACAGTGTGTGCCTCCAGGACTTGATTAAACAGGAAGAGAACAGCTCTTGATACTTCGGCCTTGCACTTGCTGAGAAACTAAGGGTAGTAGGCAACCCACACACTGGCAAAACATCTACAAGCCTCACTACATTCGTTGCATACTTATTACATTTGTACAACAGTGACCTAACAGCTACCAAGGCTAAATTACAACAGCTCATTTGGAAGCAGATTTAAAGGAAACTTAGCTTTGAAAAGGGGGCTGAACTGTAACATCTTAGAGTGTTAAGATCTTCAGAGAATCAGTAAAACATATTTTCTCCTAATGGTGCTTTTCTTTAGAGGCAGTAAGTTTGATAACACTATTGGTATTTTGAATATTTCTATTAATAACACTGCTTCAGCTTGGATCAAATTACAGCAAGTAATGGATAATGTGTGCCTCAAGGATAGTTGACAAAGCCTTACACTTAATGTGAATTTGCTAAAAAAGACAAAACAAAACAAAACAAAAATCTAGACTCTCTCTCTATATATATATATATATGAGAGGTTATGGTAGGTAATGCCCCCTTTGGGGACCAGTATGTGGCTGGAGTTTTTGGCTCCACATAGGGGGAATGAAATCACTGACAGGGGAACTCACCACTTCACATGTGGGTGGGATAAACACTGCATGTAAAAAAAAATTAAGAGTTAAAGCTTTGAACCATTGAAATTTTATCCAAGCAGAGAATAAAATATAACAACAAAGAAGGAGGCAAATATTTTGACTGTCCTCTTTAATGTTGTCTTTAATTTTGTGAAAACAATGGGCAATAACATTGACTGGAGTATGGGTAATGATAAATAGCTTATTTCAACGTCTTCAATGTCTTACACATAAATCTTTGCACATAAAAGTAGGTTAGAAGAAAAACAGCAGCCAACGACCTGCTCCACATGTATGCTTGAAGCTCTGTTCAGTATTGGCCAATCTAAATTATGAACACACAGAGGGCATCTATGAACATGCCAAGTCTAAATCAAGATCCAAACAAAAATCATCAAACACAGTTAGTACCCTGTCTGGCTGGGAGTATTACTTTGAGAGGTGCAGCGGGCATATCGCAATGCTAAGCAATCATAATCCGCACTACACTTGCAAGCGGTTTCATCACCAGCGTTCCCTCCCTGTTGCAAAAAGGGGAAAAAAGTATATTGATCTTTTTCTCCCTTCCTTCCAGGCATTCCCATTTCCCTGTGCAGCTTAAGCAGCACTTTTGTGGACAAATCCCACATTTGTGTTCCTTTCTGCAGGCTATTAATTGTCCTGAATAGGCGTAACTACTCCCAAGGCGCAGCTGTTGGATATACAGAGGTGCTGGTGGCCGGCCTGTACACTACGCTGCTTAAGTATTGCCTCATGTTTCGTCAACCTCATGCGTCCTCATGTCCTAGCCCCACTGGTTGCCCATTCTACACAGTGCCACTGGGTATGAGTTGTGCACTCACTTGGTTCACCTCTATGGCATCCGGTCTTATTTTATAACTGCTACCTCAACGCAAGAAGCAATAAATCTCAGAGATGATCACCACTCCCAGTCTCCATCCACATACTGCTGCCAGCCGCATCCGGATCTTATAAGGGCCCTCATCTGTTCTTGTTACCTGCAGAGAAAGGCAGGGTTGGGCATTACGCTTTATTGCAAAGCCGGGCTTCTGATGCGAGGCTGGCCTGTCTGCTAAACACACTTCAATGCCCCGCTCACAAGAACAGAGATGATGAAATAAGGTGAATATCTGAGCAAGAATGGGCAACTTCTATCTATTTAGTGCTGCCTATATACACCCAATAGTTTGCAAGGTGACTTTTCAAATTGCAAAGAGATTCTCCATGGATAATTCATTACCTACCCTCTATAAGCGTGCTCTCTAATAGGCAGCAAATTTCATCATGTTCCACACAGGGAAACAAGAGCAGCTGCCAACTCAAAATAAGAGAAATGAAGTGTGCACAGAATGAGGGCACAAGCAAATAGTTCTTTGCATAAGCCTATCTTTTAAGTTATGAATACAAATATTTACAACAATACACATATTCAATTACTTCTTCCCATCCAACCTTTTTCACTTATTGTGAAATAGTTTGCCAGGGAATTACTTTAACAGCTTGATGAAGGTTCACTTTTAATGAAAAAAAAAAAAAAAAAAATACAAATAAAAATACAAATAAAAAACAAATACAAATAAAAAACAATATAAAAATGACACACTGATCTATACTAATCTATTGATAATCAATCCTGTCAAAATATATGTTATTTAATTGATTGGTGATTAGTTATTGCAGCTGTAATACACGTGACCCAGTTTAAAATGCCAATAACAACTGTATTCTTACAACGGAGATAATATATTGCTTATCATGCATTCCTATAATTGATTTGACACCACAGTTGACTCCTAAGCACTTAGTGTAAATGTGCTCAGCCCCTGTTTGTTGATGTACATCATGACAGCGCTGCAATAAAACGCACATTCTCCGCTGAATGTAGATGAGACTATTGATAAATGCATGATGGTCATCACTTGATGCTCATGCCCCTGTGACTGACTTGCACGGCAAATCATCACCATTTCGATCCATCGTCTTTATAACAGCGGCTTTGTGATAAACATCGACCCTTATCTATCGAGCAGACCTTTGTCCGGTGGTGCCATATTTTGGGGTGGATTCTGAGAACGACTAAATACATCATAGTGATGATTCAGCATGATAAAAATACCGCGGCTTGTTTGTTGGTTGATAATAAAACAGCACTGCTTTAACCGCTTAAGCGAAGGAGTAAAGGCGAGAACGGCGAGAATGCTTTGGCACTGCCATTGTTATAATTTAACCAGTGGTTAAATGACCTGTCAATTCAGGTGAACCAATTTAATACATGCAAGGCATTCCTTAAAACGAAATTCATGCACACAATCAGATCAATACACCTCATAGAAATAATAACCATATTTATATTTGATAGAAATCTATTAAATAATATTGCAACCAACCTGCTTTCGCTAAACCGCTGCCTCTGCCTGCTCTTTCTCCTTCTCACAACGAGGTGATGAAGCAGCAGGTTTGGACAGCAAGAAACGCATGAGTTGACAAGCCCCCGAGAAGCGCAATGATATAGTGAACGCGAATACACCTCACTCAACTATTTATCACGATTTCAACCCCGTAACACAGTTTTACTGACATTCCACGACTCCCGTCTCCAGCTTCACACCGCCTGCTTGTCAAAGTGGCAAACAACTCCCCTCCTACAAAACAAGCAAGCGAGGAAATCCCCGTGCTGTGCCGTCCTACTACAACTGTAACGAGTCTACCGACACAGCGCTAGGTATCTTTGAAACCAAGGAAATCACCCTAAACGGAAAACGGGAAATTCTCCGTTTGGCGTCATATTAAAATCAATTCAAATACCAAGTTTTATTATCAGTTCGCATGTGTGTACACAAGATAAGCTGCCATCTCAGCATAGTAACAGCTCTGTCATTACATCAACACATTTAACAAGTTCCGGAAAACGTCAAAAAGTTAAGACCAATTGGGGAAAGTGCTAGATGCGGACAATCTTGTCCGTGATCATTTTACACCGTTATGCGCTCTTTACGCACGGGACTGGTCAGGCTTTTATCCCGCTCGTGTAAGTATTAAAGAGTATAAACATGCAATAGCGTGGGTATGATTTTGTCTACCATTAAAAACAGACAATTTAATTTGAAACTCAGTCCTATACATATCCTGGTTAACTTGACGCATCTCGCTGCTGCTGCTTCGCGGTTAGCCCATACAGCTAGCTGCACCCAGCCTGTCAGCAGCGAGGCAAAGGCATGCACACTCAGCATAACAACACCAGCGCAATTGGCTTCACACAGACGTACCCGGGTCCGAGCTGGTCCTATCTGAAGTTGAACTCTTAAGATCCTCTTCCTATGTCGTAACACGAGAGGAGAATCATTAGAGGTGCTTCGATAAGATACACCGAGCTGATAGCGCTTCCCAATAAATGCCAGCCGTGCTTCCCTTGTTGACTCCTTTCTCTTGTAACGAAGCCAGACGTCACCGTGTTTGGTCACGTGTCTCCATTCATGAAGGATTTTCTTTCCTCACAAGAAAGTAGTAATTTTTACTCAAAATACACCAACACGCACTCTGTTGGGGTGGAATAAGGCAAATAACACATGAAAGAATGGTTGTAATGTCCCAGGACAAAGGCATTTTATTACACCAGCATTTATTTGGACTACATTTTATAAAACATTTCACATTTAACTTTTCACAGTTAAAAATTGCAAATGCTTTTAAATAACAAAAGGTATAGAGGTAGACACAATAACCCAAAATCTGGAAAATGTGGCACAGCTTCCCAACCTCTTTGTGCCTGCCACTAAACTGCACATATTTTACAAAAATAAGGCTATTAGCCAGTGAGGAAATTTATAAAACACCCAGCACCACCTCATGTAGCCTTTTCAAGAGTGACAAAAGCCTATTTAAAAGTAGTATTTAAAAGTAATACAGAAACTACCTGGCAAGTAGTGATGCGTCTCATTTATACTTAATTGAGTGATATTCCAGTAGATTTTGTATATTGTAAAAAAAACATTTCAGTTTTTCTTGGGCCATGGGTTGCTTTTGTTAAATATACTGATCCCACCAGATCTAAGTCCAACAGCATCTGCACTAACACCTGGCTGCTGCAGTACTTTGTCAAGAGTTGTCTTCTTAATGGCAGCTGGGGAGATTTTCTCCTGGTCAGCCAAATACTGGAGTTCCCTGTAAAAAGAAAAAAAAAAAAAGGCATGATCTTTGCACAAAGCCTTTAAACATACAGGTGCATATCAGTACATTATAATATCATAGAAAAGTTTCAGTAGCATACAGTATTTATACAATAATATATAGATTCAGTACACCTAGAGTGAAATTTGTCAAGCATCTATTTATTTTAATTGTGATTATTACATATATTATTACAGTTAATGAAAACCAAAATTCAGTATCTCTAAATAAGTTTGACAATTAAAATAAATGCTTGAAATATTTCAATCTGTGCACTCAATATATGAAATTGGTCTATATAGGTTTACAATTTTGAATAAAACTAATGCAATAATTACATGATATTCCATGATATTCTCAATTATTGACGTGTGGCTGTATGTTTTCATTATTTACAAATAATGTATTAATGATATCATCAATAAAATAAAGTATTCTTGCAAGTCCATTGGCTGAAACACATGCAGACACTTTAGTTTCTGCATAGTCCACAATCATTTCAAGTTATACCAAGAGTGAAAATACATGTAACAAAAACAATTCACATAAACAAATATTTAATTGTGTAATTACAGATTTATATCAGTAATTCAATCACTCAGCCTACCTTGTCCTTACACAGGAGACTTCTACAGCATTAATCAAAAGGCTTCGGAAACCACCACTCTCCATGACATGCAGCGCATGAATGGTGGCTCCCCCTGGTGAACAAACGTTGTCCTTGAGCTGCCCAGGATGTTGCTCTGACTCCAACAGCATCCGTGCTGCTCCCTTTGAACAACAAACATTTGATTCTGGATTTGAATTTACTATGTTTTCATATTTAGAAATTATGTGCTGGTCCGCCACATAAAAAATAGTGTCCTACATCAATGAATTAGAATATGGTAAGTCAAAAAGTGAATTTATTGGTTGGTGGTTCAATTGAGAAAAAACATACATCGATATACTGTAGTACATAAAGTGAAATATTTCAACAATTTATTTATATATTGTGATGATTATGAAATATTTACTAAATTCTAGTTTAATTACGTACTGAATTTAATTTAATTATCTGCAAACCATCATCACAATTTAAATAAATAAATGTTTGAAATTTTTCACTGAGTGTGTTGCATTTAGAACTGACCTACTGAAACAAATGGACTCCATGATAATCAAATTTTTTGATGTAGGACTATATCTATTCAACACAAGACTATTGGAGTTTATACCAGTAAAGCTTGGGCTCCTAGCCGTACTGCCAGTCTTCTGGGCAGACCCATTTTCACCCCACCATCAGCAAGAGCATCTACAGCTGTAAATGCCTGCAGAACATTCAGCCTCATTAGGACGACATTTTAACAACTTCTACTGCAAAAATGTAATTTGAATGACTCACATAGGCTGGACCACTGCCACTCAAGCCTGTAACAGCATCTATCAGGTCCTCTTCAACCTCAATGCAGTAGCCTACACTGGCCATTAGCTGCTCCAGAAGCTTTCCATCCTCCACCTCAGCATGAGTTCCTGTGGCATACACTGTGGCCCCTTCTCGTACAACTACAGGTGTGTTGGTCATACACCGCATGACCTTTGGCGATGGTCGATGCATTTGCAGCTTCTGGAAAGGGCAATCATTAGGTAACTACAGTTTTTTTTTTCTTTCTTTTGGCTTCTCCCTTATTCGGGGCTGCCACAGCAAAGGTTTTGGCAGGGTTTTTATGCCAGATGCCCTTCCTGTCGCAACCAGCCACATACAGTGACTGGAGTAGGCAATGTGGGTGAAGTGTCATATTCTATCTCTTAGAAAGAAATGCTTGGATGTTTTGTGTGAAAAGCATCATGAGGTCTAAGTAAAGATCTAAAGATTAAGGGCTCTGTGGATAAACATCTGTATTCTCTGCTATGGCCCCTTTGAGTAAGCCTTGCAGGACATGGGAAAACTTAATGGCTATAGATAGGCCAGACAATGGGCTCTTACTTGCCTTCTCTATTGAGCTGATAGTGACACCTGCTGAACAGGACACAATAAGATGACGTTCTTCGATATCGGGTCCAATCTCATCCAACACAAAAGGAATGATGTTGGGCTTCACAGCAAGGAACAGGACATCACTTCTCTTCACAGTTTCTTTGTTGCTTGTAGTGACATTCACACCCATTTTCTGAAAATATAATATTTTTGTTTGTAAACACAGAGCATCCATTTTACAATTTCAACAAGCATTTTGGCATGGTCATTATGTATTATTGTAACAAATAGTTCTTTTTTCAAAAAGGACATAACCAAATTGTTACTGTTGCAGTACTGATGAGGTCTACCCACCCGCAGACCACTGCACTGTAGGGAGATCTGTGTTCGGGGAGCTGGCTGTGATTCTGTGGGCAGCAATCACGCCTTGGGGATAAATGTACAGAAATCAAGTCTGATTGCAATCAACACACATCAATATCAATATGTTTCCTACACTGTATGTAGGCTGAACATGACTCACCTGCAGCAGTGAAGCCCTTCACCAGGGCGTGGGCCACTTGACCTGCTCCTATGAAGCCCACACTCATTATAGCTACCTGTAACTGTGCAAAATACTAATAATAATAACAATAATAATAATACATACAATTCATATTTTGATTAAAAAAGAAATAACTCATTAGTCAAAATCATGCTGGTTATGACTTATTAGCAACCTTTTATAGCAGTTCAGCACTTGTAAACAAACCAAAAGCTCTGGTCACAAAACAATGTTACAGCACTGCATAGCTTAAGTAATGTGTTTTTTATATATTGCCTTACAAATTAGAGTGCCCCTGCGTCGACGGATTGGCAAAACACTCAGCTACAAAGTCATAATAGCTGAAATTACTCACCAAAATGTCAACGTGGAGCCTTTCTCTCGCTCCCAGTACAGAATGATTTACAAGTCTTACACCCAATAGAGACTGTTGTTTTAAGCTTTGGGCCAATTGAAGCCTTTGCGTCGGGAACTTGGGGCGGGCTCGTTAAACCAGAAAAGTTGCATCAGGTTGGGCCTCCGGGCAGAGAGAACACGGCGGTCCTTTGCTATCATCTGCTGGCGAAAAGCCTGACATGCGGATCGTTTTGGAAGAACAAGTGAATCCACCTGTAGCTCTGCACTTTAAACACAGTTTTCTGTTTTCTGTCATGGGTGTTAGTTAACCCTCCTCAGGTAGGTCATTTAGCCTAATGTTTTTCTGAACAGTTTAAGACATAGCCTACATGAATGATATTACCTCTATCGCTTTGTTTTATTAAAAGCACATTTGGTCGATAAGAAAAGACCACTACGTCTTTATATTACCAACTGACTGAACATACTCTTACTGCATTTTTGTGCAATATGCAAACAGTAGGCCTACTATGAGTGTTCACATGTAGACATTACAGTATTATCTGGCTAGTATAATAAAATCCATATTATTAAAATAAATTCTACTCATTATTATTACAATCAAATAATAAAGGAGTTGATCATCATGCAAGGTATGACTACTGCAAATTAACACAGATTAACAACACTTTAAAGGTTTATTTACAAGCTTCAGTGCAGAGAATAACATGGTTATTTAATGTATGTCCATTTATACTGTTAAATTACAACTATACAGAATGCATTAGATAATACTGTTTTATCTTCAGTCTGTGATACTCTCTGTTAGGTGCACCTCAGCAGAGAGAGCCATTAGTCGAGTTTGGAGACGGATATCCAGTACATAATGTGGTGCTCAAATGGATGATGACGGTCTGACTGGCACATCCATCTGACTTTGCCTGGTAGGTCACTACATAAGTAGACAAAAACCTTTACATTGGCACCTTGTATAAACTGCATCCACCAAACTAGAATGCTTTTGTAGGTTTGGAGAGCATTATGGGTGTTTTAGGGTGATGAAGAGTTTCTCATACAGCAGAGCCTGAGACAAAGCGAATCCTTTGGGAGTAAATTAGATCAACAAAATACAAAATCATATTGACATTTGTAAACACCGCCACCACTAGCTTACTGTCCCAGGGACAATTTCCTCGAGGACAGTCCTCGGGACGACTGGTGGTACCATATTTCTTATCAAAACTAAAGATTGGCCAAACAAGGGTTGTACTAAGGTACAGGATTACAGCAAAGAAGGTGTATATGACTACAAACCGGTCAAAAGGGAACCGCAGGGCAGTGGTCCTGCCTGAAACAGTCAATATAATCACTATTACAGTGACTGAGAAGCACAGGCTATACACCGCCACACAGTACTGTGTAGCATAGTGGAGGCTGTACTCACTGTCATGAGCCAGTGCTCCAAAAATAATACAGGCCACAAAAGCTTGGACTACCTTGAGTAAACCTGAGGCAGTAGCCATGTAGCCCACCACAGCTCCTGGCTTAGCTCGTGTCAGAAACACTTCAACACCATAAGGAAAGCAGCAGACACTGGAGCAAACAGTCACTGCAATACGGTAGTAAAGGCTTTCGCAGCTCTCATCTTCACAGCTTTCGATGAAGTAGACAGGGTAGACCACAGAGGCAGTGATGTACATCAGCGTGGCCAGCATGGCAAAGGCAACTGTGAAGTTATCCCAGGAAATCGGCATACATGTGTGGAGTCGTGTAATGTCCAATGTGAACACCACCAGTGTTACTGCAAAGCAGAAGCACCACACAAACATGCAGAAGGTCCCATAGGAGGCGCTGTAGCCAGCATTGTGGGAAACAAGGGCCATTATGGTGCACCCCAGAAACAGCTGAAACATTCGCGCTATGCCCAAAGGTGAGAGCACAGCTTCTTTGTTGAGGTAGTGTCCTCCATGAGCATCCATGATGATGGCTGATGTAAGCTGATGAAATTCCTGATGTCCTGTCGTCTTTGGCGATGTCCTCTGTGGCCTCCTTTTTGCACCAGCCTCACCCTTCCTTGGTTGCCTTTTATAGTTGGCCCTTAATTACAAAGTTTTCCTTGAGCAAGCTTTGTAATTACAGCTTCACATTCATATACGCCTTGATTCAGCCTGGTACATTAGAGCTGCTTCATATTTACCATAATACTAAAATAAATTTAATCATAAATGGTTTAAAATTTGAAAACAGTTATCAATTGACTGTGCTTGAAAATGTCCCCAGTCTGTAATGATATTTTTAAATACCTCAGAGCTGTAGTGTATATCCACAGATGTTGCGTCTCCTTTTGTTTTCTTGGTCTTCAGTCATGAACATGTCCAGTGTGTCAAAGATTAGTGTCTTGTCCAAAAGGCCTTCCTCTGCACGTCATATCCAACAACCGCTCTTTGAGGCTTAACAGGCTTAAATGCTCAACAGGTGCACCAGTATGTTCTCCTGTCAATCAACGTCCTGTAGTTTCTTTAATGTAGGATCTGGACAGTTGGTAAATCAGTGTTTTGGCTCTTGTTCTTTGTCTTGCTGTTACTGTCTGCCTCTAGCTCGTGGATTTAGTCTCCCACTCCTTTTGGCTTACAAAAACACACCCTCTCATGTCTGCCCTATGTGCAGTCGACAGATTGGTAGTGTTGGCCGAGCCCAGGGTTACAGGCCTCGCCACTGCTATAAATAGGGGGTCTATATTCCACAGAGGGGTGGGAGGCTGCGTACATGTGGCGAGCAGTTTGAGAGTCGTGTTTCTGGGAGCACCCTGAGAGGCTGACTCAGAGCTGCTTCAAGAAAGAAACTGGCATTTATATCCAGTGTAATGACAGGGAGAGAGGCTAAGACCTCCATTAGAGGAATAAATTACACACAGGTCTAGAGCCATGATTATACATGAGAGATGACAGATTTGAAATGGTGCTGGAAGTTGAAAAGGATTAGAAGTTTCTTTAAATGCCATAATCTGTGATATTAGTATGTTTTTAGATTTCCGGTGTAAACTATGTCTTATTGTGAAGCAAAACTGTGTATCTTTGTCAAATCTTATGTAAATATGTGATGCAGAAACATTTGTTTATAGTTACATAAATCTTTATTATTGAGGAGAATTAAAGAGAGCAAATTACATTGTTGGGCACAACTGAGATGTATACTCTTTATATCAAATGAAAGCCTGTGATGAGATCTCTTTACTGCCAAAATATCCTAATAATATTGACAACCAATTTGTTGACCATACACCATAGTTATTTCTGAAGATGTCTGTACTGTTCTATAAACAAATTGCATGAAAAATTAAAACTAAACAGGCTTAGGCCTGTGACATTTTCAAATTAAAAATGTATACACAATATATATATATATATATATATATATATATATATATATATATATATATATATATATATATATATATATATCTTATTATTACTTGAGAAACTGCTGGATAAGTGCTCTGGCATCTGTTTTAGTGTTTAGGAGCCTTTTTTTGTAGAAGTCTTATGAAGTGGTGCTTTGGTGGTTCACCTGGTACAGAACAGACCAAGTGTACAAGATTACACTTGTGGAAGTTTACTTCATGGCATATCCTTCTTTCTCACCTGTTGCTTGACATTCTGTACAGTCTATAAAATTAATCAAATTAAGGCTAAAATCACCTGAAAAATAATTAAAAAAAATGTCAGATCAAAGTGTGTACCATTTTTGCTTCTTATGCAAAGCCCTTGTTATGATAACTTAATACCTAGTTTTAGAACCATATGGCCATAGTACTCTAACACTAACTCACTAAAATGCTTCTTTTGGGGAAAAAAATAATAATATTAACAACATTGCACTAGTTATTTTTGCATTGTGTATTCTCCTTTAGGATTGATAGGCTGAAAGACATGCAATCAACGCAAAGATAATAAACAGCAATGTATTTACAATTTACAAAGAATCAATTCTCTGTGAAAATAGCACTTATAAATATGATTTACATAACAAAATAAATATGTAAATAACCAATGTAGCTTGAACTTTTTCTGTTAAAAAATATGTTACAGAATAAAATTACAATTAGTCATACCTTTCCTTCTGGTGTTAATGATAGAGGTCTTTTAAAACATTATCATTACATACAACATGTCTTTATATTATCTGTATTATGAAATATAACAAGGGGGTTATGATATTGTACACTTAAAAAACTATACAAATGCTCAGGAAAAAAAATATACAATACACATTGTTTGTCTCCCTTTAAAAGTCCATTGCATTAACGTGAATGTGTGGACCCTGTGTTCACCTCTGTTTGTAGTGATGCAGCTTTAAGATGTTAAGAGGTATAAGAAATAGGATGGATGTACTGGCACCATGGTCTGCAGGTCCACTTTAGCACCAATGACTAAACTGGGTAACGTGGCATCTTCACAGCTGTTTTTTTTTTGACAATATTATTCTTCATTCATTCATTTTGTTGTTTAAGCCCTAATTCATGACCATTGCGCCACATAGTGTAATGGCACATAGATTTGCTGTCTAATTTAGGTTTGTATTAGTAAAAAAAAAAGACTAAAACACAATTGTTACTCACTCTGATCCAGTGCTTTTCTAACCTCATCAGCTCATCACCATCAAGTCCTAGTTTCTGCCTGATGCTGGATACTGTGATGAGATCTAAGTACAATGATGCAACAGATTCAGCAATCCCTATTCTTTATATAGTCTAATATTCTCTATAGTGACTACTTTAAGACAGCATATTTAGGTCATTAACATTTTTCTCTTTAAAAAAAATGACAATGACTAAAGATAGTCTATACTGAACCAGAAAAAAATGTATAAACATAAATATCCTTAAAACTGGATTACATTCGTGATATTTTTCTGTTTTCTTTAACAAAGCAAAAGATAACTTAAATTGTGAGTAGCAGAAAGTTATGCCTTGTCAATGGGATGTCTCACAGGTAGACTTGTTGCCAGTCATGTGGAGCCACAGAAAAAATAAAAAATAAAACTGGCTGTGATGACAATGAGGTCAAAGAAAAATTGGCCATAAAAGAGAATAGTTTTGACATTATTGTTAGAGGTATCAGGTATAAAGACTGGCCAGAGTGACCAGCCAGCCCTCTGTGGACTTAGCTTCAGTAAACTGTATCTGTGTGTCTGTTTTAGCTGCCACTGCTGAGCATGCCCAGTAGTTTACTGGGGTCCATGCCTTGCTGCTGGGCCATCTTCTGCACATCGAAGCCCATATGCATTAGGAACTGGATGACATTCATCTCCTGCCCAGTGAACTGGTCTCTGATAGTAGGACAGGTGGGGTTACAGTGTGGCCATGGGCAGCTGTCAATCAGATGAACAGGACAACCTTTTGGTGGAGCCTTGTTGTTCCTGTTGTCCTGGAGGCTGCGGTCCCAGCAGTGCAAGGCCCGGGGGAGTGAAGTTCCCTTCACCTGTACGTCAATCCAGTACCTGCGATGCAACACAAGAGGGCGCTGTCAGTTTACAAGCGAGGAGCAAATATACTCTTCTAATTGTAGGTCAGTATTTCTCAACTGGTCTGAATGCTTTAAGTTTTTGAGACCTACTTTTTAAATGAATCAGCTTTACAATCTTTTTTACAACCTAACTTTAATCCCATCATAGCCTAATGGTTTCACATAATATTTCAAAACATGATTTTTTTTCAACAATTTTCCTACACAACCCACTAAGAAGATGCCCTTGACCCATATTGAGAAATAACACAAAGTTTCTTTACTCACGTTCTAGTGATCACTTCATGTGAGAGACATGCAGGAGCAAACATAGCCCTAAAATACAAAGACAACTTGAGTCAACACTTCATTATCAAAACTGACATAATATTCAACTGATGCATAAAGTTTGCCTTACGGGACATTATTAAGTGTCTTCCTAAGCTCAATTCCTAGGTTTTGGATGTAACGCCACTGGCCCTCCTGCACGGGCTGGCCTGTAAGCTGGATGTTGTCCACTGTCAGCTGGGCTTCGTCAAACAGCCACTGCACCACAAAGACAGGGCCTGCAAAGAAAGAATAAAGAAACTGACTGTTTTATTGAACAATGTGGGCTCCATGTGTCAATAAGCAAGCTGACATTCTTATGTATGTGTGTTTTACATTGAGATCAAACATACTTTTTATTGACGAGAAGACTCTATAACCAAAGAAACAGTTCCACTCCTCTCCCTCATAGTTTTTTCTGCATCTCTCTGGAACCACTCCTCCCCAGTATCTGAAGGAACAGACAGACATGGTATAAATAAACCCACAAAGATTTATATTTAACTTTTATCATATCATACTCTAGGGACGTACTTGATGCCTCGCTTGATGGTCTCGGTGGGTGCACAGCTGACCGTGTCCACACAGTCAGTAAAGTGGTACTGCTTGTTGTCCAAGAACCAGCCAGAATCCGAGAGACCACGCACTTGAATTGCAGTGTGCCCCAGTCCTTCCAGAAGCTCCGCCACTCGGTCTACATTCAGCAGGACCCCAGTACCTCCAGCACTGTTTTTGGCAAGTAGTTTAATATTATTGCTATAAACACAGGGATATATTTGAATGATAATGACATTGTAAGAATCACATGTCGACTCACCTGCTACCTGCCAGAAGAAGCACCTTGGCGTTGTCTAGACCTTTATTTAGCAGGTCTTTCACAACTTCTTGAATAATGAGAGAGCCCATAAAAGCATAGCCACTTAATTCTGTTTTGGCTGTGGCGCCGCTCCACACATCACTGGAGCAATATGGAATAAACCTGCACAACCAACATTATTACACGCTATGTTAACAGTCTATTCAAATTGTGTAAACCTAAATAAGCATACACACTTGGACTTACACCATGTTTGCATTCCACCAGTGAGGGTTTTCCTCAGGAAGCGGAGACAGGATTCCTGTACCTAGAGCCACAGATGGACATGTATTATTAGTATTGTGGCACTCCCAGACACATCCTCTTCCTCCTCATCATCATTACAACATGGATTACAGTTATTACGCTGCGAGGACTGAGGGAGGTGTCTCTTTTCCTACAGCAGCGGGCGCCAGGTAGCCCTATACAGCAGCTACATTATGACTGGGTATGGCAGATGAACACATATAGTCCTTTTAATTACAAAGACACTGAAGTTGGATCTGGATGCTTATTTCACCGTATGAGTCAGGAGTTTCCGAGTGAATACTGCAAATATAAAGACTAGTCCAAGGCTGACCTGTTTTGGTTTGGGGCCACTTGGATGAGCTCATCAGTCTCCTCATGGTCTCGTATCGACTGTCACAGTTTTCTTTGTTAAAGCAGTACCAGCCACCTGAACAAAGAATTATTTAAATTTAGACATATATAAAGATGATTTATCTTCCTTTTAAATCATTTTTATTCTGACCTTCTAAAAATATCAGCCACCGTCTGCTGCCTCGAGATTCTTTCAGGTAGTACCTACATAAGGCCAAGAGAGATCACATCATACATACATGCAGATATTGCATCATATCATATATCATTGCATTATACAGGTGTCAAAGTTTTCTGGGATGAAATGAAGAATCAAACAGAAACTACAAGATGAGGATGTCCCTGTAGAATATGCCTAGATGTACAAGCAGCAATAAAACAGCAACACAGCAATTGTGTGTTTGGTTATAGATAGTATTTAGATTTACGTGACATAATTCTGCCCTTATCTTTGCTACAGATGAAATAAATTTATCATGTATAATCAAGCAACAATGAAGGAACTTATTTGTTGCATGTTTCCATAAGGACAAACCCTCTTTTTTTTAAAGAACACCGCTGACACCAAAATAAATTATATTGTAATGCATGTTAAAGGTTGTCCAGGAAGACTTATTGTCATGACAGTGTTTCCACCCAACTTGACTAATGACTCAACTCACGTGGTTGCCAAATATGAGTGACCTTTACAAAAGCAGATTTGTAGTGTCTAACTCTAAACCTCTTTGAATGACCTGTACTGTTATTGGTAAATACAGTTTATGATTCAGTTTAAGAAAGGCATTTTTCCCAGAGTTAACAGACGTCTGGAGAGCCAGTATTGATGCCGCTTGTTTTAAGAAGGGGATGATCTCCAGAATCATACCTTACCTTTTGATGATGATTTTATTTTGACACTAGTGACTTGATCCATGGACACTGTTACTGTTCTACTGGATTAGCATCTTAACTGTTACAGCTATGAATGAAGTGGCCATCTGCCAGAAACTGGGTGCTTCAGAACATCCAAGAGCTTTCACCAGCACTTTGGGATTTAGCAGGAATTAGTCCACACACTAAATCCATAGAGACATCCATTTTAACGCATCTCTGACATTATCAAACTGGTCTTAGCTCTAATGCCGTTCTTACACACAAAGTCAGACTGGCATTAAAGTTATAATGTACTGTATATGACATTGACAGAGTCCTTTACATATCACTGAACATAAAACCAATTGTCAGGTCTTAAGTTGCATCACTTTAAAAATTGAAGTTGACCTAAGTTAAGTTTTATGAGCTCAAAGACACTTTAGATAAAAATAGGCTAGTTATATTTTAATCTGCATTACTTTAAAGAATATGTTTAACCTCATCCATCTATATGAAATTAATATAAAAGTATGATATAATATAAAATAATGTAAACGTTTAGGGTAAAGGAAGATCATATTGTTTGTTTACTTTCTGACAAATAAAAAAAAAAACATATTTAGTTCCAAATATAGTAATCGTAACCAACAAAACAAAATGTGAGATGGGTGAAACATGTAAAAAAAGTTCAAATTCATTCAGATGCAAATCGTGCTTTGTAATTTAGTGAAGGAAATGAACCGTAGGCCATGAGGCTGTCCGCAAATTTCACGCTTCTGACACAAAACAGCTGTATATCTTTTTCATTTTCTGTCTTTCTACTTTAGTCTGTTTTGAAAGCACGACAGTTGTTTTAAGTTTGTCTTTGGAGCGTTTCTTACTAACTTTTTACGTGCAAGTTCTACTTTATTCTTGTTCCAAATACTATATTTATCAGACTCTCTATCATCACCCAACAAAGCTGTGCACAGGTGTTCTCGAGCATTTGAATAGTACACATACCCTGCTGGACTTCCATCGTTGCAGGTAACTGATGTATTTTCCAGAAAATTCAGCTTCATGTCGTAGTCTAGCTTTTGCGCGGAGCAGGGGTAGAGCGACTGCGCCAAGTTCTTCACCTGCGTCATGAAGTTATCCATGTTCTCCTCCACTGCGGTGAAATCCAGAGGGAAGCTCTCGGTGGCTTCCCCCCGGTCCGCGCGGTACGTGGGAGGAGGTGATGCGCGTCGCGGTTGCGGGTTGCGGCCACCACGGAACCTCCGTGCGCAAAGAACTCCGGAATGCATCAGCACCAGCATCAGCACAGAAAATGAAACCACTCTGAAGGCTGTCATCCTGTTGGCTTTTAAATGTCTTTCTCCCAAATGCGAGATAATGGAGTAATAAAGTAGACTTGCGCACGATTTTAGATAACACTTGTTCGCTCCCAGAAGCACACCAAGTCGACTCAAGTCCTCAGTAGATTTGCGTCCCTGTAACTGTTGCTCGTCCAAGTCATGCGCTGCTAGATAGAGCACACTCAAGCCAGAACGACAACACTCGTGCCATGCGCTTGTATTTTTTGTATTTTATTCAAACTTTCCCCCCTCGTTTGTCTGTCCAGCCAATCGCTGAAGCGGGGCAGGACTCGGGGAATGATCAAGCGTGGCAGACGTCCCCCTCACCACCCATCGCCACCCACCCCCTCTGAATTTATAGTGGGAAAAAAGTCCGTGCGTTTGGTCCTTTTGATCCACGTTTTTTCATTTGATGTGGTGGCTTTTATTGGCATTGAAATGGCCATTTCCCATTCTGCCACAAATTTATGAAGTGAGAATACGCATCTTGTTACACACTTGCTCCCAAATCAAGAGAGGAAAGAAAGCCTTGTAGTTCTAGCAATTTTTTGGTTTATCTTTGGTTTATCTAAAACATTAATAGAAATTATATCTCATTTCAGCCTCCAAACAACCCTGTCAGTCCTATAGGCTATTATAGCTGCTGGCATTTTGAGCTGCTTGTGTATGTTTAAGAAAAAAGGACTTTTTTTTTCAGTTTTTTTATTCATGCAGGGCCTCCAGAGATCAAAGCAACCATCACTCTTTTTCTTCAGTCTCGCCTCCTCCCTCCCACTGCTGCCTCTTCCAAACTCTCTTGCTCTACTGTATATTTTAAGTCAAGCAGAGCATCCTGATGTAAAGCCAGTTTTTTAGCCCGAAAGTGCCTTGGATACAACTGTATGGATACAATAAATTTCAGAATAACAGGACAACAGCAGTTTAACTATAAAAGCAAGTTCTGTTGCATAATGGTGCATTTGCAATAAGTTCATTCTAGTTTTGGTGTTATGCCAGTCACAAGAGCTTCCCTTGGCTGCTAGAATCATATAGTTTTGTCAAAGTTACCATTTGTCTGGGAGAGCAATAGATTTACAATTTGGGCAACAGCTAAGCCACTGGATTTGGCATCCCCCTTTTGTGGATATTATTTAAAATGTGATGAAGGAAAATGATTTGTGCTGTATTTGGTGGAATTTGTGACAAGATGAGGGCTTGGTCATTTTTCCAACTCTAATATAGTTCATGATGTGATGCCCCAAAAGAAAAAACACATTGAAAGTGCTCTATGCCCTTTTAGAGACAACATTTTGGCCAAACCAAGGCAGAGCCCCGTGGTTAATCAGTTTTCCTGAAGGATGTGTTGTGAGCCAGGTAAGATGGATATGAAGTCACCAGCAGAACCGATGGTATTCATTGGAAACTTCAAACAGATGCTTGTATAGATTAAAACATGTGGTAGGGCCCGCAAGGAGAGGCTCTGTATATCACGCATTGAGCCTAGTTACTTTGACCTATACCTCCCTGTTTTATCACACGTCATCCCCAAAAATGTAACCCTTAAATCACTCGCAGATGACGCTGGCCTCTGACACACTCACTACAATGAGGAGATGCCCCGGCTGTGTGTCAAAATGTCCTCTGATGCACTGAGCAAGAGCACTGGAGGCTTACACATCCACGAAGATGAGGTGATGTCAGTAAGTCAGGAGAAGTAAAGAAAATTATTATATTTTATTCCAAAGTATTATATTTTATAGCCAGGTATATTTAGCTCATCTAGGTTTTGAATATTAAATTTGCAACATAATTTTACTCTAACCTTTTTAATGTTGCGGGTAATATTCTTTTGTCCTGCCTCATACACATGTTTTGCACCAGATGCCCATCCTGGTGCAACCTTTTCCACTTATCCTGTTGGATGTGAACATGAGATTAAATTTATCAAGAGTGACATCAGGTCTTAAGAAGTCTTTTTACCTGGAAAGGAACCCTGTGATAGAGACTCGCTCTGCTACTGTTGGCTGTCATTTGTTCTTAAGCTTTTCTTCAACCAAATCTTTATTCGTCTCTCATTTATAAAGCAGTTTGAGCCATGTCAGTCTGAATGGATTAATACTAGAATTAGGTCATTTCAAAATGACCCAGCTGTTCTGATGGCAGTCCCCCAACAAGTGCCCCCTTGCCCCCCCTCCCTGCAGCCCCACCACCACTCCAGGCCTCCTGTGAAAGTCAAAGCCTGTCTTTCATCTCCGATCAGTTGCATGTGCCCTCTCAGATCCACAGGTTTTACTGCTTAAGTCCAGGCTGGCAGCATTGATCATGTGACCCATTGCCTGCCTGATACATCAGAGCTGTGTCAGTTCTGCTCACACATTCCCATCTTCCCGTCTCCCCCCTGTGCCTGTTAGTTTTGATTCGCACATGCTTTTGTTGAGGGTCCATCCGCGATCATCAAATCCCGCAAGTTGGAACTGTTAGGTCAGGTTACATCAAAGAGATCAGGAGGGATCAGCCTCTTGAAAGGGACAGGCTCTGGCTCACATCATCAGAAACAGGTGGAGGTCCTCATTGTAGGAACAAAGAGGAGATCACCATCCATAAAACTTTTATATATCATCGAAAACGTTCTTTTAAACTCCTTAAAATCGCCACCCTAAGTGGAGTGCGCATGGTAGACAGCACAAGCCCTAAACATATGATATCAGGTTAGGGATTGGGATGACTGAAATGCAGCTGTAAATCCCATAAAGGTCACAATAGCAAAGCCACAGACTTAGTGGTATTATGCCACAAAGTGTTTAAGTGTGGAAATCTGCTAAGAGCCTGGACAAAGGGGGAGTGTCAAGTCTTTATAATACAAATAAGGTGATATGAATTAGACTTAAAAGTTGTTGAAAACCTTAATCCTTTTGCATACTTCATTTTTCTAGAACTTATATTGACATTTATTTATTTTTTGTTCTCAGTATAATTATATTGATGTGTTAATCTTTTTCAGAAGATCCTTTAAAGCAACTCTATGTCATTTTAGAGAATTGGCACCAACTAGAGACTTTGACTCCATATATATTGGCGCAAAATCACATGGGTTGGATTATGTCTAAATTTCTGTGCTGCATAAATAAGACTGATGTTAAGGTGTGTGATTATTTGGCTATGTATATGTATATGTGTAATTTAAAATAACATAACTAGTAATCTAACTTACCATAAAAGAAGGCCTTGAAACAGGCAGCTTTGTTCCCTGTCACTTTGAGGCAAATCTCCGGAAGCAGGTCTTTCCTCTTAATTTTGTGTTGGACTTATTGTTTAAAACCCAAAACAAACATGTACAGGGGTGTTAACATGCCATCAGAGTACCCCTTTTATGTACCCTTACCACATGGTCCTGATATTTCCCAGAGTATCAGTAAACAGCCTTGATCCTGACTTAAGTCAAGAGGTGCCATCGAAGCCCGTGTGGATGTAAATGGTTGGAGATGGAGAGAGCAACGAGCGGCATGAGACATCTGTCCAGCAGGCTCTCATTTCGTAAGGCGGTCTATTGGTTGCAGATGATGCCTTGTTTGATAAAAATGAACTCTTTCAAGATAGGACATAGCTTTTGCATTTGGGGTCTCTCTGGCACCACGGGGTAACCAAATATTCCTACTGACAAGTCAGCTGTTTACCGTTGCCCTTTCATCTTGAGTGATTGCCACAAATTAGCTGCTGTTAGCGGTAAACAGTTGCCATTCAAGCTAACCAAGATGGATCCTTGTGCGTGGATGTATTTAAGGAATTTAATAGCACGCCAGAGGATGCGAGGGGAGTGCCTGACCTTTGTGGAGTACCTTTTGTCCTTATTTAGGAGTTTTCCATTCGTGCCATGTCTGAATCACTGTGCACAGTGCAATCTGCCAGGTAGCAACAGGGTTAGGACAACCAATTACTATTGTAGACCTGCTATTATTACCATCAGAAAGGAGACAGTCATCCTTCCCTTGCACTTACTTCCATCTTGGAGGAGGCAGGAGGAGAATGAAGCCTCTTTTGTCTCGGATATGTTTATTTATGCCTCAGATTTGCCAAAGGACATAGAAAAGCCCTTATTACAGGTCATGACAGTAGAGCCACAATGCATTATTCATTCTGTCCTTTAACCTTCTAGAGACTCTTTTGAAGTCCACGCCCTGCTGTAAAACATGGTCATTATTCAATTTTGTGAGCCTATTTCTTACTATAGATGGTAGGTAGGAAATATTTTTATAGCATTATTAAAGGGATTAAGGCTAGGTTATAGTTCTTAGTAATCCTAAACCAGCCTTAATTCTCATCTGGGAAATCTGCCATCATTTTAACCACTCTACTACAATGGAACCATTAGCTCATGTTATGTACTTGATTACTGGTGACACTCTCTTAACACCAATAAGCCATTTTCACTTTCCCTCTCAATGGGAAAAAGGGGCTTCTGTAATCGAAGAAGACAATGCTCAGTGCCAGCCTGTTGGTCTGGCCCCTACTACCGGCTTTGATGTCATATTTTGATGTACAGTGGGCTGTGGCCAGTGGCAAAGAGACACCCATAGTCGCCAACTGTCTGACAGGCTGCCTTTCATCATACTGACATCACTTGCTACTTAATTATTTTCCACTGGTTCTTCCAGGCATGGGAATTTTCACCCAGGAATCTGAAATCATCATGTCCACATTTACACCCACAGTTAAGAGTGGTACTGTGGTGCACCATTTATTTTCAAATCTGCATACACTAAATGTCACTTCAAAGTACTGTGGAATATTCATGTTGCCTTTTATGCTGGATACCACTTAAAGATGGTGGATCAGGGCCTATTTCTTAGTAATCGTCTATATACCATCACTCTAGGCTCAAAATGTGACTTTTGAAAAGGGAAAACATTGCTTATGTGAAAAGAATGTACTGGTCTCGTGATAAGGTTTGCATATTATTTCTAAATAAATAGTGGGGAAATAGCATCAAGCTTCCATATTATGTCTCTCTGTGTTAGTGTTCATATGACAATTATGTTTATGTCAACAGTGTTCTACCTATTATAGTTTCACACAGTGGTGCAGGTTGGCAGGGTGGTTAGCACTCCTGCCTCTCAACAAGAAGGCAAGGTGTAATCCTCCATCCAGCTGACTACGATCTCTGTGTTAAGACTGCACATCCTCCATGAGTGACTGTGGGTTTTCTCCAGCTTTTTCAAAGACATGCATGTGTAAGGTGAATTGGTGACTAATTTGCCCCCAGTGAATGCAAATGGCTGTATGTCAGTGTATGTCTTTGCAATTAACTGGCCACCCTCGCTTTAGTAGCTGGGATAGGCTCTAGCCACCCACTACCCCTAAAGGGAATAAGCAAAGACTGATTTTAAGGTGTTGCTTTAGATGGAAATATATAACCATATTTTCCTTCCCCATTCACAGGATGGCCTTCTGTCCTCACCTGTTGGTCAGATGCAAAGACGGCTGCCCACATCATACAGAGTCTAGTCTAGGATTAAGAGGTGTCTGCGGGCCCCTGACCATCCTCTGACTGGAAACTAGCATTGAGGACTTTCAAAGGATCTCCGTCTGTGTTTGTTTATTCTTAAGAGAGGATGTCCAGAATGATATCTTCAGGAGACATACAGTACATAACTCACATGGCTGCCAAATAAAAAAAGGCTCTTTGAAGTGTTCAGATGCATCTAGCACATCCAAATCATCAATAGATCTGGTGACACTGAGAATTATCAGGTCAGGGCAGTGCTTTATAATCTTAAAATCTGTTGGTCTTCCCACAAAGATCTTTGTTTTTTAAGTTACTTGTGGTTGGCCTGTGGAAACATTTATTCAAAACAAGGTAACATATCCGTTTGGGAATATAGTGGACCTCACCCACTTCCCTTTCTCCTGTGGCCGGAAGACAGTGGTCATTTATGGGAAGACGAAAGTGTTAGTCAGGTTTTACTCACAAGTATAAGAGCAGGAAGACACCGCATGTTATGTTTGTTGATGACTAAGGAGTAGACCTCTTCTCTGGCTTTGATCACTTAATCTCATTGGTATCTCTTTAAAATGCTTTTGGTTAGCCAATGAGTCAGTTACTGTGATATTAGCCATTCTAATGGTGAAGCAAAAGTAAATAATGTTGTAATTGGTTTGTAGTGATAGAGCGGAGAATAATTAGGCGAGCATAAAGGGAATAGAAGAAATTCCATCAGCGTGAATGCCCTCACATCTGGATGACAGGTGTAGCCCTAATTCTCGTTTGCTACAACTTTCTCTCTAATTAACTTATTGAAGTGAGAATAAAGTTAAAAGAGTGTGGAGTGAGTCAAGAAACCAAAGAAAAAGGCCAGTTTATTCTTGCAAAAAACTTACATACACCAGGTAGTTATGAGTGAAAGTGTACGACTGTAATACATGTGAAGCGTAACCTGTTCTCTTTGAAAACAAGATGAACACTGGCTGGCTCGCACAAGTCATTACACCTTCAAAGGTAATTAACACATGGCTTTTGTTTGGACCCGATGAGCCCCAGATTATGTAGGTACAGATGGCCAGGGGGATGGATGACAGATACGGAGAGCAAGGTGTGCTGGGATGTGCTTTCATGTCAGCAGGAAGTGCTTGACCCCTGACCCCCTCTTGACCTCAAATCGCGGCTGTCAACACTACTTCCTTGAGTGGCCTGTAAAGATTAACATGTGGTCAGAGACAGGAGGCCTTCAGAGCGCTGGGCGATGAGCAAAATGAGTCAGCTGGCAGGTCCCACAACAGTCACTGTGTTAGGACTCCTAAAATTTTTCTTTAGACCTACTACTATTGTACTTTAATACCAGTAAGCATTTGAGTCTGACTGTAATCCAGCCTCTGGGGTCACAAGACAATGTTCTCTTTGTGTCAGTTCCAAGCCTGAATAAATATTGCGTTCGGAAGGGCATCTGACGTAAAAGGTATGCCAAATCAACATGCAGCTCACAGCATATAGAAGCCAGATGATTTGCTGTGGTGACCCCGAAAGGGAATAGCTGAAAAAAAAAGAAGGTAATTTCACATTTTAAACTAACTCACCCATGTACTATGACTTATAGTCAAGGCTCAGGTGCATGTGCTAAATGTCTTAGCTGACACTGGTACCAACAAACAAACTATTAAGAAAAAGACAAGGCATAGTTTGTGCTAAGATACCACTGGGAAACTTCTTTGCCACTTGCTTTGAATTGAATTTAAATTTTAATCCTTAAGGAAAATATCAGCTTAGCCTTTGAATGCAGTCATTAATGCTCATTCATTTGAATTCAATAGATTACTGAAAACACAAACCTATTCCATAATTAAAGATGAATCAGAAAAAAACTTGCTGAGCTTTTCAGTTGAGCTTCATGATTTTCACTTATTTATTATTGCTATGTCTCCGCACTGATTGTTTTGTTGGACAATCAGATCTTCAGACACAACTCTGTGAGGAAGGTTTTGACTTGATCTTGAAGTCCCTTATTTTTCTAAAGAACATACTTTCATATACTGTATATAAATATTTGCAGTTAACAATTTATCATTCATCCACTTATGATTGTTTTGACTTAATTGAATATGATTTAGATTTTTTTTAGTTTTTGTTTTTAATCTGTGTCAACTTCTTTCTTATATTGTACGTAACACAAGTCATCCTCATGTTCATATTATAAAAAAAATAACAAGATCTAAATTTGAACAACAACCTTTCTGCAAAGCCTGCCCAACCAATCACTGTTTTACGGCTATGTGACCAGAGATGAAGCCCATATAACCGTGACCTAACCAAATAATATTACTTATCACTTCACACACCAATATCAACAGTGTCCCAAACATCACTTGAAAACCCAGTGATCCCTACAGCTCAATACGGGCTGGCTGGAGCAGACACTTGGTTGTGTGGGTCAGGAGTCTGTCTCAGGAGAGTGTTTGATGATGGCGTTTTATTGTTCCAGAAGGTCAAGATCTTCAAAGCTCACCCTCTGTTCTCTGCGGGACGTCCAGAGCAGCAGCTGTCCGAATACACTTAGCTTTGTGTTTTTATACGAGAGAAGAGGTTGGTGAGGCGCACTCCCACAAGAAATGTTTTTACTGGGGGGCAGGCACTCAGCGGACGCCATAATATTGTTGTTCTGCCCTTTTGTGCAGATGAGCAGCGAGTGTGTGAATCCCGCTGAATGGGACATCACAGCCTCTATGGAAGGCGGACCAGCGTTTCTTCTTTGACAACAGCATTTAATGAGAGGTAACAAGTCATTTTGGGTAGCATAAATTGATTTTGTAGTACACTGCCCGACCAATCCAGTCATAGGGAGTCAGAGGCGAGTGCAGGTCCTAAGCCCAGATAACTGAATATGGTTATGTCAGGCAAACTTTTTCTGAATCAATATGCAAATGCACGCTAAGGGTCACGGGGGGGTCACAAGTGAGTGTATTCCTCCCTGCTGGTCCCAAGCCTGGATAAATGGAGAATCAGGAAGAGTATTTGGCATTAAACCCTATTAATCCAAATTAATCTGCAAATTACTGCAGACTTTAAGGTGGATAGCTTGCTGTGCCGACTCCGGAAAAGAAAAACCTAAAGAAAAGAAGAAGTACATTGTCCTGACAGTAAATTAAGTTCACTATAGAGTAATCTATGAACATTTTTGGTAATAAATTTCTTGCCGATTTAACTTCAAATCAAAAGACTTCAAAGTGCATGCGCAAATATGGATAAATTAGGCAAGAAGGTGGCCATCCCTCATTCTGTTTACTCTATAAAAGGACGCAATGCCACACATTTTCTTTTTGAGTCCAAAGCGCTGTCAGAGTTTGAGGAAAAAAATAAGAAGATGACTTAAGAAGTCAAATGAGAACACACTTCAGGACTGCAGCTTTCATCCACCTCACATTCAAAGAGGAGAAGATCGGTGATTTGTCTCAATGCCACTCCCTAAACAGTAAAGTGGGCCTATATGGACACACACGTGACCGGGGGGACCTTGATGCTCCTGCTGTGGAAAAGTTCACACAGTGTTTCTTTGACCTCCTGGACCCTTTCGGCTGACCACCCTGAAATGCTGACTTTTCTCGGGCTTGCTGTGAGGCTGTTCCACCAACGCGGCCTTCCCTTATGACAGGACGTCCTTCTCCTTAGCCCCCCACCTGTTTTTACAGAGCTTAAGAGACTCTTTTTTCATATGGTGCTATGCATTTGATGTGTCTGTGGTTTGTACCTGGAATGATGGAAAGCTTTTTCAGAAGTCAAATGCACCAATGCCAAGTTAGTTTATATTCCTCTATATATGTAGTGTAGTGGAAAGGGTAAAACTATAGTTTCATTAGGGTAAATAACTACTAATATAATTTTCGTTCAATTAGCCCTAGTAATTAAAACATGTTATATTGTTTTGATTGAGAAAATTTAGCATAGGTTTTAATACCGATTTCCCTTAGGCCCGATGCAACCCTCTCCATTTTATCTACTACTGCTAATACTGCTGCTACTAATATGACTACTGTCTAGATAGTCAAAAGCACTGTATAGATGAGGTTACACAGGCTGCAGTTAATAACCATGATTCATCAATTGCCATATAAACACCCTTCTTTGTTAAATTGTCAGCTGTGACACTCAAAAGAGTTTTCTTGGTTTCTGTTCTTTTTCAGAAAACCCAAAATATTTTTTTCCTTTCTCAAGAGTGGCACTAACAGAAAAAAAATGTAATTTGAACTATTGTCACCCTTTGATCTCAAGCCTCCTGAAAAGCACAATGATGATGTCTAATTGATTAAGGAGAATAGCCAAACTTGGGTTTTCTTTTGTCTTGTTCATTAGTTTTTTGTTTTTTATTTTTCGGGGGGTTGCATTGTCTAAAAAGAAGATCACTTGCATGCCATATTGCTCAGTCCCTTTCTTCTTCTAAAACAAATAAAGATGTCAGACATCAAAGCTGTTCTTTGGTTAATAAAGGAAGACCTCAAATATCTTCCATTTGGTTTGACATGGTCTTGGGTTTCGCCAAACCAAAGAAACAACAAGAGAACAGAATGAAATTATGCTATTTTGTTGTTGTTGCCCTTTTGTGATAAAGAGGTTAGGCAGTCCAAACTTGAGTCTCATCTTTGATCTTGTTAGCTCTACTTGTTCAAAGGTACTGTCTTCTCTGATGCCTGTACCCCTACCCATCCCTAAAAATACTCCTCTCTTCTTACTGTCCCTTTTCCACCCATGTCATTATGATATCCAGCGTTCCTTGGCTAAAACAACAGTTTCTCAAAGGATCCTTTTCCCTTTGAAGTCAACGTCAGTCAGTTGTGTCTCGATCTTGAGCTGAGCACTGACCCCTGACCCCTGGTGATTACTTCCGTAGCGCAGCCAAGCAGAGATAACTGTAAAATCGGGCCTTTTGATATCCACTTAAGAGAGGGAGCTGGAGCCTTCAGGGAAATACAATAATGCTTCCACACCTTAGCATATGTGTGGGTGCACTTACACATACAGTATATACGCAGGGCAACAGATGGCAGAGGCTCGGACTTCTTGATCAAAGTCTTGTGCAAAGATATTTGAACTCAAATCAACTTTGGTATATATACTGGATTTGACACCTTAAATCTCCCGCCTGGTGCTACTGTTAATGAGTTATTTGAGAAAGCATCAAAAGAAAAACAGCATGTTGATGTAATCAAACCCTTGCATGGTTTTGCTTTCTGTGGGGAGAATGGGGACAATACATCCCAGGCTTGTAGTCAATGTAGGATATTTTTTTATTCCATTGCAACATTAACAATAGGCTAGACCCACTGTGGTGACACACATGGTAAATTAATATTGAGTGAAGTACTTCTATTTCATTTGTTTGAGCTTTCATGGGAAACTAGTAAGATAGAGGAACCTGTTTGCAGATGGATGCTGCATGTCATTCGACTTTCTATAGATTTATTCATATTTTTAAATTTATCTTATCTCTTGCAAATTAAAAAGTGGAAAATATGTTTTATCTGTTTTTGCAAATGAGTTCTTTTAATTTTTGTTGCATTCATTCTTACTCTCCAATTATGAAGCATGTTGACATGTTCCTCCAGAGCCACACACTGAAGTGAGCGACAAATGAAGATGAGCAGATGAGAGTTCGTGATGGGCACTGACTCTCTTTTTATCCTCAGCTCTAATTATGGCCTTTCTTTTTTCACTCTGTACTTGCAGTAGGCTGTGGTATTTTCTCCAAAAAAAAGAACAAGTCTAAAGAGCAGTGCGCCGGACTGGATGTCAATTTCCAGCTCAGAATAGTAAACACAAAGCCTTGTAATTAGCACAATGCTTTTGTCATCATTACCTCTAATTTCTTTTTCAGCTCAAAGTGAAAAGGCCAAATCAAAGGAAGTTGTGGAATGTGTCAGGGTAAAAATGAACACAGAAATGAATGACGACTGGCCTGATGACTG
Organism: Bostrychus sinensis; assembly: GCA_020698575.1. Lineage (NCBI taxonomy): Eukaryota > Metazoa > Chordata > Actinopteri > Gobiiformes > Eleotridae > Bostrychus > Bostrychus sinensis. The sequence goes on along the minus strand of CM036253.1, from coordinate 18,766,286 downwards.
TTGGTGGTGGAGACCATGTGTGTCATTTGTCCTTTTAAACGCAAATAGTGTCTTCAGTCAGGCTATAGTGAATGCCATTGGGGCACATAGTGAGAAGATGTTGGCTTTCAGAAAATAAAGAACTGTTTTCAAAATTTCTAACGTGAGCTGTCTGTTGGATGTACTCATTCCTAATCCTATCCATCCTCGTCACTCCCACAGAGAACCTCAACTTCTTAAGCTCTGCCTCCTGTCTTTTCCTCTGTGCCACTGTCTCCAAACCATACAGGATCACTAGTCTCACCACTGTACACCAAGTCTTCAAAGGCTGTTGTCAAGAACTCTTCGGAGGAGATTAAGTTGCATCTTCTTTAAGTTTGTTAATTACTTTTATGCCAGAAGCTTAACCATACATAACCCTAGAGTAACCAAACCCACACCTTTCAACAGAAATACCCCCTTTTCTTGCATCCTTTTTGTCATTTAATAAAGGCAGCAACCACTGTTCACCTGCAATAGATAGTGGCTATAATTACAAAAATTAAAATAATTTCTTGGAACAAATTGCTTTATGCGACAGTGTTTGACAAACATCTTTCATGTGTCATAAATAGATTTTGACAAAATGCTGTTTCAGACAGCCACCTCAGGGGGGAGCCGCCACTACTCAGGATTACTCCAGCATCTGCTGCTGGCTGTGTCACCTGTCACCTCTTCACCTCTTCACCTCTTCAGCCCCACATCTACACCGAAATTTACCATAATGCCTCAGGCAGTGGGACTGATGTGTACTGTAACTAGTGTAGCCATTTTGTATGTGTTTTGTGAGCTTGTTTTACATGACAAGAGGCTCAAGAACACTATTTAGGCTTAGACTTTAATGTCTGCATGCCTGATGGACTTGTGACACAACTTTCATTCAGAGTTTATTAGAAACCAAATTCTGGCGTTATAATTGAGATCTTTTGAGATCAAATAAAAAAAATGAGCTGTTATTTTTCATTAAATACTGTATCTCAGTTTTAACACCAGATGTTTTGTTTATGTTCCACTGTAAAAAAAAAAAAAAAAAAAAAAAAGTTTTATGAGATTTGCAAACCATTACATTCTGTTTGTATTTGCATTTTAGACATTGTCCTAAGTTTATAGGAGCCGTGCCACTACCTGTCAGTTTAAGTATGTTTATTACATTGAAGTATTCTTTGATCCAGGGAAAAGTTGAGAGAATAATACTGTATCAGTAATGGATGAGTATCATCAATGTAAATCCTTGCCTTGTGCCTTTGAAGCATAAATAATTTGAAGGCTACCATGGTAACACCTCTCATGTAAACAGTCTCAGCACCAGCGGCCCACTGCCAATTGCTACTTTGTTTAAGGTTAGTGTTGGGGCAGAGGGGACTACTTGAGGAGACGTTACTCTGGAAATCCCTTTCATGTGATGGAAAACCGATGAACCTCTGTTGTAGTTTATTGCTGGTGTGATTTTTAAAAGCGTCCCTCTGGCTCTTTGAAGTGAGAAGCGGTCTGTTTTTCCTCTGCACTGGTGTCACCGCTTGTCTGTTTCCTTTCTGTGATTGAATCTTTTTACTTAATGTTGAAATATTTTCAACTGATCTAACCTTATTTGAAAATCATTGAGTTGACTGTGGAGCAGGTGGTGACATGTTTTATAACACTGGGATTAATAGAACAATGTTTGTGTTTTGACCCAGCAGGTGCTGTATTTTTTAACCTAAAATGACCTGTCTTTGATCCACACACTTGCTGAAAGATTGATACTATCCATGTTTAAAATGTTATGTTTATGAGGTTTGTCATGCATGCCTTCAAGCCCTTTATTACACGTTTATGGTCTATTCTGGGACAAACTTTACTTGAGCTATACACATCAGATTCTTCTATTGATTCTTAACTACTACTAAAAGGTGGAAAGTAACTAGATACTTTGTTTGGCTTTCAAGGCTTTATTAGACAGAAAATATGGAGGATAGAAATTCTGTAAATTGTCGAAGTCTGGAGTTGAACCCACGACACCAAGGTAAGCTGCATGCTGGCTAGTAAAGTGGGTAGCAGTAGTTGCCTCAGTAGTAATCAGTAGTTGTAAACAGTAGTTGTAATAGCATTAGTAGTAATAGTAGCAGTAATATTAGTAGCAGTAGATGTTTCAGTTGTTGCAATAGTACTAGTAGTAGAAGTGGTAGTATAATTTGTTGCATAACAGTAAAATACTTGTACAAGTAGAATTTACACTCAGTACTTGTTTTTTTTACTTTTAACCAAGTAGTAGTAGTAGTAGTAAAATAGTTTACTTCTAGTACTTAATATACTCTAGTATATAGTACTATACTTCTTGAGCAGTACTATTTTCTAGTAATTGTACTTTTACTTGAGTTCAAATTTTTAGTACTTCTTCTACTTCCATTTCCACAAGAGGAAGGCTTTTTTTTCTTTGAAGCTTTTTTATTCTGATTCATGTGTCTTTTTATATTTATTTTGATGTTATTTTTGCTTAGCTCTAAATTAAATATAGTCACACAAGTGGTATTCCCGAGGCTTTGTGTACCTTGTGTTTTTATTGCACGAGTATAATTTGGTGGACATTCAAAAGGACATGCAAGTGTTGAATCCATTCCAATAAATGTTTGGAATTATAATAGGTTGTGGGGCAGACAGCCTGGAACTGTCTCATGTGGCCAGAGCATCCCGAAGTCGCACTCTCTGTTGTAAATACGTCCAAGACCTTGTTACTCTTTGAGCTCTTGGTTTGTTTAATGTAGTGGTAATGTGTTTACACGGAGGATCACCCTTGAATCAGGAGTTCACTGTGTCAAGTGGTGGCTCTATAAACTTCTTAGTGTCTCTAATAAAAGTGGCTTCTTTGGGAATGCCATGTCTCGTAGTGATGTACTTTTGTCCCTGTCCTTCTTTTTTCTTCTTTGGTTACGTTGCCATCATGGGTTTGTGTATGTTTAAGTCTACATTTAAATCTATGCTTATGACTCGTCTTTTCTGAAGTGCAAATTGTATCCTAGTGTCCAAGCCTGACTGGCCAAAGGAGGCTGTGTCCACTACCTCTCATGTGTTTGTGTACCCATTTTGAAGGGCGCTGTGGCCATGCAGTTTGCCTCTGGATCATTAAAAAAACAACATCAATAGCCAAGTTACAGAGAAGGGACTGAAAACATGATCCACTCCACAGTGTTTGAAATGTTAACTAAAAAAAAACAAGCTGCCTAATGGCTTTGTATTTATATATTTTCTTTGCAGGCTTTGAAGTCCAAGCCCTTGTTGCATGCCAGCCCCAGGCAACCTCAAAAAATAATGGTAAGTAACTGTGAATGTAAAGAAACCAAAAAAAAAAAAAGCCTTGATTTTACATCTGATTCCAAGAACTAAAGGGGCTGGCTTGATGCAAACATTTCCCTTTATGCTTAAACTTGCTATTTTTTATCAGAATAATACCAGCACAATCTCATTAGTGTTTAGATTTTAGTTTAATAATAATTTTGTACCTTCTTGAGTTGTAATTATTTAAAACATTGGTACATGAGTGGCAATGACCACCTTTTATCCCATGTTCTCTTGGTCTTTTGGTGGCAGTGGCTCAGTTGGTAGAGACGTTTGCCAACTAACCCAAAGATTGGCTTGAAAGGTTTGATACCTGCCACCAGCATGGCATACTGTCATGTCCTTTGGCAAGACACTTCACCTACCTTGCCTATGTACTGTATAAATGTGTCAGTGTGACTGTGTTTGGTGGTGTCCAGAGACTGGCCGATTGGCAGCCACACTGTCGTCAGTCTGCCCCAGGGCAGCTGTGGCTACAAAAGTAGCCCAATCCCCAGGAATGAATGAATAAGGGACTAATGTAAAAAGCGCTTTGAGAAGCTTGAGAAGCGCAATATAAATCCAATCCATTTAAAAAAAAAATATCCCAATGTGTTGTAGAATTGTATATCTATGGGCTGCATTCAGATTACCAAAGTCTATTTCTTATACAGCTATAGCTAACATTCACTTTTCATGAATAGTGTCATCATGACTAATGAGCCTTTTACAAATATTTCTTTCAGAGGATCATCTTCCGCTCTGTGAGTTCACACACATGAATAAAGTTGGCAGAATATCTGTAGTATTTGAATTCAGATATGAGAGGAACATGTCTATGTGATTTTACTGAGCGGTAGGAAGTGGACAGAGTGGGGTATATTTATGATTATTATACATGACCATTGAAAAGTAAAACAGAAATTTATGGAGAGTATGAGGCTGCCGACCTGTGCATGTCACCTGCATCAAAAGACGCATTATCAGCTTGCTGTGTCTTCTTCACAGGAGGCTTTTGCTCATCATTCACAGATTAGAGCACTCCAGACATTACATTATACTAGAGCCCCCCTAGGATCATGTGATAAAAGTGTGTGGCACTCCTGAAAAAGTTAGGAGAGAGTTTGGGGCTTAGTACATGTCTGAAAAGGGGTTTAGAGTTAGCAACTATTACTATAATCAGAATATGTGGATTGCAATTACTCTGACTTCTGTGGTTGCAGTTGGTAAAAATGTGCCATTTTATCACGGACATCACATACCCAGTTACCCATCACGTTGAACTTTGAATCCTGGACAAACAAAGCCATTCCGATGTGCATGTCCAGAGCCCAGTACAGCCCCATCAAAGAGTCCGAGGACACGGTCATTTAGTGATGAGGATCCAGTGCAGCCTCTTTTGTGTGTGTTTGTTTTGTTTGCATGTGTGTGGATGGCTGTGTGGGCTAGGGGGTTATTACTGCTCCTTGCTGGTTGTGGCACGGTGCTGTCTGTTCATGTGGGACATCTGTGGCTTGCGTGTTCAGTGGAACGGTGTTCTGTTAGTGGAGTTAAACAGGCGCAGTCACGAGCTCTTGCAGACGCCATGGGCACAAGTGGCTTTGTCTCTCTGAGGCTGGCTACACACGCACATATACTGGATTACACAACACTAAGTGGCACTGGGATATACAGTATACACAAACATAACACGCATTCTCATATGACTTTTGACAGGCTTCAGAAAATGTTATAATGCAGAAAATAAGCCAGTGAATATTAAAACAATTATAATAACTAATATTAATTTTACAGCATTTTTTCTTAAAGGTAAAGTAAAATATGTATTAACTTGTGTTTGCTAGTTTACAATGAATGGGACAGGTTGTGCTTACAGTATGGTCAGATAACAATAGATTTTTACTGTGTCAGCAAGGTGAGGTTTTTTACTAAATGGGATATCTAGTTACCCCTGGTTAGTTTTGTAATATTATTTCTTTGTTGTATATTTTTGTATCTCATACACCATTAGGGTTTGTTGCTATTTCAGAAAGAAATGTAAAAGGTATTTGATATTTTTCAAATGTAGATGCAAGGGGGTCAGCCCTATACTCCCTGGTACTGGGGTTAGGGAAACCTCAGGATTAGGGTTATAGCAATATAGGTACTGGGGAACATACGTAGGTGTGCACGTGATGCAATTCAATTTCAATTCAGTTCAATTAAATTTTACTTATATAGTATATATATATATATATATACATATATATAAACAATCAACACAAACAATAACTACACTACACTAAACATACCTAGGACGTCCCTGTCCTTAGACCCTCCTTCTCGGTAAGGAAAAACTCCTAAAAAAAAAAAAAAACAGGAAAAAAAAAAAGAAACCTTATGGAGCCCATATTGAAGGAGAGACCCTCTCCCAGGATGGACAGGCAAAATGTGTCTAGGACTGTACCATTAAACCATGTAACCATGTAAATACCATTATGGCTGGCTTTAAATTCAACCATATATATATATATATATATATATATATATATATATATATATATATATATATATATATATATATATATATATGGTTGAATTGTCCATTGTCAAAAAGGCCGCAAACCTTAAATGTTTTGCGGCCTTTTTGACAATGGACAAGTCTTTCAGAGCTACCAAATTTGCACTTCGCCGCTCTATTGAAAAACCCTAGATTTTAAAGACCCTTCCACGAGTGACATATTTGATCCAAATAAATTGTACTTTGTACATTTGTCAGAGAAAAATGTAGCATTCTTTCTCATTCATAGGAACAAACTGAAAAGCATCAGATAGGACATTTTGAGAATGGTTTCTGATATATTTCTAAGATTACTTTGGATTAATAGCACCCAGATCTGAGAAGGATTTGTGGTTACTCATGGATTGCCTATTCACAAACTATTGCAATCTGCCACATTTCTGTAACTACCTGTCCAGTTTAGCATATGCATTCAGAAACCTCTACTAGTTAGCATTTAGCTTATATGCTTATTACATTAATTATATGTTTAATCGCTACAAAAAGCAGAAACAGCTAAACCACACCAGGTTCTGATGGTACACAAATGTAGTCCATAGGTTGTCAGTTACAAACCATTTTACTTCATGCTAATGTCTGCATAGTAAATGTACTGTTGTCCACTTTGCTCATGGCACCATTATTTAGAACACAGCTGAATAGGTCCTTTTCACGATGACATCAGACAACTTCCGTTTTGAGACGATGGAATGTATCTTCATTTCCGGTGCTGCTGCTCGCCAGTAAGGAATTTACTCGGCGTCTTAAAAATTGGCCAAATATAAGGCTACATGATGTACAGAAACTCGAAAAGGGATATACATTTTTCATTGAGGGTTACTTATTTGATTATGAAGGTAAGTGTTTTGTCTTGTAGCTAAAGCTAGTAGTTGTTAATGCTGTAGCGTTAGCAATAGGTCTAACGGGGCGTGCGATAAAACAATATTAGATTATGTTACGATCTAAATGAATGACAATCTGCTTGTCTGAAAGGCTCACTGCATAGTACTGCAATGAACTTCTAATTAGAAAAGTCTATTATTTTGTCACAGATTGATCACTACAGCAGAGTCAGTGTTCGAGCACAGAGCTTTACTAAATGAAAATATACTGTAGTACTATCCAGTGGTATTTCCTGATAAGCAGATTGTCAAATATTCAGATAAACTCAGATCATGACATGATCTAACACTGTTTTATAGCGCAGCTCTATCACTTAGCCATGTTGCTAACGCTATCTAGCTACATAACAAAGCACTCACTTCATAATCCAAGTATCCTTGGTTGAAGAATTAATATCCTTTCGCAGGTTTTGAACATTTTGTGGGTAAATATTCATTTGAAAATCGCTGTATATTATATAAACTTGTAAACGGCAATTTAAAAAAAAGTCTGGGTGAATTTCTTAGGGGAGAAGCGCGGCACCGGAACTGAAGATACATTCCATCATCTCAAAACGGAAGTTGTCTGACGTCACGTGAAAAGGGTCTATTGCTTACAAACACCAAAAGGGTCTGGAAAAATGTTTCTTTTACTCATCATGATCGCTTTTAGTTAACAACAACAAGATAACATTTATGTCTATCAATGACAAAGAAACACATCCAGACCATCCAGCACCCTGTAATTATCTAATAATGAGTCAAAATCCCAGTCTCATACCAGGTGTAGCTGCCCAACACTTTTATGTCTGCCCTTTTATGGGTATTATTTTATTTGTGGAGGCCGTGTTTTTCTTGTATCTTTCTTTAAAACGTTTATCAAAGTGTAAGGTGTAAAAGTACTTGGAGGTTGAGAACAGAACAGCTATGACGTCTATTAAGTCTTTCTCCTTCCAATTGACGAAACCGTGACAGTGTCTGGTAAATGTTGTGTATGAATGAGTGTCATTTTTTAGCCTAAACAATGTTAACTCAGGAAAGGGAAAACTGTCCAAACAGTCTTTGGCTTTGATGTTCTGACTTGGTTTCAGATATTTTATAGGTCTTTCACCAAATGCTTTATCTTTTCCTGCCATCTACAAAGTATTTTTCACATCAACATTTTATGTTTTACTGGAATCTGACTCACTGTTTCCATCTAAACAATGGGTATAAAAATCCATCAGAGAAGGTGGCATAATGGTATGGTGGCAGAGTGGTTAGCCTCTTGCCTCACAGTAAGGTCCTGGGTTCGATTCCTGAACCACACGGGGCCTTTCTGGGTGGAGTTTGCATGTTCTCTGGGTGGGTTTCCTCTGGGTCCGTCGGTTTCCCCCAGCAACCTAAAACGTGCACATAGGCTAATCCTCCAGCTAGGTCCTCCTAGCAGCTGCCCACTGCTCCTGACAGGTTTCCCCAGTGGCAATGAAGGAGATGCAGAGAACAAATGTTTCCATGGGGACCATAAAGTATACCATAACATATTTTTGCCCAGCCCAAGACAGGTTGGCCTGGGGGATCCCATCAAGTCCCACCTCCCTGCAACAACTGCTACCACTACTACCCCAAACCAGCGTTTATCCAAGAACCTTCTGATTGCAAGGCGAGTGTGCTATGTACACTCACCAAAAAGACTCATATTTTAAAAAAATTAAAAAAGAGTAACAGCACCATTGGTTTCTCAAAAATATACTCTTCTAAAGGTTGAAAAGTACCTTCTAGAAAATGTACACAGATTTTCACTTGAAAAATGTACTTCAGTAAAGTACATATCCAGTTTTTTTTTTTTTTTTTTTTTTTCCGGATTTGTTGGCTTGGCAGGCAGGTTCAGTCTATCAGCCTTTTTACAAGATGGCATAAAAGCGCGGGAAATAAAGACAAGCGTTTGATCATCTGCAACCAGGCTGCTTTTACTAGTGAACACTTAAATCTGGCGGAACATTACCTTGGTCTGCCTGAGTTAAAGAGGAACATCTTAGCGCTATCCTGTTGCAGTTTACCATAAAGGCTTTGGGAGAAGATTTAGCTAAGTTTAGTTAAGTTTTAGTACTTCCCAACTTTTACATACACATTTTAATGAGCTGAAGTACTTGAGCTGATTCATACTTAAGCAAAAGGAAATTAGAAGCAAGCAATGGGGAAATGTCTGTTTTTCATTTGCACATTCTTTGGTCAAGGTATTATGTCATGGCATTTACCTGAGAGGAATTATTTTTCTTGTGTTTGTTTTTAATGAATAGTTAAAAGATTGTTGCGTCTTTTGTGGTCTGATTGGCTTAAACAGGAAGTATAGGACCAACCACACTTTAACACATGTATCTGGAAGACTGTTATGTATTCAGATAAAAGTAAAAGTAGCGCATATGTTTTTAATAATAATAATAATAATAATAATAAGTCATTGGATTTCTATAGCGAATTTCTAGATACTCAAAGTGCCTTACATTGGAATATTCATTTACTCCCCAGTCTCACTCAGTGGTAGTAAGCTATTGCCTGGGAATTCCAGCCTTACTGCTGTACCAGCGGATGAGTCTGGTAGCCATTGAATCAATTTGATTTCTAGAGCGGAGCAAACCCAAGTAAACTGACAGCGGAGTAAGCCAATCAGAAAATGGTGGATGTGATGTTAACAAAGCAACAAGAAAGTGAGCAATGCGAAAACATTTTTTTCTTTTTAAATAAAGGCTTCTAGTGCTGTAAGTTGCTGTGGTTTTAATGACTCGCTATGTTTTTGGTCATTTAAAATGGAATTTACTGCTGAATGAAACAAACTCTGGGCTCCTCAGTGTGCCATCTTGATTGTTATAGTTGAGGAGACGCTGCTCGCGAAGAACACGTGATTTAAATAAACAAATCAAAATGCACGGTACCATTGGGATTTGAATCCAACCATGGTGGATGGCGTGGTGACCAGACTGATATTTCTCTGTATAATAATACAGCGACATATCAGTCTGAATTTTCCAGGCAAAGTAAGCTAGACTATATTTCCAAAAGTATTCGCTCCCCCTCCCAAATAACTGATTTGGGATTATGGTGTGGGGTCGTTTTCAGGAGCTGGGCTTGGCCCCTTAGTTCCAGTGAAAGGAACTCTGAATCCTTCAGCACCAAGAGATTTAGGGCAATTCCATGATCCCAACTCTGTGGGAACCGTTTGGGGATGGCCATTTCCTGTTCCAACATGACTGCGCACCAGTGCACAAAGCACGGTCCATAAAGACATGGATGAGCGAGTTTGGTGTGAAAGAAGTTGGCTGGCCTGCACAGAGTCTTGACCTCAACCTAATAGAACACCTTTGGGAAGAATTAGAGCGAAGACTGCGAGCTAGGCCTTCTCATCCAACATCAGTGTCTGACGTTGGACGAGAACGTCAGACACGTAGATGTCGGACGTAGATAGATGCAAAGGGTGGGGCGACGTCATATTAAACCCTATGGATTAAGAATGGGATGTCACATTGTCGCACTCATCAAAGGCTGTCTCCCAACCCTCTCTCCTCTCATCACAACCATCATCAACTCCTCCCTTACCTCTGGTTCTGTCCCGCAGTCTCTCAAGCTGGCTGCCATCACCCCCATCCTCAAAAAACCTGGTCTCAATCCTGACATACTTTCAAATTTTCGGCCCATCTCCAACCTTCCCTTTCTATCCAAAATCCTCGAACGTACTGTAGCAGCCCAACTCAAATCTCACCTCCACTCCAACAGTCTGTTTGAACCATTTCAGTCTGGTTTTCACCACAGCACAGAAACAGCCCTCCTCAAAGTCACAAATGATCTCCTCCTCTCCTCAGACTCCAGTCACTTCAATATCCTCCTGGACCTCACAGCAGCCTTCGACACCATCAGCCACTCTGTCCTCCTCTCCCGCCTCCAGAACTCACTCCACATCACTGGCTCCGCTCTATCCTGGCTCAAGTCATACCTCAACAACCAATAACAGTTTATCCACATAAAGAACTGCTCCTCCTCCACAGCCCCTCTGTCACAAGGTGTCCCTCAAGGTTCGGTGCTTGGTCCCCTCCTATTCATCCTTTACCTCCTCCCCCTTGGTAACATCATCCGCCGCCATGGCCTCCATTTCCACTGCTACGCCGATGACATTCAACTCTACATATCCACCAAATACGTCAACTCCACAACTCTCTCCACCCTCACCCACTGCCTCACCGAAATAAAAACCTGGATGCAACACAACTTTCTCAAACTGAACTGTGACAAATCAGACGTAATCATCATCGGTCCCAAAACTATCACCAAATCCACCCAAAAGTTCACCCTGACCATAGACAACACAACCCTCACTCCATCCCCACTCACTCGGAACCTTGGCATTCACTTTGACTCCACCCTGTCCTTTGAACACCACATCAATCAAATAACCCAGACTGCATTTTTTCACCTAAAAAACATAGCACGACCCCGCCCATCTCTGTCTTTTTCCGCTGCTGAAACCCTAATACATGCCTTCATCACGTCAAGACTCGACTACTACTACTAGCCGCCTCTATGGTACCCCCTCCAAAACTCTCCAAAAACTCCAATACATTCAAAATTCTGCTGCCCGCCTTCTCACCTGCACCCGCTCCCGTGACCACATCACCCCTGTCCTCCAAAATCTCCACTGGCTCCCTATCCCTCAACGCATCCAATTGAAAATCCTCCTAATCACATTCAAAGCCCTCCATAACCTGGCCCCCTCCTACCTCTCTGACCTGCTCCACCACCACGCCCCGTCCCGCTCCCTCCGATCCTCTGCTGCCAACCTTCTTTCCCTCCCCTGCAGGAACAAGCTCCGAACCTGGGGTGACAGAGCCTTCTCCATCGCTGCCCCCACCCTCTGGAATTCACTCTCACAACCCATCCATGACTGCACTGACCTCCCCACCTTCAAAAACCTTCTCAAGAACCTTTTCAGAACTACTTATAAAGTTTAAAGTTTAATATTTGTTTGCTTGTTTTGTTGTTTGTTTCTCTTTTTTTTACCCTTGTACAGTGTCTTTGAGTGTCATGAAAAGCGCTTTTTATAAATAAAATGTATTATTATTACTTAAATTCATATTCCTTTAAAGGTAGTTGAGCTAATACTTTTGGAAATATAATGTATTTTTGTAGCCACAGGTGGGGCAGACTGATGGAAGTGTGACTGCCATTTTGTGCCTACGGCCCCTCTGACCACCACCAAACACACAATCACACTGACACTCTCGAACATTCGGTGGGTAAAGTGTCTGGCCCAAAGACATAGAATGACAGTATGCAATGCCAGAAGTGGGGATCAAACCACCAAGGTGGTTAGTAGGTGAACGTCTTTACCAACTGAGCTATTGTCGCCCCATGCAGTATAGCAGTATAACTTCAACTCCTCATGAACTCGTGTCACTATGCCACTGTCCTGTATAAAGCCAAAAATGGTCAAAATTAATCTTTTAAAAGTAAAAGTTTAGAAAACGTACTGAGAAACTATCACCAATCAATGTACTATTAAGTGATTAAACATTTGTAGTTACTTACACTGAAGTACAAGAACACAGCATGGTTAGGCAGAGGCCATCAGTCAGGCTCAAAAACATGTTTGTCCCGCTCTAAATGTCCAAGGGCCCTTGATGTCTAACAAAGATGAAGACAGTGGAAACCACAGAAGTCAATGGCATGCAAAACATTGAACAAAAGAAGAACAGGGTAAAGGGTGTATTTGCTTCAAAGGTCTTACTGTAAGTGTAATTTCCAAAAGGGCTGGGTTCCCCCGATTCTGTAATTAGCTTCTTCTCATTGGGTTTGTCTGGAATTAAAAGGACTATTGTCACTTTTCAACTTGGATGGTTTTATATGTCTATGTTTGTCTGTGGTGAAGGATGAAAGGAGAGGCATCTGACTGTCTTCTGAAAAGTCTTGTGGAAAGTCCATGTGGACAAGATTCTTCAATGTTTGAACTGGTCTCATGGTCTTCTGGTCCACTAGCAGACAACAACAGAGGTGGTTTTGTTTTTATGGTACTCTTGACAGTATGCCTTTGTTTGCTGCATATAAACATCTTAAGTTGACCTAAGATCATACTAACCATGTCTTTCTTGAGGTATGGACTGTATGTCTTTGCAGTGGGCTGTACACAGTATGGCCTCCATCAACACATCTTCTTAGTCTCGGGAAAGCTGTTGAGCAATTTACAGATAAACATACACTACATGAACAGACAAAACAGGACATCCAGCAAGTAAATACTGGTACATACACACACCATTCCAAAAACCTGAATATTGCAACGGCCCTGAGCTTATAATAAATCTAAAATAAAATTAAACCAAAGACAAGCAAAGCTAAAACTTAATCTAAAATAAATACTAGTACATATTACATTAGAAAAATAAAAAATATATGATATGAAATGAATGTTATACACACTTTATCCTTGCCCAGTGGTCTACTACTTGCAGTTTATAATCCCTGAATGACCTGGATGTCAGACCTCTTACCAAGTGAAAATCTGTTGACAGTAGTTTAAACTAGTGGACTGTAAAGCATTATCTGTGGTTCCGTGGTTTCTTCCTCAAAGTACAGCTTTGGGGCAGATCTCCGAGTTCACTCACGATCCCTGCTTCCAGGACTGCTACTGGAATGACACAGTTATACACAGTGCAGTAAAACCTAATACTATTGTTGTATTCTGTTGTTTTTTCTTGAAGCATGGATTTATAGGACCAGACAATGATCTTTTTGTATATGTCAGATGTAATCTCTTTCTTGATGAGGGATAGTCAGTAATGTTCTTCCAAATACTTTGTGTAATTAAAAACAGAAATTAGGCATTACAGCAGAGGACACCCAGGTCTCTTTGATCATATCAGATCTCTGATGGGTGACTTATTATGGTCCTTTAATTAAATGGGGTTAAAAAGTTGGGTGGGGTCTGCCAACCCAGCACCCATCCCCTAGCACCTCCACACCCATCACAAGATTTATTCATGTTGAAACTCACATAATCTTTTGAAAATAGCAATTGTTTGATTTGAAAATATCTAATCAGGATAAAAAAAATGTCATCAGCCCACAATAAATAACCTACTGCCAGTCTGTGCTTCAGTTAATTGCTGAATGGACCTGTCTTCATCTATGGAGAGTCATTTTCTGTCAGTCGTGGTTGGAAGTATAGGAACCACAAGCCTCAACCACTGACTGTGGTGTTGTCTGATACTTTTATGTGGCATGGTTGTTCATGTGCCCCTCCACCCATCACTCTTCTGTCTCTCAAGTCCTCACTGGTTCATATCTCAGCAGTCGTCACAGCCTGTCTATGATCTACCAGCTTTGATTACTACTTGTGCACAAATAAGCATAGAGCTTTTTATATAAGCTATCATTATTCAGCATAGGGATGCACAATTTCAGAAAATCATGCAATATATGATAACTATGTTGAATAATGTAATAATAATAATATGATTGATGATATTTTCATGCTGTTTTGGCATATTAAGTTCAGCTAAATTAAAGCAGAAATATAAGCTCCAGTATTTATACAACAAGGCTAAATTAAGGAAATATCAACTAAATCTGGACTTTTCAAATATTTTTATTTGGTCACAACAAATTTGTCTCATAGGACAATGATTTTTCCAGCATAAAGCGATAAATTTGTTGCAATTGATTCTAGTTCATGTTTTATTCTATTGGTGGTCTGATAAAAAGGGCAGTTTGAACTTAATATAATTGTATACAATAAGCTAAAGTTGTATTTCTCAATTAATAAACAGATTTAAAACTAAACATAATCCCTCTGCTTGTATTGATAGAGAAATAAAAACTGTATTAAACCACAGAATTAGTTGGCTAGATGTTTTCTTTTAACGCTCATGTGCTCATCTGTGGAGCTTCTGCACATTCAAACAAGATTCACAAAAGTTATTTACAGTGCAAAGATGACCAGAGATTTGGAAAGAAGTCAGTAAAACTCCCTTATGTACGCAAGCCGCTGACGCACGGTTTCATCAGGAATATGCAAAGAGAAGAAATCACAATGCCATTAATAATTCAAAGGATAGTATTAGAGATTATTAGAATTGTGCATTACTCAGACTAAAGCAGGTACGTCTGTCTGAGGGTAAGATGGAATAAATCATGCAACAAGCTTCCCTCTTTCCAATTGAATTCCATGTCAGGCTCTGTGTCTTTAACAACATTTTACTATTTGGATATTTGGATCTTAAAATAATGTTTTCAAAAGAATTTAAAGGTAGACAAACCTATAATGGGACGAAATGACCCCTGTATTGTTCTCTACCATTATGTAAGTGTCTTCAAGGAAAAAAGGAAAACAAACTATGACCACTTTTTCTGTTGTTTGTCAAAATTAGGCTTCTAAAGTCTTACCAAGAGAAAAGTTAGCTCACATGTGTAAAAGGACAGTGTCTTAGTCCCCACCTCTTCTGTGTGACCTGATCTGTGTTTCATTTTTACTTACTTGAAATTTGCCACAGGGTTAACATTGAGTCCTTTGATCAGGCTTGCCAGGAATTAGACTTGTTTCTGTTTGTAGGTTTATCTGATGATGGCCTCCTAATAGGGGCCATACATTTAACACGGCCATGCCTTGATGTGGGACAGAGCCGGGACGCAGAGGAGCGGACCAGGACTCTGTTATGGTTGAAGGTGTAGGAAAGAAGATTACAGATGTTGCCGAAGGGGTGTGTGAAACTTGTCTCTCAACCTCTTTTGTATCACACTTATCTGATCTTGTACATATGGCCCCTCATCATCAAAACGACAGATAACCACTACTTTTTTACTCCAAGGTAGTATAACAGTTGATAGTTACTTAAAACCAAGATATCTGTGTGAATTAGCCACTCAATTAATAATACAAACATTTAGCGCTGATGTTCAATACCAAAACCACATAAAGGGACCATTAGCAATGGGAAGACAGTGGTTTGGCTCTGTCCTTCAGGTAAACTCTGACAAAGGTGGGAAATTTGCTGTGAGGGCTTTATTGGGCTATGAGAAAAACCTGAGTATGCTCTGCATGTAAACACAGTGAATGTTATTAATCTACTGTCTGACGGCCTAAGGGCTGTTAGCGAGTGCAGGAAATAGCATGTAATCAACGTGCTTCTCAAACCAACAGTTGCCCCGCTGCCCTCTGCTTTCACTCATTGATGGAGATGTTAGGAAACGGTGTGTAGACAGGCCGGCCCTGTCCCATCACTTGGCCAGGCCCAACCTCAGGCCCCTGAAATGAAAGTCTCCATCTTCTGTGCTGCAGCTGGACACCAGGGAGCCTGCAAACGGCACTGTTTATTTGTGCAACAATGCAATCAGGGGTCTGCCATTACCAGACCAAACTCTTGCACCCTTTCTCCATGTTTCTCGCTACACTAGCCTGTCCTTTGCTCTAGATCAGTGGTTTTCAAACTGTGGTACCACTGTTGGTACAGGCCTGAGTCTTTCACAGTTTAAGTCTTGATTTAGATTCATTTAGAGACTGTTTTATGCTAACACTACTTACCTGGTTTATTCCTGTTTTAGACAAGATTAAGTCCTGGTTTAGACCTGGTTTAGATCTCGTGTAGACCTATTTTAAACCTGGTTTAGACAGTTTGGTCCTGGTTTAGACCTGGTTAAGATGTGATTTAGTACAGGTGTAGACCTGGTTTTGTGCTGCTTTAATCCAGGTTTAGTCCTAGTTTGGACATAGTTTACACCTGGTTTAGACCTGATATGATTTAGTTTCATGTAGTTTAGTCCTGGTTTAGAACTGCTTTAATCCTGGTTTAGACCTAATATACACCAGGGTCAAGTTCTGGTCTAGACCTGTTTTAGTCCTGGTTTAGCCCTGGAATAATCCTGGTTAAGACCTGGTTTAATCCTAGTTTAAATCTGGATTAGTCTTTGTTTAGACATGGTTTAGATACAGCTTAGTTCTGGTTTAGTAATGGATTTGTTTGTGGTAATATATGTTATATGCCTTGGTTGTTAGTCCAGCAAAGATGGTACTGGGAAAGCCCATTATTTTATTTTTCTTACTGAGGTGGTGTGAACAGTTTGAGGACCACTGCTCTAGATTAGTCTGATCTGGTTCCCCACTCTCAATCTTCAGCTTTGGGTTAACCAAATGCTTTCACTGGCTCTTGCTGGCCTTAAAATTTGTTTCATGTAATTCTAAAACAAAGCTTTGAGAATTAAACTTTGTATGTTTCTGGCTTTGAGACAGCAGGAGACCAGTGCTGAATGAGTCATTTTACAGAGACATTAGAATCTGCCTGGATCCACAGGGAGGGCAGTCGGCACCACTTTCTCCTCTCTCAATCAAAGGAAGTGTGTGGAATGTGGTAACATGCTAATAATTTTGTTAGACTGTATTGTGGTCTAAATTATGAGATTCTTTCAGGATAAGTAAACAAGCTTACACATGTGGCCACAATATTGCTACACTTCAGTCCAAATAGATTTTCTCTGTGTTTTTGTTTTTTTCAACTAGTATTTTCTCCTGGTGTCTGACAGAGTCTATAAAGTTGAAGAATGCAAAACAAGGCTGGATTAAAAATAATGTCCAGCCTTAAATTATGTATAGTGATATAAATGTACAAGATAAACTACAAGATTGGCCTGGTGACTGGAGTTTAGGAGGTGCATAGTATGGTGCTGGCTAACTTAGGCGATGGAAACATGACACATAAAGGAAACATGAACACACTGCCAATATTTATCTGTGTTACACTTTGCTCTTCTTTCTCAATTTATGTTTTTTGTGCTGTTATCAGTCAGCACTAGAATCACTTTATTTTGGTGATGAAACTGTTTTTCTTAAATACACAATTGCACAGAATTGCATAGTGGTAGAGGCAGAAAATAACTATACTTTGTCTCAAGTAGTCCTAAGTGAAAGGTATAATGCATGTCAAGCAATCAGAAGGTCACAGGTTGCAGCCAGTTTGGGGACAGTAGTAGTTAACTTTAACTGGGGTACACATTTTGAATACTTCTTCCATCTGTGCATATTGTCCACTGTATACTAAAAGCATTTATTGAGGAAATATTTGGTCATCTCTTGTCAGGTGTTTTTCTCTTCACAAAACGACTTTCTTATCCAGTCCTTAAAATGACCTTAAAGTGCTTTACAAATGTCTGTTATTTGCCGGTATGTCCCAGCAGACAGAGAGGCGGCTTATTCTGAACAACAGCATCTCCAAGTCTGCGCAGTTCGGCACAGAAGAAGAGGCATCTTGTTTTTCAACTGGTGGTTTTCTTAAACCACAGTGTTTGATGTGGGCTCCCCTTAATCACACAACATGCTCTCTAAACATGAACTACATCCATCTCCTTCAGCATTTTTTTTTTCTCCTTTGCCTCCACTTGGTCGCTGCTTTTGTCGAGTTATTGCACAACAGTGTTGTGAGACGAGGACAAGACTGTGGCCTTGATCTCTATGAAGTGATTTTGATCTGGCCAATCCGGCAATTAGGCTACTGAGGGAAGAGTTGAACCTCTAATCCTGGATGGGAGACATGTGTTCTTTGTAGTCCTAATGTCTCTCTTCCTCCTCTGTCCACACAGCACTATCTGATGGGACACAGAGAGTAAGTATTAAACCAATGCCTTAGATGGAAGCCTACCATTAAGATGGAGATGTTGTGCCCTTTGAGGCTGACAACTTTTAATTATAAGCTCTAGGGCCGATGTAGTTGTGTTTTCCTCCGTGGTGATGAATACAGGGTTGGCGACCTGGTGCCAGCCTCTGGAGTCAGCGTGTCACTGGCGGGTACTTTGTGGGTACGAGGCATGCCGCCACACTGAGAACGGCTCTACAGGAGTCCCATATGGGAGCAGAGATGAAAGGCTTTTATCTCCCCTTCTTTCCACCGCCCCCCACTCCACTCGGGAGCTTTGACTGGCAGGGCAGTAGGTGGAGGACAGAACGGGAATAAACCAGGCCAGTTGTTAACATATCAGGCCCTTCTTCGAGCTTCGGGAGGGGGGCATTCAGTGAGATCAAAGCACAGCATTCAGTCCAAAAGCATGACATTGTCTCGCACAACAATCAATCTAGTCTTGAATTCAGCTGTCACAGAATGAGGAAGTGGTCATGAACAGTAATGAAGCTCTTTCACTGTCCCTTTAGTAGGCTTAGGGGATGTAGCACAAAGAGGTTGACCCAGTGGTTTTATATAAAAAAGTCTAATTCTGTTTCTGTTTTTGTTAATTGTTGTCAGTCAACTGAAATGACCATCACTTTTGGATATTATGACTTTAAATGTAAATATAACAAGCCATCATCTTTCTGCATCATTCTGTTTGTGAATGACACTCTTGTTTACATCCTTAAATATCTACTCTCCAGGTTCCAAGTCTTACTTTATACAAACCTAATTTTGAAAACAGAGTGTACTGGTTTGCACTCATAAAAAATATATGTTATTCACAACAGATCGTGACAACAAACTGTATGTATCAGGTGTTAAAACTGAGATACTTTACTCCATAAAAAAATAATAATACAACCAATTCAAAACAAAATAGAGACCCTTTGTGAAATGCTCATTTTATATCTTTATATCTGAAATTTTTCCAATAAACTAGAGTGACCAGAATTTTGAATCCAAAAACTGAGACATATTTTTTTCCTCTAATCACGGTGCATTTGAACTTTCTAATTGACAAAAAAGCTTCTGAAATCCACACTATTTTCTTATGTAATTAAAGTGAATGACACTACGGCTTAGGTTTTGAATTTTAATGGCAATTTATTAATAAAAATAATGACATGGTAATTACTTTTAGTGACTAAAGTCTTTAGACAAATGTGTTTTAGTTTCCTTTGCATTTCTATTGGATAAACTGGGGACAACTGGGACATGGTTTGTTGAAAACTGGGAGTGTTTTAGTTTTTACAGATATGTCTTGGCACATGGGACAAGTAGCCTAAAACTGAGACTGTACCTGTTATATAGGGATATCTGGTCACCTTACAACAAACTCAATTATTTCCAAAATGCTCACTCTAGATGTTGTTTTAAGACAACTTTTTTAGCTGCTTTTTTGTTGTCTTATTCCAACTTTTTGAGACAAATTTTACTAATATCCAGTGCTGGAAGAAGTTCTACTCTAGTACTTACTAGTCTCAAGTATTTCTTTACTTAAGTAAAAGTACAGATAAAGGAGCAAAAACTTACTCAAGTAAAAGTAAAGTATCACATAAAAATGTAGAATTTTACAATTTATAATTTAAAAGTATAAAAGTACTTACTTTTAAATGTACTTGCAAGTAAAAAAAATATTTTGCACAGACTTAACAACTCGTGCATGTGCTAAACGTGAGGAATTTTTCTGAAAAATTTTGCTGATTCCAGATGAAATGAACTGATGCAATAGAAGAGACTGAATATGTCACTGAGGTCTTCTGTCTTTATTATTCTGATGTTTCTAAAGGAGTACTACTTTACTGCATCTTTTATATTTAAATACTGTGTGTCTACAATGAAGGCACGACAGAAACACATGATTTTAAAACAAAACTCAAACTCAAACCAACTCATAAATGTAATGGAGTAAAAAGTACAGATACTTGCTCTGATGTTGTGAAGTAAAAGTAAAAGTACCCCTTGTAAAATTTACTCAAGTTAAGTACAGATACAAGAAAATTGTACCTAAGTACTTTTACATTGTTATATTCCACTACCTTACATATTGTTTATGGTTAATTAAAATGTACAGCATATAGTACATTTTACAGATTGTATGAACATTTTTGGGAGTTGGGTTTGTAATTTCCAAAGAATATTAAATCTGTGGCATATGGTCGTCTGTGATGCTGCATCCAGTATTTTACGTTACTAATAATTTTTACTGGTGTGGTCTGAAAAGTGCACTTTTTTTTTTTTTTTTTGTACCGTCTTACATTCCAACACACATTAACCAACAAAAAAAAATCAAGCTATCAAACCTAAATCCTTCCCCTGGTACACACACCCCCTTTCCTCTCTATGGGTGCCAGTGTGTATATCTCCCTACCCCTCAGGGACTTCTTTATATCTGAGTTTTGTTTTTCAGCCTCTCTTCATTTACACCCGGCAGGCCTTTGATGTTGTTGCCTGGGTGCTGGCCGACAAAGAAGCCTCAATCAGCTGGACTTAAGGTTTTCGGGGGGCATGTGGTGGGGGTTAAGAAGAAAAAGGGATGAATAAAGAATCAAAGTAACAACAATAGGCCATTGAGGCAGAGGACTGCATGAGAAACTGAACCATGTACCTCTCTTAAAAATGAGGTACTGTTGTCATCGGATTTCTCTTATTGTACCATTTTTTATCGCTTTTATCAAAATTGGTTTTACCTTTTAGTGATTTGGAGCGGGTGATTCATGTTTTTTTCTATATATGAGCTGTATACAAATCAAAATCTAAATCACTTTATTTATCCGTTAGGAACTTTATTTGCGGGGGGAAAAAAAGCACCAGTGCAGACACAGACATATCCATCTCAGAGGCAAGCATCAACAACACATTTAAGTAGAACACATACACACACATACTGTACACACATCAGGTACAACAAGCCAGGTTAAATAAATAGCGTTAAAAAAAAACTGGTGTTAGCCAATCAAATCTTACACGCTAGTTAGTCCAGAATACAGCTGCATGTCTTTTAACTGGCTCACGTCATAGGGTTCACATAACACTTCACTTTAGTGGCTTCCAGTTCATTTTATAATTGATTTTAACATTTTATTTTTTGTTTTAAAAGCTTTGCATGGACTTGCCTCCTCTGCTCCGCACAGTGCCAATGTTATATTTGGGATGTTTCCCGTTGAATTTTTTTTTTTTAAACTAAGGGCTTTGAGCAGAATATTTGGCGACTGGATTGGAAGCCAGTGAGTGTCTTACTACTTGAGACAATTAAAGTATATAACACACTCAAACAACAAATGACTACCATAGTGAAACATTGTAATACATTTTGTAAATGTATGTAGCAGCATTCAATGTCTACTTCAATGCTGCCATAGTATTGTTGTTGCTGTTTAAAACCTATTTTTCAGGTTTGTGCAGTTTAAACCCACCCACTCACAACAGTACTGCCTTTGGGCGAGCAGGTGTCCCGCCACCAGTTCAGACTACAAATGGATAAGCTTGAGCCTGACAATATGTATTGTAGTGAGTTTGTAATCTCACAAATGTTGTGAGAATTCATCTTGCTGTAAAGGTACTGATGTAACTGTATAGGTCCACATTGGGAGAGGGCCTGACTGTGCTCTCTTTGTCACAGGACCACTGTGCATCTCTGGAAGTGGATTCAGGAAGTAGGTATTGGTATTGCCGACACAGTGGCCTTTTTTCAGTGGGGGCCTCCTTAAACCCGGCAACATCCCTGCAGACTTGGCTTCATTGTTCGGCCAGCTTAATGCTAAATGACATTCACAAACACAGGCGTTAATGCATTGGACGATCGTAAAACACTTTTAAACAGCAAATGATTTGAGGGAGACAACCAATGAGCCACTCTAGGCATTACCAGACATGTGGATTTATAGATTTTTTTTTTTTGTTTTGTTTTGTTTTTTTTGTTTTTTTGTTATTCTAAATAATTCACAATAGAGCAAAAGCTACACCTGCTTTACATCCTCCTGTCTCAAACATTCTTTTTGTTGTTTGTAAGGTGGAAAACTCAAGTCACAGTGATCAAAGTTGCCCGGTTTATTTTCCACCATAATTAACACATGAAAGCCTTTGTCACTTGTTTTACTGACTACATATATACAGTCATCAGAGAGTGTTTAGACCCCATACCCACCAGGCCCGACCTTCTATGAATTACTCGTGGACATACATCTTCACTTTTTATTTATTTGCTTGTGTGCAGTCACGAAACAAGTAGAGGGTAAAGAGAGCATGGTCTGCACATGCTGGACGAGCTTCGCTTTATAAACGACCAGACTCTGGTTGGCAAATGGATGCAATTGGGAACAGTCATAACACAGATGAATGAAAAGTGTGTAAACAGTCTGCTAACCATCAATATATCCTTCAGTGAGGTGGAGGGATGCAGCCGAAACATCTGCCCAAGCACTAGAAAGCGATTAAGCGATATTTACAGGCGGCACAGGAAACAGAGCCACAGCTTATCTTGTGGCAGACAGGTTTACCACAGCTAATTTGAGAGGACAATAACAGATTTTAATGACATGGTCCTGGATAGAAGTGCAGGATAGAGTATAGCCAAACTCTGGTGTGCTCCTCAGTAGCTGTTTTCCAGCAGATTTTATTAAAAGTGCAGAAACAGAAGACAGTTCGTGCTCACTTTCTGTAGACTTCAAACACAGTGAAATAACAAATGGAAGTCTTACAATCAAACATGGCTTTGTTTGGCTATCGCTCTCATGACCACATTTTGAGGTTTTTCCATTGCAGAAATTGTGTCTGTGGCCATATAAGATAGACTTAAGTAGTTTGTTCAGCTGCAGACGAACATGCTCTGCTTCCCGTCATCACATCAGAAATACAGTAAAGCACAGACTGCACTGATGACTCTGTCTTTTATATTGTTTCCAATAATCTGACCTTCCTCCTGACAATATTTCTTTAACTAAGAAGGTCAAAGGAGTTGTACAGTGTCAGCAAACACAAGAGTTTGTAACCTTAAGGCAAGGTGTATTTTACTTTCTGCCCTTTTTGTGTCTTCAGTCAGCAACACACACTTCAAGTACTTTGTATATTATTTTAACTTTAAGTAGCCTATATTTTATGTAACCATGCTTATTTTAAAGAAGAATCAGCTGATTTAATGACACACAGTTCAGCTTTTAGGCTTTTAGTTTTTCAAATGCTTATTAAGTTTAAGTTTTATTTTACTGGTTCTGCCTTTTACACTTTTACATCTAACTTCCCTAACAGTAAAAAAATAAAAAGTCATAATGTAGCATTTTGAAGAAATTTTGCAACAAGACAGGGAAAGAAAGGTTTGCTCATTGTTAGTCACGAGAGGTCAAGGTTTGTTATAATCATGAAAATACTTTTTTTCTTCTTATTTCCTCTCAGGTTTGCCCTTTCACATTTGCCACAGCAAATCATCTGCCCCCAGCATAGGTTCTAGGTTCTAGGCACAACTCTCTCAATTTATTTGGGCTTGGGACCAGCAAAAAGAGTACACCCCTTGTGCCTGGATTAGTCAGGTGTTCCCAAACTTTTCTGACTACAGCTCACAAAATAATGAAGCTAACGATCCCTGCCCCTCAACTGTAAAATGTGATTAAAGTGCGTAATAACCCCAGGAGGCAAAACGTGTGCTATTTATTTTAAATTACTCACAGTTTTGACTAACATGCTTTTTTGTGTGAAGACATTATTTTAACCGTGGCCCCCCAGAAAGGTTCTGACCCTCACTTTGAGAACCCCTGGATTAGATAAACAAAATAAATTTCTCAGGCAATAACTTTCAGCCAGCTCCGTTCCTTCTCTCCACAGCTGAGCGGCTGTGGTTCCTGTGCCAGCGACGCTAGCTTCATGGTGCTATGTGATCCTGAGCAGTGAGAAGAGCGTTAGCAGCACCTGGCCTTTTCACTGTGGGCATCGAGACATGCCCTGGTGGAGGTCCAGGATATTGGCCTCCCATTGTTGTGTCTCTGCAGCTCATCTACTCCTGAAGTGGACCTGCTTCCACAAACCAAAGCGTATTATTTTTATTTTCTTAATAGATGGCTAGTTTATAACACTGATTTAAAGTGAGCTTCAGTTTTGTTGGCACTAACATTTCACGCTTTTTGTGAGTGTTTTTTGGTTATTTTTGCTCTACAAACATCAGACTTTAGTTACACAGTTAAAAAAAAATTGTTACATTTACAGTAAAATACTGGCAGCTGTGGTTGTCAGAATTTTAACATAAAAACTTTGACATTAAATGAAAGATACCATTCCTTTTCCCACCATGTCTATGTGACTCAGAGACTCTGATTAACACAGTACCTTTCATGTAATTTAATGTTGCCATCACCATATTTTAAGGTAAAATTCTGGCAACCACAGCTGCCCGAAGTTTACTGTAATAAATATGGTGGTAAAGTTTAGAGTATCCATTTTTACATCTCAGTCTTGTACTGACGTAATTGCCTAATACAGTTGTAATTAGAACAGTTGCCAAACATTTTCATTGTACCCCATTGAAAAGGACAGCCTGATTTCATAAGCTTGTCTTTCTTTCTACCTCATTTAAATGCTCTTTTATTATGTAGTTTTGCCATTTTGTTCATTTTGGGGGTATTTTTGGTGATAATGCAGTACAATGAATCTTAAATAAACTTTTTTTTTTTACAGAACCAAAAAAATATAGCAACCCAAATATTTTTATTGTTTTTTTGATGATTACATTTATAACCTAATCAACCGTTTTTGGCAAGCAAAAGACATCTTTGGTTACCCCTTTTGGACTTCAAACCACAGAAATAGATCCACATACCTTTGCTCTTCATTTGATATTAAGGGCTTCTAAAAAAAAAAAGTGGAAGGTGTGTACAGAAAACCAGGCATAATTTTTTACCCAGCAGACAACATAAAAGCTGTTGCATATTGTATGTCAAAATCAAAGGAGTCTTTCGTGTTTCTTTGGCTGTTCCATCTCGGTGTATCTGTGTGCTGTTAGAAGTGAGGGTGAGCGATTGAGTGGTTTTAAAGCAGGCTGGATCTTTGTTTTATGTACAGAAAAGTAAAAGCTCCGACAGTTCCTTTGATGGACTCAGAGATTTACTGTTGTTTTTTCAACAAAGGCGTTTTGAAATTACCGCTCATTGTGATTGGATGTGCTTCTGCTGTTTTTGGAGCAGGTTTTATGTCTAGGCCTAAAATACTGAATAAAAAGCACTGCAAATGTGGTTCCAAAGTTACTGGTAGCTTGCTTTTGTTTTGTTATTGAATTTGATTTGAGGATTTACTGAAATTAAAGGAAATAACAAAGTATGCCTTGCCCCAGAATGGTCATTGTAGGCTAAAAGCAAATACAAAAGAGCATAATTCAGGACATGGGTGATTTGAGCTGCTGATGGACCAATATCTTCATCTGGGCCAGTGGTTCTCAAACTGTGGTACAGGTACGACTGGTGGTACACACAATTATTCTAGTTACTAAGGAATCTTTTGTTTTTTAGGTCGTGATTAGTTTAATTTAAATCCAGTTTTATTATTGTCTTAGCATTGCTTTGGTTTGATATGAAGACCATTGCTTAATCTTGAATTAGTTCTGCCATAGGTTAGTTCTGCACTTGTTCTGGTTCAGGCCCAGGTGTAGTCCTGGCCTTGGTCCTGCTAAAGTCCTTGTGTTGTCCTTAATGCATAATACTCCCTTGTTGGCTCATTTGAGTCTATTATAGATGGGACTGGGAGAGTCACATATTGTCTGTGGTGGTACTTGGTGTGAAAATTTTGAGAATTTTGTTCTGAAGATTGTAAAAAAAAAAATTATATATATATATATATATAAATATATATATATATATATATATATATATATATATATATATATATATATATATATATATATATATATATAATATATATATATATATATATATATATATATATATATTTAAATATATATATATATATATAATCTGGTGGATCACACCTAAAGTGCTCCAGAGAATGAGGCAACCTCTCTGCTTTGATCCAGTGATGAAATGCATCAGTGCTCAGGTTTGCAGGACAGACACAACAGGACAGACAGGAAACTGTTAACAACAAGGACAGTGATATTTGACCCTTACATCCTGACCTTTCCTGCAATCTGACATGGGGTTCTCTATGAAGAGTTTCCCATTGCCTCTCTGGGGCAAATTTAGAGTTCCGGTGCCCCTGACCACTGTGGACAGATGCTCAAGACTTCATATTTCAAAGGCTTATTTACTTGTCATTATCACTGTTTTGAGAACATTAATATTATAACATACAAGATCCACCAATGTTGGAACTGTAAGTCAGTTGGATTTTAATTTGGTGCTGTTTTTAACCAAATGGATGTCAAATGAGTTCACACAGTTTCATTTTACCAAAATGAAACAATCACATTGATCAAGAACCAAAAACCAGTGATAGGTGTGAGGAAGATGAAACCATTAGTTTTAATGGGCCGATAATTGTCAGCATGAAAACAGGTCTTTATTTAGTTCTCAAAAAGCCGTAATAAATATTAGCCTGCTGCTGAGGGCTTTATATGTCTAATGAAGTCCTTTTAACAAGCCCAAACAAAGGGGCAGCTCATACTGTGCCACCTGCCACACACTAAAGAGATTTTGGTCATTACTTTTGAATATCAACAAACATGAGTCCTTTCATCTACCCAAGTGTGTGACCTGCAGGTTCATGGCTACTTTTAGCCTGTGCCAAAGTCTCTGAGGGTCACTTCTGCAGTATTTTTATACCACTGTTTTAATGGGACCTAAAAATAGAAATGCTCTGCTGACCACCAGACTTGTTGTTTGGTCTGCAGCCAAACTGATGAACAATTACCCCCAACTATCACACTTTAATTTCACTGAAGACTGTATTTTAAGTGGTCCCAAATCCAATTAAATTGTTGACTTATGAGCAGTTATGTAATAGAATTAATCATCTTTTTTTGCCTATGCCCGAACCATGTAGGCCACCACAAAGACCAAGGAGGGAACAGGAGGCAGTTGAGGTAGCAGTCATATTACGGGACTCCAGAAATAACCCAACTCAAGGTCTAATTGTGCGTCTCTCTTACTCCCTATTTGCCTCTTCAGCGGCATGCCAAGGTCTTTGACCTTATCATCCACCTCAGTGGTTCCGGAAGAATCCTTTCCGCCCCCTGTGGTGTCAAAAGCTCCAGTCAATACACAAAACACAGCAGCAGACCATCTCCTGCCTGGGACTAACTGCCAAGCGCCACAACCAGTTAACAGTGATCCCAGCAAAGTGCCCAAGTGGCTCAAACTGACAGGTATGTTCTAATCACCGCAGGCGTGGGCCCCGTGGCTGCTCAACAAAGCTTAGCCTAAGGACCCCAGGCCCATCCAGAGGGGCCCTGTACACTGAACAAAGATGCTGCCTCTCCCCATTTACATTTTGTCCTAAAACTGTTTTAGCTGCAGGAATCATTATCATTTTGCACTCGCTTTTATATGTTATTGATGGGTGTTAAACTCATATATTTGTCAAGCATCTCTTGAGAACTACTAAGATACACCTCTTCATGTGTATAATAGTCACTAAAGGTCAATAATTACTACAGGGTAAATGTAAATCCCTAAATCTTTAGCAAGATTTTACAAGCTCTAAAATTTGTCTGCTTGCACTTAGTAGCCTACGTGATCTCAGTAGCCAGTATTTGAAGAAATTACTTGTCAGAGATGGGGCCAAAGTTTGGGCCAAAGAAGAAAGAAACTATAACATGACAGAAAGTTGGAGAGATGCAAGGAGCTGTGGTCGCAACAGAAAGATCTAACCAAAGTCTAATGAGAGGGGCATTATGTAGTGAGCTCTGACAACAAACTTTCAAACTCCTGAGACAGACATCTCTCCAAATGACACAACCCTAAAAAAGTAGTCATCACAAAACTTGAATAGACTTTTATTACTACTTTGATCAACTATGGAAGTATTTCTAGAACACAATATTTTTAATTTTTGCTGTTTAGTCAAGCCAACCAAAATAAAATAAGAATAAATGGGGTTTATAATTTTTGAAATGTTAATATTTTTTGTATGATATAATTTATAAAAGTCTGCAATCAGGTTGTTGCAATGATGTAGGTCTTATCCACTGTGTACACTGTCCAATAGCAGCCGTACAGCTGGAGACAGATCAATGTCTGTCTCTTGGGAAAAGTTTCTCACTCCAGAGCTTCTCCAAAATGTCTGAACTAGCTGTCGACACTCCCTGCCTTTAATGTTGGATCAAGAAAGGCTTTAACTCATTACTCTTTTCAATACTTCTTCTCATTCTTGTCTTAACTGCTTTCATATGTTTAATAATACTGCCTTCACAACTAATTTGTTCCACTAAGATGCATAAGTAGGTAAAAATACATTTCAGATCAAATAAACCTCTACAATATAACTTCAACAGCAAAGTTTTAATTTTTACAAATTATTTGCAACAATGAGAATACTTATCAAGCTAACTTTACCCACATTTGTTTTTTATTAAGCAGATCATTTATGAATTTTTTTTTTTTTTTTGTTTATTTAGCTTGTTTTGAAATAACACAATAATAATGATTATTGTTGTATTTTAGTAGTTTCAATTTACAATATGTTTTGGGATGTTGTTCAATTTTTATTCCTCACAAAAAAAGTAACAATTTAATTTCCTTTTTCCATTTGTGATGTTTTCCTAAAAACATCTTTTTTTTTTAAATAAATTAACTGAACACTGGCAAAAACATAACCTCCTAGGGAGAGTTAGGGTTGTATACTAATGCGACAAATTACTTCCCAAATCTGCATATTATTTCTACAAATAGCATATTAAACTGTTGCCTATGAATCAGATGTGTGTTATATTAAAAATGTGCCCAGTCAAATGCCAGGTGGTGTCCTGGACTCTTGACTCTACCCCTAAGTTACTCCCAGCTGTATGTAGGCATCGTTTGTGAGCACAGTGAGTCACCAACAGCCACACAAATAAATATTGTGAGGTGTTGTACAGCTATGCTGACTCATAGTAAAGACATGTTGGTTAAATGCACCACTTTTGGAAAACCATCAGAGGCGCTGGGGTTAGAAAACCCCACATTACCCACTCCCTCGCAGTCTCAATTTCCCCCTCTACTGTGATGAAAGGAGAGAAAGCACCTCCACTACGCGCCTCTTTTTGTTTATTTACCTTCAGAATTACACCCGGCTCCTCTTGGACCATGTTCCAATGTGTTTTGTTATGTTTCCTTTCAAACCGAATATCTATGCGTGTGGTCTTTGGACATGTTTGGCTAGCACATGCACACACTCCCATTCAACTTTCACTGTGTACCAGAGGTCCCCTTTGCCCTTCCCCCACATCTAACTAAACATCGGAGGACAGCAAAAGGGAACTTCAAAGTGGCCGGAGGGGGTACTCCTTTTTCCCTGGCACTTGTCATCATCTAAGGGACTGGCTGCTCCCCTTATTACTCTAATTGCTTCCAACTGCTCCAGGAGGCTTTGATGAAAGGCGCCATGGAGCATGCTGGAAGCACCTGTTGTTGCACTGAGAAGCACAGGTGGCTGTTATTGGCCAAAGCATGGAAATGAACAGGGAGTGCTGTTAGTTTGTTTAAAATCATAAAAGCCAAACAAGTAGAATTACAGAAATTTTTAATAGCCTACGTCTCAAGTTAATATGTACAGACAACAATAATCAGTACAAGTAAAAGGAAAGGTATAGGACTGAAGAGAGCACACCATGTAGCTCTGTGGCTCCATCTTGTGGTTGACCTCTGCTAGAAGTCCAGTAGCTAAAAGGAGACCAAAACGGCAATGAAACAGCGATTCAACGTCTTGTGAAATACAGATTACAATTTATGATATTAAAATTTAATGACAGTGCTTGCCACAGTATTTTCACAAACAATATCAGTAATAGGCACTACACAAAGCATTAAGTAATTATAAAACCAAGCTATTCAATACCTAAAATGATACTGTTGACTTGACCTTTGCACATATTTATATTTAACAATGTTTTGTGATGTTTTATCTTATTTTAGTTTTTTATCTCCGTTGTCTGATCTTATTTATGTATACATCATCAGTGAGTTATGTTTTTTAAGCATCTTGTGGGTACCTGTCTGTCTGTCATTGCATTCTCTCTGTGGAACAAATGTCTTGTTTTTGTGATTGTGTGATAATTTTATTGTGAATGCTTGTGTTTGGACGCTAGCATCTTTTTTTTTTTTTTTTTTTTTTTTGCTGCAAAACAACTCTACCTGCAGGTACAAATAAAGTAAACTGAACTGACTAATTATCTGTTAGTTTTTTTTGCCAAGATTACATAGATTATAACTAAACACATATTTATTTACATATAGCCTACAAACACGTATTAAATGAATAAAACAATTATAGGTTTACATGGCTGTACGTGTAAATAAAGTTTTACAATTACATACCAACTGTGGAAGGATTTTTTCAAAGTGCTCGATGTCTATTTGCTCACAGTCCTCAGCTTCAGCTTGTTTTTGAGATCTCACAGCAGCCTCTGCAGGTATTAGAAGCTTTCACTCAGCAATAGATGATCAATTGCAAAGACTAATACAGGAAAAACAAAGTTTCTTACCTTGGACAAATATTTTCAACATCTCTGCCATGAGAACCACTGCATCGCCACTCACTGTAAGACAAGATTAATCTTAATGTCATCTTATACCATTAATAGGCTATGTTCATATCCATCCTCTTACATCTGGTTTTGTCCTCCTTGAAGAAACCCGACAAGAGTTTGCTTACCGTCTCCTGAAATGACAATATTACAAATTTTAATGGTTTAAAATAATAATAATAATAATAATAATTCATCGAATTTATATAGCGCTTTTTTGGACGCTGCATTTGTTGTTACAGTTGTCTTGAGCCAAACTACTTTTCGGAAACTACGATTTTCTTATCCACAAACGTATTCGTCCAAAATAACCCAATGCAGCAACTGATCAGAAACATTTTAGCCACTGTGCTCATTCGATGTGAATGCGTTTGATCAACAAAGGTATTTAGCTTGGTTTAGTTTTGACAGTATGAAGATCGGATTGATTGATTTTTACAAGATGAGTTTTTCGAAACTCAAACGACTCAGATACACTTAACACTGAGCCCAGAAATATTGATTCAGACTTACGTTTTAACAAAATATCATATCAGCTGCGTATTAACAACACAAGTTACCTTTTTAAATGTTATTTCTGCTTCCGTGTCCGCCATGATGTTTCATGAGGAATATTGGCGCTCTGCGCAGCGATTGGATTCTCTTTTCTGACGTCATCTAACGCCACAGCCAATCACTGCTCAGTAACTCCCGTCATCAACCAATGACCGTTACAATAAAGCGCAACAGTGCCCGCCCCCTTCTTGTGCCGGAAGTAGATTTCCCATTCATTTTTCCCATAGACTTTTAGAAAAAAAATTGGTGATGAACATAATTGATACCACTGTCAACCATTTTTTTTAAAAGAGAGAGATTTGTGATAAAAGTAGAGATGGTGAATTCGAGGCCTCATGAAGCAACGAATCACTTTGACACAGCTGACTGAAGAATGACTCACTGCTCGAAGCATTTAATACAGACTGAATAGTGACGTCTGTTGGCTGTCTATGAGAACTGCGTTCCAATGGAGTACATGAAAAAAACCCGAAACGAGGCCTCGCTCGCTGTGGTCACATGATCTTAAGCAGGGCTCGAATCCTGCTCCAATCACTCGAGTCGAAACACTTCCGCTTCAGAAGAACGAGCGATGTGTAGAGCAGCGGGCTCGAGCACAACATCACTAGGTAAAAGTATATCAGTGTTGTGCATGAACGAGTTCATTGAACACGTTCATTTTTATGTGAACTTTGAACTGAACGCAACACATTTGTAAATCAAGAACCTGAACGTGAATTTGTTCAGATTATGTGAGATGAACGACGTACGTCACATCAATTAAACGTCGGAATTTGTTTTCACCTGAGTCGAGTGACGAGGTCTGATCGCACTTTTAAAACAGCGCTGTTACTCACTGCCCACGGGCTCCACTCCAAAACTGCATCGCTTCACCAGAGAGCGCTTGTGTGCGCAATGCATCTTGGGTAACGAAGTGTGAAGCCAAAGATAGTTGAATCTAATATCTTTGGCAGTGCAAGTGAAGGCACAGAGAACACAGACGATACTGCCTCTTACTATGATCATTTACAGACATTTTACACATTGTGACGCAAAGACTCTGACGGAAAAAATTACCTTTCTGTGCAAGCTTATATATGCAAAAACGTCCATTTTGTGTGATAGAATTTAAGGGCGCACTCACACTAGGGCCATTCAAACCGTGCTGTGCCCAGGTAAGATTGGGGCGAGGTCTGAGTCCCCCGCCGGCCCGCACTCTCACCTGCACAAACGATCTGTGCCGTGGCCCGGTTACGTCATCACCTCTGAGGGCGACAGGCTGCTACGTCATCGTGATGCGCAGTTTGTTTACAAGCTGAGCGAGCCGCTAACACTTTTAAAACCGGCGTAGTGGAAAACGTGAGACCAGCGGCATGAAGTATCTGTGCTGTTGTGATTCTGCTTTGAGTCTCGTTCGTGAGACGCGGTCTTCTGTCACACGTTTGGAATAAACCACATACGAGGAGCAGCGAAGGCACCGCAGACGATGAGAGAGGCTTCAAAAATACTGCCGCTGTCTGTTCTCTTCTTCAGAAAGGTGAGCGCAAGTCGCTGGCATTGGTAGAGTGTTGATAATGGAGTTTAATCACTTTTTACCGAGAGAAGAACAGTTGCATAGATGACACGCCTCATAGTCGTGCGTGCGCGCATGCATGAGCAACCGCGCTGCGCCGCGCCGTGCCGTGGCCCACCTCCTCCAACCGTGCCAAAGTCCTGAAGCGTACCGCGCCTGGGCGCGCTGCGAAGCACTCACATGAGGCAACCGTGCCGTGCTTTAGGGGGGTTCCGGACTTGGGCACGGTTCGATTGGCCTGCTGTGAGTACACCCTAAGATCTACAGTGAGGCTAGAAGGTAGATGTATAGTGATAGAAGTCATAGTTTGAAAAACAAGTTCAGCCTTTCATTTACATATCTCACCTAAAAATAACATGAACTGAACTTTGAACTAGTTCAAAATTAAAATTGTGAACTATGAACATGAACAATTCACTTTGAACATGTGTGAACTGAACTTTGAACTAGTTCATGAAAAGTGTGAACTTGCACAACACTGAAGTATATATCTTTGTTTTTCAAAAGTAGTAACTATGGGGTGAAAAAGACCTAAAGACCTGCATAACAATAACTGAAAGTAGGTAAGTCTAACTGGAAGCCTTTCAGTGCTAGAATTACATCTTAAAGGAACATTTAAACCCCCCAATGCTTCATAAACGTGTAAAAGTTCAATATTCAAAATTCAATCCAATAAAATTCAATAAGTTTGGATTTAGATTAAAATAAGTTTATTATTAAACTATGTTTTAAAACATGCAATGAAATTCTTAATTTCTTCTCTCCACATAGTTAAATAATATAATTTACTAAGTAATCTGTACAAGGACAGACACTGAAAAATGGTGTTGGTGGCGGGGAGGGAGATGGGGGGTGGGGGTTAAAGTAGTGTGCATAATGCCCAATTATACGCATTATGGCAGTGAGTGTGATGGTGTATTAACAGTGAGATTGGAGTTGTTGAGGAGTCTGATGGCTGTTGGAAACTGTTTTTGAGTCTTGTTGTCCTTGATTTCACACTCCTGTAGCGCCTCCTAGAGGGGAGCAGTGTAAAGAGTGCGCTCTGAGGGTTTGTGCTGTCCCTGATGATGCTGTGGGCCCTCCTGATGACCCGGCTGGTGTGTATGTCCTGTAGAGAGGGGAAGGCTGCTCCAGAGATGTACTGTGCAGTTTTATTTACTTGCTGAAGAGCCTACAATATCTTTTGATCCACTTAATTTTTAATGAAGATTATTTGAAAGTATAATATATTAAAGCTACCAAAGCTTAACTTATTAGAATAATTTATTAGAACCTACATTGTAAACCTTTTTATACATTCTAATGTCTTTCCTGAGAGCTAGAAAACTGTAGTAATTATTTCAGTTTTCAAAAATGGTGACAAATATGTTGCTAGTAACTACAGACCGATTGCCATCCTTCCTGTAGTGTCAAAAATCCTAGAAAAATAGTAGCTGAGCAGCTAGTAGATCATCTTGAGTCTTATCATCTGCTATATTCTCAGCAATTTGGCTTTAGACATAAATGCTCAACAGAAATTGCAAACTGTTATGTATCAGAAAAAAATAAAAAGCTACTGGACAATGGCCAGTTTTTTGTTTGTTTGTTTGTTTGTTTGTTTTTTACTTAAAAAAGCCATTGACATGGTCAATCACAGCATTTTAATAAAAAAAAAAAAAAAAAAACATCAATTCAAAGTCTCTCAACTTGGAACTGGAATTTGCCTTTTGATTTTTTTCCTCACTAAATACTGCCCCCTACAGATATAGAAAATAATAATTTCACATTAGTAGGCGTCACATTAGGGTTTTAATAGTAACTTTATTACTAATTTGAAATAAAATCAGCCTGATGTCCCTTTTTGTTTTGTAACACAGATTTTTCATTTTATTTACATTTCCACAGACTCATAACTTTAATTCTTGAGTGTAGCAACAGAGTCCTTTGCTCAGATTAGTCTTACAGCACCAAAATGTGCTAATAAATAAAAATAATGCCTGAATAAATAATGAAAGAGTTTCTTACTGCAGTTGTAGTAAACATATGTAGGGGGGGAGTAGGGGAAGTATACTTTATTCATAGGTGATCTTTGTGTCATGCAAAATAAATTAGAAATACAATTAAAGCATCTGCATTCATTTTTAAGATGTTTTCTAACTGTATTAATTAGTAAAAACATTCTGTGACATATGGCTTTACAAAAATTGGCTTTCAAACAAAGTGGTCTTGTGGCTCAACTTGCCCGCCAGGTCACAGGTTTAGATGAACCACCAGGGTTGAAGCTGATATTTCAACTGAAAGTCATAAAAAAAAAATCTTCATTTTTAGATTTTTAAATGTCCCTTGAGAGATTTAATACT
The DNA here is from genome assembly GCA_020698575.1 of Bostrychus sinensis. Lineage (NCBI taxonomy): Eukaryota > Metazoa > Chordata > Actinopteri > Gobiiformes > Eleotridae > Bostrychus > Bostrychus sinensis. The sequence continues at coordinate 18,730,778 of CM036253.1, read as the reverse complement.
GAAATTTTGAATAAAATATGTATTCTTGTTGAAAATTTGCACCCTTCCAATTCAACTTAATAATTATTAATCAATCATTTTACTTAGCAGAGGGAAAATAGTTTTTCATCAAAAATTTGCCCAGTATTGTTTTAAAAATGTTGAAAGGATGTACTTTATTAAGTCACATGAAAACAAAAAAACTTCTAAGATTCATGGGATGGGTCAGTGTACCCAGTGGCTCTACCAACCCCACTCTCTCTGGAGTAAACTTGGCAAAATGAATATCTCAGAAGAGTGTAGGAGCAAAACTAAAGTATGCTCAACACCAGTTTTATCAAAGTATGTGGCAGTTTCACCTTTAGGCCAAATGTGACTCTGAAAATATTGTTTATCTGTGTATAATAACTAGAGATGGGCTTAATAATTCAATAAATAGGCTATAACATGTTTGTCAGGTTTACATGTGTTTGAATAAGCATTAAAATGAACAAAAATAATATATATTAACTAATATCATTAAATCAGCTAGATTAATTGAGCAATTCATAATCACAGAAGCTCATAAAACCTTAATGTGATAAATATGTCACATCTGATTTTCTGTGACATTTTTAAGGCTAACAGCCCAATATAACAAATATACACAGCGATTTTTATCTGATCAGTTTTATATGATTTTGTTGAAGAAATGTCTTCACAGCAGGTTAGATCTAATGACATGTCATGTAACCATTACAACATTGAAATGGTTACATTTTATTTCTAGCAAGAAGAAACTAATTTTTTAAAAATGGCTGATTCTGGCAAATGTGCTAACCTGCCACACGGCCATCTTTGAAATGTTGGTCTGAGAACACAAAATCACATGACCAGTACCATGATGCATCAGGATGTTCATTAGGGGTCACTTGGGGACTTTATGAGATAAAAAAAAAAAAAGTTGTTTAAAGACCTTTCCAGACCATGTGAAGGGCGTGTACCACCTGTGTCACTGTGGTCCTTATGGGTTAAGGAAGTCAAGTACCTTGGTGTTATTCTTGATGATAATCTCAAATTTAATAGTAGTTAATTTTGACAATTTTATCAATTTTAACATTCTTAAATTATTTTTTAAGTGTCTAAACTGTGATACATCATTGCTTAGTGAATTAGCCAAGCATATAAATTGCACGAATAGCAACTACAAGACCTGCAACTAATGGAAGCTGTGTTGTCCCAGTGTTCAGGACTTCAGGTCAGTCTGCATTCTCAGCCAAAGCGACTAGACTATGGGACTGTTTACCACTTGATTAAAAACTCAAGACAAAGAGTAATAGATTTAAAATCCTATTAAAACAAAGGTTTAAATCATTGCAAAAGCGCCCACATTAATAATGTAACTGTAGTAATGCCATGCACTTTCTAGCATACCTCTACTAGTCTGTATGTCATGTAAATCTATGATATTATCTATAATTGTTGTAGTATTTGTGTGTTTGTTTCTATGTCTGGACAGTTGTTGAAAATCAGCACTCGTGCTAAAACGTTTAAACAATGCATCTGGTTCGTCCAATGTAACTGTGATGTCCATAACAGGAAAAATAAATGACCTTTAATGTTTTTTTTCAAATAAGATGATCTTTTTTCTTCCTCCAAATAAAGTCAAATAGAATTGTGTACACTTTTGTATTAATATTGTTAGAAACATCAGGGGCAGGAAAGTTGGATTAAGATAGATCTCTCTGAATCCACATATACTTTTTTGTATTAATAAAACAAGAGGATTTAGGTTTTTTCACTTTGCCTTTTGTTTTCATGGCTCATTAGAGTGACACCAAGGTATTTTAATTTTTGTTTCATAGGAATTTCTGAAGTGTCTAAAGCATTACAACATTTAATAGGAATTATTTGAAATTTTGAAAGGTAGCATTTGAGACCTGAGGCTAATGCAAATTTGTCCAGCAGTTTAAGAAAAAAGTCTATCTGAGTGCTATCAGAGTAGTATCATCAGCAAGTTGAGCTATAGTGATACTTTTTACACAGCTATGATACTAAAATGTGCATAGGTAGCAGGAAATGAAAGTTGGAAATAGGGAACCCTTGGGGAATTCCCTGTTCAACTTTAAATCTACATGTAGTCTGAAGGGGTCAGCTATTTCCTAAAGCATACAAGGAGCTGATTTCTTAAATATGCTCACAAAAAACAAAAAGAAAACTCATGCTCTATTGAGTCAAAGGCTTTCTGGAATTCAAGAAATAAAATAAAGCTATTTTTCTGAAATGAAATTTGCAATAAGTCTACAGAGGAGTCTTATGTTATCAATAATCTACAAGTCATAAAACCATTTGTAAAAGTCCCTATGAGAGAAGGAACAGGAATGACTCTACAGATAATATACATATTTTATCAATAAAGTTTATTCAACATCAAAAGGTAAACAGTCTTTATCAGTATATCTTCAGACCCATATATAATTATAACTTGTAGAGCTTGTTTAGCTTTTAAAAAAGTTAAATATGTAGCATCACATCACATAACACATATATTTTTTAAACAATTTATCAACAATTGAAACTTATAAAGTAGGCTTCTTCTTTAGTCATCTAACACTTGGTCTAACCACTGGGCATCTTCGAGTATGTATCCAAGACCCATGGAGCGTCTCAGCCGAGCTTGAGTCGTCACTGTATCTGCCTCCTGTTCTGGCTCTCCTTCCACCTGAAAGAATACAAAATGTCTAACTAGTAAATCATGCCTGTAACGCAAGAAAATACAATGAACTATGCACTGATTATATTTTACCTGTGTCTAAATTCAATAATAGCAGTTTATAAAGTGTTTTAAACTTAACTCACCTTTGGACTGACAACTCTTCTTACTGCCACTTCAGTTCCTCCGATATAGTGAGGGCCGTTCCAGTCTGCTAGGTCTGCTTCATCCTCAGTGGAAAACTTCACATATGCCAGAGCCTTGTTGTTTTCAGAGGAGGAGACTTTCTTTATCTAAGAAAAAAATAAAATAAAATAAATCAGCCAGCTATCCAAACAATTGGACCTTTTGTTAAGAAAATCCATTCCTTACCTTGCAACTGGTAACACTTCCCCATTCTCTAAAATATGCCTGAATGTATCCCTCATTTAAATAAGGGTTCAGACCGATTATAAATAATCCATGTTCCTAAAAGTGTAGAAAAGAAAAATATAACTAACTATGACATGCGAAAGCAAAGTTGCGTTGATAAAATAGACACTTTACCAGTTCATAATTTTTAGACAAATCAACCATGTGTTTCTTGGGAAGACTGATGTAAACTTTCTTTGGGGCTGCCTTCATTTCCATGTTTTCTGTGGATAAAAATATTGTAAAATTTATATTATTATTATTGAAAAATGAAACGCACATACTAGTTCTGAGTACATAAGATAGAAAGACCTGATGCTTACCAGAGGTGATTTCTCGTGCAGGTTCAGATGTGCTGTGGAAGTGCACGGACAAGGTGAACTTAAATACTCTGTGACTCTCAATTGCAACACCCCCCTCCTTGAAAACAAGTGGAGATGAGGTATTTCCTTGTGGTTAGTTTCATTTTTAGGTCCTTTGAAGAGTGAGTAAGGTTAAACATACAATTACTTCTTATCTCTCCTGAACAGAAAAAAAAAATGTTAGGGCATAATTTGAGCCAGTGGTGCCACTCAAATGTTGCAAACATAACTTAAAAAACACACTAAAATGTATAGAGGTTTTTGCTAAAAAAAATAAAATAAAAAATGGCATCATTATGAGAGGGAAATAAGAGAACCAACAGGTATCTGTAATCATTGCAGGTGTTTGTGAAATGCAGCGTTAAGGAATTTGCCATCACCGAGCGTGTTGTAATGAGGAAATTAGAAAGAAGATTGCCCTCTCAGGAACTATATATACTGTAAATATATATATAAAAAAATAGTCTTTGCATTATTTAAGTCTAAGATATATTTCTCTTCTGTGGAAAGAGCCAACTTTTACATACAACTTAAATTGAGGTTTAGTAGATCATTTCATTAGTGTGGCAACCCCTGAAGCAAAGGAAGCAGCCGACAGTAGTCTGCTTTACTATTTTAAAGAATAGACCTGAGAAAGATTTACCCAGAGACCAACCCAGACATACACTGTCCATAAAAATATTCACCCCAATTAGCATTTTCTTTTATTTTTGCCTTACAATCATGAATTGAGATGGATCATTGGGAGGTCAATGTCAGTCACTTTACATCACATGACAACAACTATGAAGATGCCAAATATTTTTTATTGTGCAGAAAATAAGAAATATGACAGAGAAACAGAAAACTTGGGTGTGCACAAGTATTCATCCCCTGAAGTCAGAACTTTGAAGAATCACCTTCTGAAGGAATTCCAAGTATTCTAGGGTAAGTGTGAAAATCAGTAGAATTTGTGTTCATCCTTTATAAAAATAAAAATAAAAAAAGAACAGCAACTCCAGCTCCTTAAGTTACACTGAAGAGGACTTGTTGACTTGAATTTTCCTGTATTTAGCTCCATCCTTCATTCCTTCAGTTCTGAGCAGTTTTCCAGTCCCTACCAATGACAAAGATCCCCACAGCAGGACACTGCCATCACCAGGCTTCACTTTAGAGAGGGGGCACAGTCAGGTGTTAGGTTTGTTTCATAGCTGCTTTCATTGATGGATAATTTTAATTGTATCTGGACAGAGGATCTTCCCTCATTTGGGGAGTCTCCCATGTGCCTTTTGGCAAACACAAAATATGCTTTTTTATTATTTTCTTCAGGCATTGTTTTTTTTCTGGAGTTTTAGATGATCATCTTTAGGCAGGTTTGGTGTGGTTTCCTGATTTTTACATGTTGTAATTATGAATTAAATTGTGTTTTGTGGGATAATGACAGTTGAGTTGTAGACAGGTCGACCTTATCTAACTATTTTTGTGACTGCTGAGGGTAAATAACACCAAATCTTATTTAGGGGCCTTTTTAATAAGGAGGTGAATACTTCTGCACAGGTATTTCTTATTTTCTGCACATTAAACAATATTTTGCATCTACATAGTTGTTGTCATGTGTGTTGACTGACATAAACTTCCCAATGAGCCACATCAATTTCTGGTTGTAAGGGGAAAAAAATGCTAAGGCGGTGAATACTTTTTATAGGCCCTGTATGCCCAATTTTTGTCACAGAAGCACCTTTTGCATGCACTTCTGTCATTTACAGCTTTTACAACTTGCATAAATTGAATATGTGAGTTGGAATTTGCATACTATTAAATAAAATCCTGCCCTGTTTTTCTTGAGACTTTCTTGGAAGAAAAAAAAAAAAAAAGCTATTAAAAGTTTAAAGTATTATCTGTGAATCATTTGCATTAAGTAATGATACTTGGAGGTGTGGTACTCTAGAGATTTATTTCATCTTTCAAGCTTAAAAAAACTTTTTCAGAAAATGTATAAAATCCCATGAGCTGCAAACAATACAGTTCTTGTCCTATGCTTTCTCATATAATAGGCTACAAACAGACTGTTTTCTGGGTACTGTCAAAAGACCTTTTGCATGAAAAGGATAAATGTCAAATGACTATGACAACACATCTCATAAATGGCTCTGTTATGAGTCAGTATATGAATGCACAGGTAAAGTTACATTTGCCTGAGGATGACAGACAGATGTTGATTTTTATTACTCCTGACAATGCAAATGGATACTGGCCACTATATGTTTTTGGATGTTTTGAAGTGTAAACAGCCTTGATTTACCACCAGCTTTTAGATAAGAAAGTCCTCACATGACTTCAACAGCAGACATTGTTTTACATAGTTTTGAATCTTTGACAGGAATACCTTGTAACATATGAGTATGTTGTGTCCTCACCTCTGATTACCTGAGAATTTGTGACACAACATCCTGACCTGCTTGTCACGCTGTCACTCTGTATATTTGGAAACAGTATTTAAAATTCCTTATCTTTCTTCTTCTTTGGAAATTTTTGCGTCTTGTGTTTGTCTGACAATGCCGAGAAGCCTGTTTGTGAGTAAAATTAACAAATTCTCATGTGTTACAACTTATATTTATTTTAAGCATTACTTTAAGTTGAATCCATGCACGCAAACTGAAGGTTTGTTATTTCACGTTTCAACATAAATCACTGCCTGAAGCCAGTTCAGTGTCATACATTTTTTGTCCATTGGTCATATCTTGAAAAAGATTAGGATCAAATAATTCCACAGGCACACAGCCACAGCAAATCATGTGACTGGATGCAATATACATGCATGGTAAATGGTTTTAAATGTTTACATAAATTACAGTTATCAAAACCAAGACAAAACCAATGTTTAAAAAGAGTTATACCCATGCACATTTACTGTATGCATGATGATCATGATTTTTTAAGTTGTACAACTTAAAAAATATGGGGTATGGGTCCAGGAAGTCCATAGGAGGTGAGGCTGAGGGCCCAGAGGTCAGGACAGGAGCACAGATGGGGTCAGCTAAGGTCCAGCCGTCACAGGGGCATCTACCAGCAACCAGGCATCTGAAACAAGGAGGTTACCTCCTCAACCATAGCAATTAATGCAGATGCTGTAAGATATGTTGCTCCTGAGACTATATTATCCTTGAGATTATATTTGAGTATCTAACTTTTGAGTCAGTCTGTAAAAAGTTTTCAAGTATTTTTGATAATTGAGGCAATAGAGAAATTGTTCTGTCCTAATTAATAAAAAGATGCTTGTCGCTGCATTATGTATAGAACAACTCTGGATTTTTTTTTCCAGGTTAAAAGGTCAGATTGCAAATGTAGCCTACTTAAAGATGCTCACCTTGCAATCGCCTTAATGTAGCAGCATGAAGTTTAAGTGTCTTGGTAATTAACTCAATCTCCCAGATGGTGGCGCCAGCCCCACGGTATAGTGCTTTCCTCTCTTTGTTCGGCTCTGACTTCGAGCATTTCTGCGTAAATTTGTACGCTATGTCCTCCATTGCCAGTGCCGCTGTGTGGCCCATGTCGCATCGCTCTGTTGCGCTTCACCGCGCATCCTCTTCTGTTTTGGCCAGTCCAGCCACGCGGCTGGTGGTTCTCCACATTGGCCGGTCCTTACCTCGCGGACCACTGACCCCAGTTGAACGGTAGCCAGCTGTTAAAAGCTGCTTGGCCTCTGACACCATCCGTGTGTGTACATTTTGTGGACTTTTTATTTCATGGTCAGTTATGTTTTTGCTGTTTTAATGTTAGTGGCATGAAAATCTTCATATGTTTTTGGCCCATATTTTTCACTTCACCTTTTACGTCACTGTGCACCACAAACACTGCACACTTGTTGTACCATTAAGGACCAAAAGTGTCCCAGTGACCTGCATTCTAACTTTTTTTTTTTTTTTTTTTTTTTTTTTTTCAATTTTGACATAATGTAATGTGATAGGCTACTTATAAACACCATCTTAATCTGAGCTTCTGGGTTGAAATTTGAATTATTTGATATTTTTCATGAATTTACATGTTTTGACCACCAGGGGCACCAGGGCTCTCTCTCTCTCTCCCTCTCTTTCTCCCTCTCTCTCCCTCTCTCCCTCTCTCTCCCTCTCTCGCTCTCTCTCTCCCTCTCTCTCTCTCCCTCTCTCTCTCCCTCTCTCCCTCTCTCGCTCTCTCTCTCCCTCTCTCTCTCTCTCTCTCTCCCTCTCTCTCTCCCTCTCTCTCTCTCCCTCTCTCCCTCTCTCTCTCCCTCTCTCTCTCTCCCTCTCTCTCCCTCTCTCCCTTTCCCTCTCTCTCCCTCTCTCCCTTTCCCTTTCCCTTAGCCTATTTGTTTGGTGCTGTCGTTTTGCTGTTTATTTTGTTGCTTTGTAAATTTTTGCCCTGTGTTTGGACTTGCAGGCAATTGGTTGTCTGCTGGAGGTTTTTTAAATTAATGAAAATGTGTGTGAGTGAGTTCTCATCATATGTTTTATTGAAAAGTATAGGAAATAAAATACATTTCAATTATAGTTAAAGAAATGTTAAATTAAATGGAACCTACCTATTCTGTTATTCAGTGAACGAAACTGTGTGCCTTGGACTAGGGTACTTAAATTATCCAAGTGAAGTAAATTTAGTTAAATATTATCCTGTTTTTCGCACTACATTTACACGTAGCCCTGTTATAATAAACTCGAGCTACATCTAGTGGTCAAATTTGAGGTAGCCCATATTTTTGTCTTGTTTCACTATCACTTTGATCTCTTTTCACTTTTAACTTATGACGGAGTCGGCAAATAAATAAATTAGTAGCTTTTAATGCGCATCACTAGACCGGTTATCATAATTCGTTACTCTGTAAATTATGTGAATCTGTATCATGTTTTTTTTTTTTTTTTTAAATGTTGTTTTGATAGTTTGAGGCACTGGTCTGAAGTAAGATCTTTGAATGCCTCGCGCTGGGGGCGTTCCCTTAAAAGTTTTCAGGAAGCGCAGCTTAGAGAACAGAAAACTCCCAAAATTTGGCAGGAAGACTTTTCTGTTGTTTCTTTTTAAATATTTGTCTTCAGTAACACTTCAGAAAAATGCAAAACACTGCATATGGGGCCTCCTTTGCCGGTGGGGCATTCGACATAGCGAGTTTTATGAAACGCCCGCAAACTATTTTGCGCATCATCAGTTGGGTGAGTGACTGTACGGAAATGTTAGCACTGATAGCATCTCAAGTTTGTGTAACGTAACAGCTGGAAGCTGTCACTACAATAGTTATTAGTAACGCAGTTTGCCACATAAGCTCTAAGCATAAAAAATAAATAAATAAAAATTCAAAACTGAATTATTTTGTTTTCTAATTAACTTATTTGAAGTAAGACAATAACATGCATTTCGTCTGCGGTTGTGTGTCATTAGCCCAACTTATGTCAGCTTAACGTGAATGTTTATATAGAGAGACATGTCCAAGTTTTGTTTTGGTCAGTCTGTATAACCAGGAAGTTAATATGTTCACTGTTAATACGGAAATACAAAAAAAAAAAAAAAAAAAGGGTGCCTTTCTTTCATTAACCAAGTTGTTCCCTTGCAGATATTTTCCATTGTAATTTTTGGTACGATCACTGCAGAGGGCTACACCGACTACTCAACTATGTCTGATATACCATGCATGTACGACAAGAACGCCAGTGTCTGCAGCTTCGGAGTGGGAATTGGGGTCCTGGCCTTCTTAGCTTGTGTCATTTTCTTGTTATTGGACGCTTACTTCCCTCAAATCAGCAATGCCAAGGACAGAAAAAACATTGTCATTGGGGATCTGGTGTTTTCAGGTAAGATATAATGTGTGATGCCCTCCACTCTGGTGCTGAGCTTTGCACTCATTTTTATTTCTTTAATTGCCCTAAAGCTGTTTGGACATTCCTGTGGTTCGTCTGCTTCTGTGTACTGGCCAAAAAGTGGACAGACACTACCGACAAACTTAATTTTGCCGAAAATGCTGCAAGGGCTTGCATTGCTTTCTCTTTCTTCTCAATCATCTCATGGGTAAGGACTACTCTACAACTAACAGCAAGAAACATTTGATAGACAAAGACTTACAATGATGCATCACTACCTCTAAATTTCTCCACAGGCTTTTTTGTCCTATTTTGCGTTTGGAAGCTATAAACAAGGCATGAGTGACTTGAACCAGGATTACAGAGATCCAGCCACTGACCAAACCACTCCTTACTCCTCGGGTCCATATGCCAGCAGTGGTGTCCCGGCAGGCTACCAACAGTCGCCTTTCTCTAACAGTCAGGGGCACACAGGAGCAGGAGAGTACCAGCCACCTTCTTACTAAAGAGTAAAGACTCAAATAAATTCTACATGTCTGAGCAGATTATTGTGAAGGGGACTGTTCATAAGTTCATACTCCGTGCAGATTTTTGTTGCCTTTTTTATTTGTGGGTTTAGGGGATGCCTGATGCACTCTTTGCTACACAAATTTTATTTTTGTGCCAATCATGCCAACTATTGTTAGACTTGTATCAGAACAGGTATTGCCAGTCCATTTTGGCGGTGCATTACTTTCAAGGAAGTAACCAGCAGGGTTTGGTTTGATTTTATTGTTTCATCAAGTCCATCTTTGATTGTCAGTTCAAATATAGAAAGGTTTTTGAATCTATGCTTAATGTTTGACTATGCCAATTTTTTTGCATACAATGAAAATGGTCTCTCAGTTACTACTGTTTTTTGTTTGTTTGTTTTGTAACCACTGAAAATTTGCTTATGTGCACTGAAAAACACATTTATCGTCTCTTGGCTGTGATGATTTCATTGTAATAATATGTAGATGTTGTTAATTTAAATGTTTTAAAAGTTTTCAAGTACCTTTCAGGTATTAATAGTTTATAGATTTGATCTAGCACAGGCTTTACTTTGAATTATTCATCTTCTCTGAGTGTTTGTAATTGCTTAAGTTCCACTGAATTTAAAATGTACTTTATGTAATTACTGTACACCATTACTGTAAGTTTTGGCCAAGGTACATGACAAGCACATTTTTTCAGTGTTTCTTCTGTCTTTTCTGGCATGATAAATGCTTGTATTGTAATCAAATGCTTCTCAGAAAATCACAGTTCAAGTGGCTATTACAATACCGTGTTACTCATATTTTGCCAAATAAAATATGCATTTTAAAACTTTTCAACCAGTGTTTATTTTAATACAGTCCACTTAAACACTAAGAACGGGACATGGAAGACGTATCTAGAGCAAATATTTACTCAGTAGTGAAGTAGAGAATGGGTGAAAGACTTGGGTGCGTACTGTGTCATACAGCAGGTCTTTGCAAGAAGTTACAGCTAAAGCATCTGTTTTTGCATATTTCATACCCCTAAGAGGTCCATCAGACCGCTGTTTTAGGTGTCAACTAAAAAGGAATAATAATTCGATGGCTGGCAAAAATAATAACTTATATTCCCCTCACGGAGACTCGAAGTGCAAAAAAAAAAAAAAAAAAAAAAAAAATTGAAATTAGCTTCGTGCGTTTTGATCGCATAAACACGGGACTTTCCTCCTGCCTGAAGTCACCTGACTCCATGGTGATTACCAGACTAGAATGGACACATTTCCTAGGGACACTAAAAGCAGCATTTTACAAACTACTGTGCGTAAGCTGGCCACGTAGTGCCGTCATCAGCACATACAGGAAGTAATGAGCTACTATCTAGTGAGCGGTGGGTAAACTAAGCGAACAAGCAGACAATTGTTACACGATGGTGTGTAAACTTCAAGTAAAGCTGGACTGAGAGCTGGACATCGAACATATGTGGTGAGTAAGATGTAAAACGAGAGTCAGCTACGTGGGAAATGTTTCAAGGGACTGTGAAAGACTGTGGTGGCATCTCTCTCTTGTAGCCTTTTGAGTTGCAATCAGGGCAGGAACCTCAGCTGCAAATAGTTCAGACGTGGTTTTAGTTATCACTTCCGGTGTTAAATGTTAAAGTTAGACAAAAGTTTTAATGTGTGGATAAGAAATTACAAACTCAAACTACTTCTATCGTTTGGTTGGCCCTATCGCACTGAACTTCACAGGGCAAAAGGAGACAAAATTGATCGATCCCGTCTAAGCTCAGCCCATATTGCCCCAAAGCACTTGCCAAATTATTTACCAGGCTCACCATTAGATTTTAAGACCATCTCCCCATATGATGTCTTCAGGCAATTTTTCTTGTGTTATTAACTGATACATAGAAAATGTTCAGATTCTCAAGATTTTGTGAAGAAAATTACACTCAGGCATTGTGTGTTTTTTCCAGTGTTGACTTTACTGCCCTTTACTCAGAAACTATTAACTTGGTGACATCGCCATTATTTGATTCAAGATTTCCTAGAAAATACACATTTCTCTTCACCTTCAAGCAGGAGAAAAGTAACTAAACCATTGTTGGAGTATTTTTTTTATTTTTTTGTGATTAGTTTGATAACTGAGTAATGAGTAAACCGTACCTACGAGGTTTGACCCATTGGACTCTGCTATAATCTTCTTACTCTAGCTAAAGTTCACTGCTATTGTAGCTCATGTCATAGTTGCAAGGCAAATACTGAACAGTTAGACAAAAAGAGTTTGGGACACTGTGAAGTGTTCTGCAAGAAATTTAATGACACAGACTTCAAGGTCAGGCAAGAGGCGAAGGGGTAAGTCTATTGAACTAGTTTAGTATATCTTAGTAATTTATGCATTTTTATTTTTGTTGTAAAAGAGTGTTTGTCAGGTTCGGCTCTTAAGTGGAAAGCAGAGTGTAAGGCCCTGGTAGAAGGGACTGCTATTTTATACAGGACCTTTTTATGAAAGAGCTTCTTTCAGCTTCTCTGCACTTTCACTGAAACCCAGCCATGTTTAGAGTGAGAGCTCTTTGAAAATTAACTTGGAAAAGATTTCATACAATTACTATGTAACTCTCAACAGTCTTTAAATCATTAGTGTGTACGGGGCATAAAGAACTGCATGCGTTCTTTTGATTGTCTTCACACTTTATCTCAAAGATAACTTGATTTTAGAAGTAGTTGTAACATAAATAAATATTTTATATGTTCCTTGTTCTGATTAAATATAGTCAATGTATAAGTGTTTTAGTTTATGTATTCAGACAAGCAAATTAATTCAACCGGTTTAAAGATGCTGTAAAATGCTTTGTTACCTGGTTGGGTGGCTTCAGGATTTCCTGATGTACACCTGTTCAGAGTGGTTTTCCTTATAACAGCTGAATGGGCCCCTCCCAATCTCCACATAGACAATGACGAGGTAATACTATAGTCACTTGACTAAATGTCAACCTGCTTCATTAGTGCAGTTTCACTGATAGATTTTTTGTAAGCACATATAAAAATGTATTATTTACTGTTCAAATATGTAATTAAAATGCCAGCATGACAGAACTGGATCTGACTGCAGAGAACACCTACTAATGGAGAGTATGTCAGTAGTTTCATTGACTGTTATTAGTGCCATCATGCTGTTGTTAAAATCTTTTTAGTAATATTACTTTAACATGGAGATGGTGGATTGTATGAATTTGAATAGTGACATAGATTTCCAAAGTTGTATTCTTCCTATTTTTGTCTTTGCTTTTTTGCTAAACTAAGAGGCAAAGAAGATTAACTTTGTAAACTATTTCTTATTAGCTTGTCTCTCAAGAATAACAGGTATAACAACCACAGTTTCAGCTCACAATGTGAGCTGGCATTGTGTAGACACTCTGTGTGAATAAATCTTCAGCCTTGTGTTTCTGAAAGAACAGGATGGCATTTGCTTAGATTTGGGTGTTTTACATAATTTGCAGGCTATTGCTGGGTTTCAGATGATGTCACAACATTCTATAGGTCAGTAGTATTTAATAGAGATGGGGGCAGGTAAAATCTGTATAAGTAATACCCAGATTTTTAGGCGTGGGTCGGTACATATCGCGAGATCATGGACCTTATCACTAATATAAATGATCAGGTTCAACATTTTGGAAAGTCATTTTTGTATATTTATTTTGAAAATACCATATAACTTATACAGGAAAACTCTCCTGTCCCCATCTGAGAGTGTGACATCATCACAGTCTAGAATGTGAAAACAACCAATAGGTTGTGTTCACACGATGTCATGGAATTCTGAAGGGCCTATAGTTTAAAACTGAGCTGGAGGCAGGTCAGAGGTCTGTGGTAGAATGTGCTGCTAAAGATTCAAAATGCAGATGTCTTAGTGTGGCTTATAGCTAATATCTCTGCAATTAATGGGTTTATCAACATGAAACAAAAACTGGCACTGAAAGGCATTTTAACTTACATTAATGAATAATAACTCATCTGTAATTGAGTATGTATTTCACTGTCTTTCTTGTAGGCCAGCGTAGGGCCTCGTCCTCCATGTCTGCTGACCCAGGCCACAGACGACTGGAGCAGAATGATCCTATGAACCCTCTGCGCATCTCAGTTGGAGGCCTCCCTATGTTAGCTTCCATGGCTAAAACCACTGACTCTCGTTTACGCCTAAAATGGAAGCCCATTGTTGCTGTCCTGCTTTCTCTAGCACTGGTTCTGGTGCTTCTCATGCACCTGAACTCAGGCTTCCACCACAGAGTGTCCACCAGCTGGAAATCCAGTCTTAGTCAGCCCAATCAGAAGTCCCTTTACAATGACACTTACCCACTCACCCCACCAGAGCGCACACCTCAGGGCACCCGCTACCGAATTGGGGTCATCGCTGACCTGGACACAAGCTCACTGAGCGACAAAAAACTGACATGGTTCAGTTACATGCGTCGAGGACACTTGGTGGTTTCTCAGAGTGGGGACAAAGTGAATGTGGAGTGGGATGCAGACCGTGTGCTCCTTGAGAGCCATCTGGCTGAGAAGGGAAGAGGAATGGAGCTCTCTGAGCTGGTAGCTTTCAATGGGAAGTTGTACACTGTTGATGACCGCACAGGAGTGGTCTATCAAATTGATGGAGACAAGGCTGTGCCCTGGGTCATTCTGCCTGACGGAGATGGCAGTGTTGCCAAAGGTATGTTATGATTTCTTAATGGATCCAACAATATAATAGTATTTTTGGTTATACAATATTAATGATTACAAATGAATGAATACAAATTTTGACTATGTTTTTTAATTTCTCTTGGTAGGGTTTAAAGCTGAGTGGCTCGCAGTAAAAGATGAACATCTTTATGTTGGTGGTCTGGGGAAAGAGTGGACTACTACTGAGGGTGAATTTGTCAACAATAACCCTGAGTGGGTGAAGGTGGTGGGCTTCAGAGGAGATGTACAACATGAGAACTGGGTTCCACGGTACAAAGCTCTCAAGTCGGCTGCAGGGATAGAGCCTCCAGGTGAAGTCTGACCCCTTTGGTCTCTTGTTGTTTGGTTTTAGATCAGCAATGTGCACTAAATAGTTATGCCTTATCTCACTCTTCACCCAACCCTCTCTGTTCATTTGATGGCATTTGGTGTAGAGTATTGTTAAACCCCACAAACATTTATATAGAATTCAATTTTTTTTCCATTTCTATAATCATTAATATAGTTTACTCTCACTGTCCCCATTTCCCATAGGTTATTTTATACACGAATCAGCTGCCTGGAGTGACATCCTTCAGCGCTGGTTCTTCCTCCCTCGCCGTGCCAGCAATGAGCGCTACGAGGAAACGGCAGATGAGCGCCGGGGCACTAACATGGTTCTCAGCTGCTCTCCAGACTTCAAAGACATCCGTGTGAGCAAAGTGGGGGAGCTCAACCCCACTCACGGTTTTTCTTCCTTCAAGTTTGTTCCCAACACAGATGACCAGATCATCCTGGCACTGAAATCCGAGGAAGACGCTGGAAAGATTGCTACATATATCATGGCATTTACTCTTGATGGACGCATCCTTCTGCCAGAGACTAAGATTGGGGATGTGAAATACGAAGGTGTGGAGTTCATTTAGCGCACTGACAGACTAAGATCTTAACTATAAAGGCCACTGCACTGTGGTTCTGTCTTGTTTACAATGCATTCACTGTTGAAGTACATTGCTGCTTCTTCATTCATATTATTATTATTATTATTATTATTATCATAAGGGGCGATAATCCTTTTTTAGAATGACAAAACTGCCCAAAAGAAGACCACCAGCATGTCTTGGGTTATTGGTTCAGTGCGACCTCAGTAGTACTGTACTTCCTTTTAAATAATGAATGTAAAACAACTGATTTACCAGTCTGTGATTTTTATTTGTAACACTTCATATCATGCACATATTACACTCACAGAGGGACGTTCCTGACATTGCTACATATTACACAACCTACCTACTGCTTTTATTTGGTATTTGAAAGGATGTTTGTTCAAACTTTGCTGTGTGTAACCTTGAGAATGGGGCTAAGTAAAAAGAAAAATGTTGATTACAATTCTGTGTTATTATTTGTTCAGCGTATCGAACAGTTGTACTTACGCAAGCCTTCGCATGAGTGTGGTTGCACAACACTCCAAATTTTCAGTTAGAAGGGAAACGAAACCTTAAACAGTGGAGGAGCCATACCGGTTCTACCTAAGCCACATTTTTATATGAAGACGCACTTAAGAGGAGCAAAAACTACACTGGAGAAGGTAAATTTTTTGTTTTTTTGTTTGTTTGTTTGTTTTTTTACCATTTTGAGTGTTGGCTCATTTCACTTTCTCCTGTTTGCATATTAGACTTCTTGATTTTAATTTGGATAAAGTTCTCAAAAATGTCCTGCATATTCTTGTTTGTCTCCTTATCAGGGAAAATTACTGCCATTCAAAATGCTCAAATATCAGAGTATTTGCATTTTGTGGCTTGTGCTGCTACTTCATGTCAGTGGAAGAAACGGAGCAATGCAATTCAGTAACTTTAGTGAGTTACCAAACCTTTGCTTATCTAAATCGGGTTATACGCATGGGGAAAGGAGAGTTTGACCGTGTATTTCGATGCAGAGAGGACTTCTGCAGTGCAGGAGGGTGACCTCAGACTCGCTGGATCTCAGAAGCCGTCCGAGGGCCGAGTGGAGATCTACCATGACGGGCAGTGGGGGACAGTGTGCGACGATGGATTCGACATGGCTGAAGCCCAGGTCGTGTGTCGCCAACTGAGGTTCCCCGCCGCGAAATCTGTCGTGACCGGAGTCCATGGGATAGGTGTTGACTTGAGTTTTACTCTTCTACCAGCAGAGGGCAGTATACACAACCTAGTAAGAACTCGGCCTTTTAAAAAAGTTTTTTTTTATTTTTTATCTTAGCATCTGGACCAATATGGATGGATGACGTGGAATGTACAGGAACAGAGAAATATCTTAATACTTGTAAATTCAAAGGATGGGGAACAACAGACTGCACCCACAAAGAGGACGCTGGAGTTATCTGTGAAACAGGAGGTAAAGCTATAATGTCAGTTTAAAATATACAAACCCAATTCAGTAAAGTAAAAATGTAAACAATATATTGGGTGTTAAAGAGATATTTTACCATTTCATGAAAAAATAGCAAATTTTTAATCTGATGGCAGGCAGCTGGGAAGAGGCAATAATAAAAAAAGAGATGCCTGAGCATTTTCCAATTAATTAGGTTAATTGACAACATTATAATTATAATTATAGAGACTGCACCTGTCTAAAGTGACCTTTTTATAGTCAGTCATCACCTGATCAATTGTTTCTGGTCTATTGTGAATAAAATATAGTTTTATGAGAAAACAAAAAATTGCATTATTAAATTCACTTCATTCATTTATATGCTTATTTATTTGCAGCTGAAGCCACTATGTCATTCTCATCCTACTCACTTGACCACAGTATTGTCTTGTCTGATGAGATGGGTGAACTCTTCGACAGTGGGACAGCCTGCGACCTCTCTATCACTGCCCAAAGTTCAACTACAAACAAGCAGGAGGCCGGGGCGCTGCAAACATCTGATACAACAACAATATGTGCACACAAAATTATACTCTCACACGTTCCTGGTTTCAATATTACAGAAGATACGAGAAACCTCACAGCTGACGTGGTCCAGACCTGCCTTCCACATTTCTCCTCCTTTATCAGGTATAGCTTTCACTTGGGGTATGATTTTGTGTTGCAAAGCTCAGGGTAAGACACACCGAGGTGGAAGAAATAGCCTACTCAAAATATGTACTCAAGTATAAGTAATAACATAACATTTTTTGAGTACAAGTAAAAGTACCTAACAAATATGTTCCTTGAATATAAGAAAAGTTCACTTATGTAAAGTATTTTGAAAAATTGAGGTGTAAAAAAAACCTAGGTGGAGATTTTAAACCTTTTCTTGAAGAAAAGTATAAGTTGTTAGATACTAAAAAAAGATACTCAAGTAAAAGTATGTTTGAGAAAATTTACATATTTAAATATTTGTTTTTCTTAAGTGGCACACTATTTTATTCAATCAACAATCTTAAGCTTGCTAAATGATATTTTTAAAATTAAAATATGCTTTCTTTTATTTACAGGTACCTATACACTCGCAAGATTGATGTCACCTTCTCTTCGGTGCAGTGCCTTCATTGGTTGGCCTCAAAGTTTGGGGTGCATCGACTCTTGAGGGACACAGGTCTTCTTTTCACTCAAATTCTTCCTGATGACGAGACGTTTGAAACTCAAATCTCAATTCATGAATACGCTGTAGAGACCAAAGACTTTGTACTCCAGGAAAACTGCGTCCAGTACCTGGCCTGGAACTTCCACAAATTCTCCCAGACTCCAGCTTGGATCCAGATCTCAGTGGATCTCCTCAGTGCCCTTTTAGTCCGCTCAGACCTAGTGGTGCCAGATGAGTGGTTTGTGTTTAAGGCAGTAGAAAACTGGATCTTAAACAATGATAACATCAGTTTGGACACCCAGGCGAAACTGGTATGTCTAGTTCGATTTCCCATGATTCCCGCTGAGCAGCTGACCATAGTGCAAATGTCATCAAACTCCTCACTTTACAGCACACATAAAAATATCTTCAATGATAATATGCTCAAAGCCCTGCAATTTAATTTCCAGCTCCTGACGCATCTTAAATTGAGAACAAAGTTGTTGAATGGTGATGATGTTGGCTACCAGCCTCGGCTCTACACCTCTGCTCTGTGGAGTGTGTCTTTTGGCTTTTTAAAACCAACTCCAACAACAGTACCAACAAGGTACTCTTACAATTCACAATACTATGACTCTAGAAGTAGTAAGTCAATCGGTGTTCCTTATCACAGTAGCTTGATCTTTCATGACAGAAGGATAAACTGGAATGCAAACATTTTTGTGAACCAATATGACTGTTCAAACCAAGGTGTGAGGTGTCAGTCGCTCCCAATGGCAAGGCTGCTAAGTTATGAAGCTTTTAATCAACCAGGCGTTGTGTTTCAGAACAGGCTGCTGCTCATCTGCCAGGGCAGGTATATCAGCAATGTCCAGGACTTCAAGGACAACTTGGCATTTATTTCTAAAAATGCTACACAGCCTTTGACTTACCCATGTCCAAATGACGAGTATAAAGTCATTTTTGTAGTGAGACCCGAGTACATCTGATGAGCAGCAAAATTCCAACCATCATGATCAATTTATTATTCCAAATTTATTATCTTTTTATTAATTACTGATAAATATGCAATCAAAATTTTTTTTGTATTTCTACTATTTTGCTCATAACATAAAGAGAGTGATCCTCAGGCCAGCCGCCCCGATTTCTCTGGGTTACAGTGGGTTTCTCCCGTTGTTAGGTGAATTGGTAACTCTAGATTGCCCCTGAGTGAATGAATGTGACAGTCTGTTGTACGTCTCTATGTCAGCCCTGCAACTTTTCCACTTTATGAATCACAAGATATTCACAAGTATCATTTACAAAGCCGCCAGACTGTCTTCAAGTCTTCCTGTTATGCCGCGTCATTTACAGGCTGCACGCTGTTTGACAATAAGCAGATGCAAGCCCAGACAGGTGTGTTATCAGTGGACTACTAGTGTAACATAACGATTCACACTTTTCTGAGAAGTTTGTTTTGATTTGTCATGATGTGAGACAAGTGGAACATGAGTGCATAGAATTGTGATGTCTCCATTGTGTGTGGGGTGTGTGTGTGTGTGTGTGTGTGTGTGTGTGTGTGTGTGTGTGGGGGGGGGGGGGGGGTTGGTGGGTTTACAGGTCGGTTTCTTTGTTGTGACTAACTTTTGTCTGTATTAAAAATGTGGAGCTCATACAGTCAACCAATGATCAACCCAACTTGCGTCTGCATGATAATGTTTTGTTTGTTTTTTTCCCCCAAATGATGCAATACCGAGGATTTATGAGCATAGATAGACTTTACTGACAGAGTGCATACAGACATAAACAGACTTGGTCTTGGCCTCACAATGGTACAGAATCCTTTAAAACATTTCTGGATCCAGGCAATGTTCCATGTCTACATCAAAAACAAATAGCTGTTGATGATCAAAATCTGACCACTACCTTTTCAATTTCTTGACAAACAAATCAACTTGCAACAGCAAAAAAAAAACAAACAAAAAAAACAAAACAATAAAGTAATACTGCAATTTTTTTCCCAAAAGGGGGTCACAAGCAAATGTAATCTTTGTACCAGCCTGGATAAATGTAGAATATAATATATATATATGCAAATCACTGCATGCTAGAATGTAGATTTTATGGCGTGAATGGTCAATCCAGGAACAAGCATTTACACATGCCAGTGTACTCTTTGGGCTAGTGCCAAGCCTGGATAAATGAGCATTTGTGAGCATAGATATAAGGCATAAAACTGGTATCAAGAGCTTACAAACAGAAGAAAATTAAAATATATCTCAACTGTACAGAATCCGTTAAAACCATTCCTTCATCCAGACAATGTTCCAGATCAAGCCTCATCATTGACCTTTCCAGAAAGTGTCCTTAAAATCTGACGAAAAACCAACAACAGCCGCTATTACACAAAACAACTTTTGGTTTATTAGTCATGGTCTGTGGCATGTATGTGGAAGAGGAAACAACTATTATCTTATGTAAAAGTAAAAGTTTCTGAATTACAATGACTAATCTGATGGAATACTGTGGGCTGTGTGCATCCCTGACCTGAAAGTCACCACCATGAAACGTAATTTATTTTTTGTCCCAGCAGATGTTTTTCTCCCTTTTGTTCTCCCTTACTGTCCAAGCTGATTCACTGTTGCATATGTTTTATTTCAATCGGAATACGACACAGTGGATAGTAGGTGGGTTGTAGTAGTCGGCCTATTCCTTATATGGGCTCTAATACAGGGAAAAGGGCATTGGGCAGCTGTAAGAGAGGATGTGGGCCACTATACCACACCGCCCACCACTCTCCGCAATGAGACCCTCTTTTTCTGTCTTGCCAGGCACTTCCTTTTCAGAGTATTCCTGGCTTTAAAGTCTATAATTTAAAGTATCAAGGTTCCTTTTCTTGCTTTTGTAGTGGTACACAGAGGCCTGCTTACTTTGTACTTCTTTCAAAAATCCATTCAAGAAACCAAATGTTGATAAACCAGGTTTGAGCTGGGGAGTAAAATCCAGGTCTAAAAAGAGATTTGCAGTGTGGGAAAAAGAACCCACTACGGTTTTGAATGATTATAGTGTGAGGTCATTTGTAATATGCCCTGGAGTCCGGGACGCCACATCACTCAACATCAGAGAGTAAAGGAAGCAAGAGTGTTTGGGAAGGAGGAGGCGGCACAGGACTGGAGGTGTTAGGAAGAAAGCATTTGCTGTTCCTCTGATGCCTTTCGGTAAACTAGCCAGAGGGTCATTCCATGTGAAATCAACAAATAAAATAAAAAATCTCAGTTGACCATTTTGGATTTGCTTCAAACTTGTGATTAATGTTCATATAAGCCGTAGCTTGTGTACAAAATTTGAAGTTGGTATATTTTTTTCATTTTATAAGAGGGCATGTCAAGCCAAAATCAAGGCCTTTGCAGAATGATGCAGTTCCACAAGTTATAACTTCTGAACTGTTCCAGGCGATTTAAATTATTGAGGTATTGTCCTACCCTGTCTAAAGTCTAAAACACCTTGTAATGTATCCAAGTTATGGTCGGCCAAACACAGTAAATAAACTAAAATTGTTTCATGAACTAAGAAAATACTAACTCCACATGCTTCTGGTTATATGAACATTACTCACCTCAAGTTTGAACCATATTTAAGATGGTCAGGTGCACTGGTGGAATGTAACAACATAAAAGTACTATGTTACTTTAATTAAGTACACTTTTCATATATCTGTACTTTACTTGAATACATTTTACAAGGGGTACTTTTACTTTTACTTCAATACATTTTAGAGCAAGTATTTGTACTTTTTACTTTTACATTTATGAGTTGGTTTGAAGTAAAAAGTACTTTTAGCTTTGGTTTAAAATCATTTGTTTTTGCCATGCTCTCATTGTAGATACACAGTGCGTGTATATAAAAGATGCAGTAAGGTACTACTCCTTAGAAACACACACACAAAGACAGAAGACCTCACAGACAGATTCAGTCTCTTCTATTGCACCAGTTTGTTAATTTCATTAGTAACCAGCACATTTTTTTTTAGCAAAATCTCTCACATTAATAAGTTGTTGAGTCTGTGCAAAATACTTTTACTTATTTACTTGCAAGTACATTTTAAAGTGAGTACTTTACCTTTTACTTAAATAGATTTTTTAATGTACTTTGCTCCTTTATCTGTACTTTTACCTAAGTAAAGAAACTGAGTACTTCCTCCACCACTGGTCAGGTGTGAGGCATTGGTTGGTTTCAGATGGAGTGTCCTAAGAGTCAGAATCACTTTTTACCCTTTTGCACTTGAATGTGTCACTTCCTTTCACGTGTCAACCTAATTTCTGCCCCTTACTTGACATTGGTGTGGTTGTCGCGCTTACGTGCCTGGTAACTTCCACTGGGCTGGTAAGTCATAGCCCTTGCAAAATTCTTGACAATTTGGAAATTTTCCTGATGTCATCCAGGGTAATAAATGCTAGTGGTAACCATAAACACAAATAAATGCCCCCCAAGACACACTGAATGATTTGTCCTGATTTCCTAACTTGTATGTCTGTCTGGCTTTTTTTTTTTTTTTTTTTTTTTCTTTTGGTGGTGGGGGTGGGGTCGGGGGTAATGGAGCTCAATGGAAAAGCAACCAGGCAAAAATGTAAAACTATGGAAAAGAACAGGAATATTTGCCAGAGTGGCCTGAAGTCTGATAGTCAGTGGCCAAATATGATGTCACGGAGCAAAGCTGCCACAACAGATCCAGCCCTTTTCATTATTCATCATCAGTGCTAATGATCATATACAGCAGCACACACTGTGGACCTTGCTGTCCGCGCCAGAGTCAACAATGAGAGACCGCGCAGTTTAAACTCAAGAGGTCTTCTGTTTCCTGAGGGACTTTAAAACCATAGAAAGTTGCAAAAATACAGCCATCAATTTCTGTGCATGAGTCCAGACTATGACTATAACATAATATATAGTTCACATAGGTGTATGAGTTGGATATAGCCCATACGCCTGAGGGAAACACATCCATACTGAAGCCATAAAAGGGTGATATCACTCCTCTTCACTGCACCCCTTCACTCCTCCGCCTCTTTATTTCCATTTGTCATAAGCATTGTTTTAATGCTGCTAAAATGATACCCCAGTGACAATATTTTACAATTTGTGTCATACTTTTTCAGTATTTAATTAGTATTTGACATTCTGTTGTATATGTAGGTTAGTTTGTTAATAGGCAATCGGTAAGCTCAGACTTCAGCCAAGGCATTGACCCTATTTCGCAATCATAAACACACTGCCTGGCCAAAAAAAAAAAGTCACCGCTTTGATTTAACTAAGCAAATAGGTAAGATCCTTTCTGCAGTTGGTCACGTTCAGCAACACTATGTGCCCAAAGAATGAGGTCACCTGCACATACGGAATGACCAGGTTATTCCATCAATGGATTTTTTCTTCCCTGATGGCACGGGGCATATTTAAATAAATATGACAATGCCAGGATTTATTCACTGGGCTCAAATTGTGAAAGAGTGATTTCAAGGAGTATGAGACATCATTTTCACACATGGACTAGCCATCACAGAGTCCAGATCTTAACCCCACGGAGAATATTTGGGATGTGCTGGAGAAGACTTTGCGCAGTTGTCCGACTCTCCCATTATCAGTACCAGATTTTGGTGAAAAGTTAATGCAACATTTGACTGAAATAAATGTTGTGACATTACAGAAGCTTATTGAAACAAAGCCACAGCACAATCAAAGCTAAAGGCCGTCCAACGAAATATTAGTATGTGACTTTTTTTTTTTTTTTGCCCAGGCAGTGTATATAGTGCTCAGAGTAGAACCAGAGATCTTCAAGTTCAGGCTGCTTTGCTGATTTTACTTGTCCCTTGTGGCTTGACTTACTATCATGTGTCTATCTTGTAGTGGTACAGAACATGGTGATAGTGTTCTGGATCCACACCAAAAACAGTTGCTTCCTTGGCCCATTACTTACCTTACAGACTGGAAGCTTGTAATATCACTTTACACTAAGAGCTAAAGGTATGGGGATATGCAGCAGTCAGTGTCACTTTACAATTGATCAATGAAGTGAATAAATAAAATGTGAACTATTAACTTAAATCACTACATTTTACTATTCATTTAGTCACAAAGACAAAATAAATAAAAATAAACAATCAAAGTATTATAGCACATTTGTACCCTTATTTGAACCAATCACCTTAGGCTAGATCCTTTCTAATGACCTTATATAGGGTAACTGTGCCCTTTAGATAACCTGTACATTATTATGACATTTTATTACGGGATCAATTTCTTACTTTAAAGTGGAACTCCAATTAGGGAACCAAAAGCCTCTTTACGTGCGTGATACGGGGTGAGACACACATAATTGTGACGGGTGTGAAAAATGTGGGAGCCCCTGACCTCCGGTTTGCCTTGCTCATTGGCTGTGACCGCAGAAAGGGTGGGGTCTATTTTCAGGCTGCGCCAATAAAACGCCGCCGCTACTTACGGTAGTGAGTGAAAAACACATTTGGGATGTGTTTGCAGGCTCAGTGCTGTCTTCCACTGGAATGAACTCTCTCTTGTGACTTGTGCATCTCAAACTTAGACAACTGGGGCTTAGTTATTTTTCCTTAAGCTTCATTTCATTGTCTTTGTGGTTGCGGGACTCCTCAACTTTTATTTGGCGTTTTTCGTTCATCACTTAAAAGAAGCTGCGTGGTTTACAAAATGACTTGGGCAGCGAACAGTGTTCTCGTCACCTTGGCCATCCTTTTCCTTTGGCGAGTGGAAAAACTAGCTGAGGCCTGTAGCTGCTCTCCAGCGCATCCTCAGCAGGCGTTTTGCAGCTCAGACGTGGGTAAGTTAAATTTATGACTCATTTTACGTTATATGGATGTAATTGAATGCCTGCTAATATTTACATTGACTTTCAGTCTTGGAGCAATGGAAACTTATGACTCATGCAAGCCCTGCCTCTTGAGCCCCAGTGTCCTGTTGACACTGATTTTTTTTTTATCGTCTCCAGTCTCGTAGCAAGTTTGTAGGCAGTTCATACTAGCCTACCTGGACTGGCACTTAATCTACTTATTAGTTGGAGTATCTATTTGCAAAATCCTAGTGTACTTGGGTGTGTTATCTACAGAATCCTAAATTTCGCGATTTTTTTTTTTTTTTTTTTTTTCCAAAGGTGTCTAATTTCACTTCTATTACAGAAAAGCAATTTAACTTCTGGCTGCCTGGGCTTACTTGTCCAACAGTGAGCTGTCTGTCTTGGTATTTAAATTGAGGTTTTCTTTTTCATGGTTGTAAGCTAGCTGAGTGTGAGGTATGTGTGTACAGTTTAAAGAAGAGGCTCATTCAAACATTTCCCTTTGCACTAGTGTGGAGACACCTCTGCTCTCTTTTGGAAGGTAAACTGTCGTTTAACAGTTTAGCAGCATTTTCCAACACTTTCAATCGAAAGGTTCAATTTATATGTAAGAAAAAAATGAACAAACATAGGAATAAGATATTATTACAGCTTATCTAGCCTTTTTTTTTTTTTTTTTTTTTTTAAATCAAAAACTTACTTGAGTCCAGTCATCAATCTGGCTGGATGTCTCATTTACATTGCTTAACTTATTAACATACTGTAACACAGACTGGTATTGTGTAAACTTCAGCACCATACATAACTTCATAACCATCCTTTCAGTATTAGGTTTGAGGCCCATGAGATATTCCTGTAATCTATATATATTTAGTAAATGCCAATTTTTAAGAGAAAAAAAATCACATAATGAAAAGTGATGTTTTGGCACATTATGACCTTGGCAGAAACTTTGCAACGGCAGCTGACTTCCTGCTGTAATGATGTGTGGTAATTCTGCACAGTAAGGCGTTTCACTGAAGAACTGCCATTTAGTGAAAGTATGACTTATCCAGCAAAGATGTGTAAGGTCTGTTTGGAATATTACTTATCTGGATTTCGAAACGACTTTACTTAACCTCACGTTTTTGCAAATAAAAATGATAAAGGTTTTTTTTTTCCATCTTTGTCCAGTCCTAAAGAGAAGTGTATTTTGGCTGGAGCTGAGGAATGCTGTTGGTCATGCTGTGTCATGTATTTGCTTCCCTCTTTTTCCTCCTAAAAGTGAATGGACTTCCGGTATAAACAGCCTGTGTGCAAGCTGTATAAACAGAGCGAACATTAAAACCAGATTTCCCTTCTTCCAATCAAATTTACGGAAAGTACACTCCCACAACAGCAGCTTCATACTCCAGTGTGTCACAACAGAGATTTGTGTAGGTGCTGCTGCCAAATGAATAAACCCATTTAGAAAAAGTGGTTAACGTTACTTTAGTTCTCATAAAATTTGACCGCCTTGTGGATTCCTGGAGTTAAACAAAGCTGGAACGGGCCTACAATTACATGACATTCAGTTGTTTCTTCTTCAGATGTTTAAACGGGCTACACCATACAGCCTTTCTAGTGTTTATTGTAAGGGTTTGTTCAAATAGTGTTTACATTTTAGTAAGTACTATCAGGATTTACTGTGTGAGGTTGTGTATGTGGCTCCTATATGTTGAGACCTCTAATTTTAACTAAACCTTTTTAATTGGGTTCATTTTTGGACCAATATTTTCACCTGCCCTACTTTTCAGGATTAAAGAGATAGGATCTCTTAAAAATGGATTCCCACTCTTCTGCACAGTATAACAGTAACTATAAGTTTGATTCCATTATAATGAAGTTTAAATAATAATAATAATGTAAGTATTGCTATTCTGTATCTGATAAAAAGCGTTCCTCTGGCATACATAGTTATTTTTCCTTTTCAGAAAAGTCTATAAACATATAATTATTATTAAATATAGTTGTTAGCCCCCCAAGATTTTCTATACCTGAAAATGTTGAGCTTATTTGGTAAAGATGTAGTCAAAGGATTTTCTACAGGCAGTCGGTAGCTTCCCTCATATGGAAATAAAGTCTTTAAAAACATCTGCCTATCATTATTTCTGTTACCAGACCTCTTGTCTTAAAATGATAATTTGCTTTACCATAATTTTGTAGTTTTCAAGCCAATACACTATCATTGCTATAGTTCCATGTCACCAGTGATATGCTATGATTGGCTTGTGATCAGTAGGCAGCACACTTAGGCATCTGGAATTACATGAAAGAGGTTTGTAAAAGGCGTGACTCATAATTTTTGTTGGATCTTTTGACTTTTTGCTTCCCTAAGCTCCATGGCTCATCTGTATGGCTCTAATAATATTTTTTTCCACTTGAATGAATACCGTTTTCCCTCCTCAACTAAACTGTGCTCAATTATAGGCAAAAAGGCATGGCATGTGAAATAAAAAAGTTGATTTGCATGTCAGCATCTTGATCCAGACAGGCCCGCAGAGAGACCTGGAGGCCAGGGAAGCATTCTAGTTCAGCTTTTTGAAGATTGCTGACTGGTTTCCTTCTATGCTTGGAGTAGGCAGGCACAAATTCTTTCCTTTGATTGCAGCGGATGAAACACTCATGTCCCACTGTCTTCCAGCACCTGGCACATGCAAGCCCCTCACATTCAAACCACAGCAGTGTGTTGTTGTGGCCAAATTTCCCATGTTTACAGTGGACATGGGTCAAGATCAAATGTATTCAGTTTGTTTTAAATGTATTTTAAATGGTAACTGTTTGTTGTGGTTGTGGTTTTACAGTTATCCGGGCAAGAGTGGTTGGCTCTCAGGTGATTGATGCTGGCAATGACATCTATGGTAACACCATCAAAAGGGTCCAGTATGATGTTAAACAGATAAAGGTCTGTATGGCTAAGAGATACTATTTTTTTTTCATGCGTGTGTGGACTTTTTTTGATAAACCTTTTTGTACACTAGATGTTTAAAGGTCCTAACCAGAACTTTGATGTCATCTACACTGCACCCACATCCGCAGTGTGTGGTGTGACTCTGGAAGCCAACAGCCAGGAATATCTTATTGCAGGTATACCATCACCTATAAACAAATACAGTTACACATTTCAAGCTTTTCTACAACAAATCATAAATGGTTTACTTTTTTATAGGCAGGCTAGAGACAGATGGGAGTATGCACGTCACTCTGTGTGACTTCATTGAACCATGGGAAGCCCTAAGTGCAACCCAAAAGAAAAGCCTGGCTCAGCGCTATGAAATGGGTTGTGAATGCAAGGTAGGAAAAAAGTACTGTATTTTGTTTAAAGAGCATGTAGATTTAAAATTGCTGCAGTAGTCCTATGCATTAGGGAAAGAGTTTAAAAGTTTTTATTTTTTTATTTTTTTTTATTTCAGATCACTCGCTGCACCTCCATCCCCTGCACAGTCAGTGGACCTGCAGAATGCCTGTGGACAGACTGGGTGATTGAAAAGACTGTCAATGGAAATCAGGCCAAACATTTTGCCTGCATCAAAAGGAATGATGACTCCTGTGCCTGGTATAGAGGGTCTGCACCACCAAAAAAGGACTTTCTGGACATTGAAGACCCCTAAGTGCAGCACTGTTTTGAGGATGTCTTCATTTAAAATAATGTTCAAATGCAATAAATTTACAATAAATTGCAGGACTCAAAATCAACTCTTATGAATTCTGCACTTGTTATACTTCACCATCAAATATGAAGCACTTCTTCACAAACCACTTTACCTACAGCCGATATAAAGTCACAATGCAGTATTACTTTGAACCTATATATTAATGTGCTGATGTTCTCTACAATCTTGTTTTTCAGATGTACTAGAACTATAATCTATGTACTGTTTAAATGTTCAATCAGAGAAAAAAGTTTTACTGGAAGCTGGCAACCAGATTTTTGTGTCAGCAAAGCACAGTAATTAAGCAATAACCCACTTTGCCTTTTGCCTGTCAATTTAGCCCTTTCATGTGTTTTTAATGAATTTTTACATTATCCTTAAAAAGCCTATAATTTCAAAAAATGTATAAACGGTGAGAATGCACTTTGCACACAAGTGGACCAACAATTGTTCTAGAAAAAAATGTTTTAGGAGGATTGAATCCTCCTTTTTGTACTTTGTATTATTTGTATTACTCGACATTTGTAATGCCTTAGTATTACCATGCTTTTTATTTAATGGGGTTTTATGTCTGATCATATTATTGAAATAGGTCAATTTGTTTAAAAAAAAAAAAAACATTATTTGAAGAAGTTTGCTATTTTATTGTCTTAGAATGTAGCCTCATACTGTGTAAGAACAGTGAAATACAAAGCGTGAAAGAACCAAGTGCTTGATCTTTGAAAACTATTAAAACTGAAAAAAATATAATATTGTGTGCTGGCTGTTTGTCTTAAAAGAGAGGGTGATGCATATATTCTCCATGCATTTTCCAGCTGTACAGTAGTAAAAATAGTAGCCGTATACATTTGACTCTTACATTAAATACCAAACACATTTTTTCCCCGCTGATATATAAAGCTGTAAGTTAGCAGGACCAACAAATGGTAGCGGCATGTCGTCGCCACCTGGTGGAGAAAATTTAATATAGCATCCACAATCATTATCTCAGGAACCATGCAGTATGTACCAAGTGGGCAAAGTGCGAGGTTGTAGCACTGTAATAGCAATAGACGTATACCGTTTATTGGCTAAATAAAAGATTACGACAAGAGTAGTCCACAGACATAACGTAGACTACACCGACCATAACACTTGTCACATCGCATAGCCCAGGTTTTAGGTTTTTACAAAACAGTTGTAGCACAAATGTTGCTTGCACTGCATTTTCACAATGTGAAGAAAAGCTGCTGCCACATAATTGTTAAATAATGATTTGATAGGAGTCAGCTTCTGTTTGACGTAAGTACACGTGAGGAGCCCACCAAGCCTAACCAACTACAAACAAATGAGGCCGCTTATCCCATTAAAAAACTGTTACCATGTATCATGCCAATTGCATCAATGGTAAACAGCGCTGTCCGTAAGTCACGTTGGACAGTGCAACGCCAGTCTCTCCTTTGATTGGCCAAACCTTTCTGCGTCTACGTTGCCTCTTCTCTAATTGGCTCTTCCATGTTGTCAATCAAAGTAGACTCCGCCCTCTTATAATGCAGCATGGGCGAAAATACCAGACCCAAGTGCTACAGCTGAGAAAGCAAACCCTGTACAGGCTACGTTTTTTACCGACTGAGCAAAAGGTGAGAGAATAAATCTGTTTTAATTAGGTAGTAGATATTACATTTATAAATACGCATATTTGTTATAATGTCGATGAATAAGTTGAACGGATTTAGCGTCCAAGGATTGTCAAGCCCGGGGACGACGAGGTGCTACCACATTGCAGCTCAGAGGGAGACGCAAGCCACGTTAAGTTAGCCCTTAGCTCATGTGCTAATGTTGCTCGCAAATGTATAGAGACAAAAAGCGATGCGACAGCCTTTTTTCTTTTAGATTTTCGCCTTGTTTCACTGTACACACTGTTCTTATTCTGTACATGTCAATGTAATATGTGGCATTCTCTTGATGTTGTGTTAAAACATTGTAGCCTATGTGGCAGCTATTAGCAACTTAGCATTTCTAGCAAATGTTACTGCTGGCTATGACGCTTGGCCCGTGTATTATTGCAGTTAAAAAGATAATGTCGATTAACCTAAAGCAGTTTTGACAATTGCTTTAGGTTTTGTTAAGCACATTGAACTAAAGACCACCGTACAACTAAATCTTCTATACAAGCACTAAACTCTGTGATTTTATTTGGTTCATCGTCCACGCGGAGACATATAGTATTTTTTAGATTGTGTTTTCATTGGGGAAAGCCTTTTGTGATGTAAATGTTTTGTAATTGTAGCAAAAATAAATAAATAAAATAAAATAAAAATCTATTTATTGAACTTAATTAGTGGCCATAAATTTCAATCTAATCACAAAATGTCTTGTGCAGCAGGCTACTTTAGTTGTGAATGATAACTTTCAGGCAGCTCTTGAAGGCAGCACTCACTGAGATATGTAATTACACAAACAAAATGAAAATAAGATAGAAGATAGTAATCATAATCTGATCCCAAGCTGATGGTAATTCACAGATTTTAGAGAGGTTGAACTTGTAACAGTGCACTGTTCAAAATATCAAATCAACAATAAATCTTCTTTGAGAATCATTAGTTTAAAAATGTAAATACAAGCCCTGTAAGTACATCTGTCTGAAAACAGTATGTTGTACATTTATAACATAAGTATCATAAGCATCAATTTCCTTGAGCAGATAGGACAATCCAATCAGATTTTCTTTACATTGGTTTCTCAAATAGCATAGACAGTGATTATTACATACAGTGCACATATATACTGTGTTGGTTTCGATTTGATTGGTTTCAGCTTCTTGACTGTGGTTCATGTTCATGAAGCTTTTTTGTTTGACATTTGTATACATTATTAGGTACAGGAGAAAATGAGCAAAGAAGTGTTGCACAAAAAATATAATTATAATTAAATAAACATATTTAGACAAATCTGGCATTCTCATATTTCAAAATGTTAAAATTAGGTGTCGTGTGGCTTTTGCCTTTATTAGACAGAGACAGTAAGACAGAAAATCAAGAACAAGGGACTGACATGGAGCAATTATAATATATCATATTATTTTTATTCTCAGAATGGGAGTTTAGCTCTAAACAATAATGCCACTATAGTTCAAATATACACAACTCAACACAACCCAGGGTTTTGTTACTTATTAGTTATTATTACATCATAATTACATAATTACATGACACTCTAATGTAACCTCTTTATTGAGTTTAGTTATTTAACAACACTGCCAGGTTGCAGTATGTTTAGTCCTGTCCTTTGTGTTTCTGATGTTTAAGTTGTACTTATATCAGCAGCATGTGTGAAGGTCATTGTGCCCTTGTGCATACAATGCATGTTCATTCAGCCTTCCTCACTCTATGTCTCTTGATGACGTCACTGCCCACTCGGATAAACACAACTCTGATCCTCCTTGCGCTCCCAGTGTTTCTGTCACTTACGTCTACTGTACAAAGTGGCATGGTCTTGTTAATCTTGAATATATTAGCATCTCAATTCTTTTCAGTATTAGACCTAGACAATAAATGATGGCTGTTTTCTCTTGTCAGCACTAAACACATTTTGTTAAAAGACATCAAATTGTGTGTCACCAGGTTTTTTTTCTGTACTTTTGAAGACAATATAATATAAATATATATCTACCAATATACCAACTGTGTTTTAACATAGTCATATAGATTTGTCAAGGGAACCTTGTGTTGCAAAATATGTAATCTTAGGTGAGGTTTTAGGTGAAGGTGAGTTTAGGGTGTTGATGTTTAGTCTTAATGTTATTTGTTTTTAATGAAGTTCTCCAGTTGGTTAGATGGCCTGTTGTGAGCCACACCTGACTTATCTTGTACTGTTTTTTGCAGTGATGTTTCAACAATGCCAATAGTAGATAAACTCAAGGAGGCGTTGAAACCTGGTCGAAAGGAGACTGGTGATGAAGGTGACCTTAACAAACTGCTGGCCTCTTCTGCAAAAAAAGTCCTTTTGCAGAAAATAGAGTTTGAACCTGCCAGCAAGGGTTTCTCCTATCAGTTGGACAGCTTAAAGAACAAGTATGTGATCCTC
This sequence comes from Bostrychus sinensis, assembly GCA_020698575.1. Lineage (NCBI taxonomy): Eukaryota > Metazoa > Chordata > Actinopteri > Gobiiformes > Eleotridae > Bostrychus > Bostrychus sinensis. Next base: position 18,698,242 of record CM036253.1, on the reverse strand, counting down.
AATCCCAGGAATGAGGCTGCTGCTGGGCAGAAGACGACAGAACCTGCCCAAATCAAAAGGCAAGGTAAGAACCTGCAAATTCCTGAAGAGATAGCACTAATCTAAATATTACTATTTTAGGTGGCACTAAGCATAACAGTGTGAGTGTTATTTATTTTTAAATCTATTAATGAAGCAAAATTGATTTCTAGCCTCTGAAAATGTAATTGGAAGCCAGAGTGATGGCATCCCAGCTCCTCAGAAATTCCTTTTTCCTGGGAATAAGCTCACTCTTAAATGGGAGCGAGTGTACAGGGTGGGAGCCGGCCTCCACAACCTCGGGAACACCTGCTTTCTCAACTCTACGGTGCAGTGTCTTACCTACACACCACCACTCGCCAACTACTTACTCTCAAAGGAGCATAGCCGAGCTTGTGAGTATTGAACTTTTTTAGTATAGTTGCCGTATGTCCTGTTAGCTTCCTTGCTAAAAACATTTAGCTAAAGCAAGCTAAATTAAGAAACATAATCTGTGCAGTTAAAAGGAATGTTATGAATGAAGTATGACCTTGATTTTGTATGTGGTTTTGGCAGGTCACCAGTCAGGCTTTTGTATGATCTGTGTAATGCAGAATCATATCATCCAAGCCTTTGCCAACACTGGCAACGCCATAAAGCCTGTCTCCTTCATCAGAGACCTCAAGAGTAAGTTGCATCACCTTCCCTTCACATTGCACTGCTCACACTGTAGGTTTAGTGAGAAGTCAGACACCTGACTTTTGGATGCCAGAGGCTCAGTGACGCAACCCCAGCTACAGCCGGTCATGTAACTGCAGTGCATAAGTGGAGCAGTGAGGCTCCAAGCTGTGAATGAACACCTTGTAGTGAGAAGAGATGACTAAGGTACACTATAGCCCCCTTTGCATCCAAATCCCCTTTGTACCGGCCCTACTTTTCTGATGTGCTGGTGCAATCACGTTTTTGCCCCTCCCTTCCTGTTTCTCAGATGCCCTCTCTGTCTCCTTGTGACTGCAGCCTGAGAGGAACAGCTTTAGCACAAAAACACACTGTCCACCTCCTCAGTGCTTTTAGGCAGTAGAAAGACATTTACCTTTTCTGCTTTTTGTTGACATCTGTATTTGTAGCTGACTGTACATGTTTTTACTAGAGGTTAATCTTGCCTTTTATTTATGAACTACTAATAGCATCACATTCTTACACATTAAAATGCCTATGCATCTACATACTGTACATTAAGAAATTTGCAAACTAAGAAGTCAGTATTAAAAGATGTTTATTTGATTGATTTACCATTAATGGTGACTCATATTTTCAGTTGCTTTACTGGAAATACGCAATGATGGTACCACTCTCACATCAAGCAAGATGTTATAAATGAGGTCAGAGTCCGATGATGCCATGATCATGTCACTGTTAAAACATGCAGTTTAATGCTACTGTTTTCTATAGCACAGAAAAAAAATCTAAATTGTATTGTCATTTCTTCTATTTTTTTTCTGCCTTGTATACTAAATAACCCATGAATGTACATTGTAAAAGTCACGATTAAACATGCATATGGAGCACTTGCACTTGAAGCCTTTTAATGCACTAATGGCTGCATTAGAGGCTATAATGCACTTTTATTCTCCTCAGAGATTGCCAGACATTTTCGTTTTGGGAGCCAGGAGGATGCTCACGAGTTTCTGCGGTACACCATTGATGCCATGCAAAAAGCCTGTCTAAATGGATACCCAAAGTAAGACTCTTTCATTTTACATACATTTGAAATGGCCATTTCTTTTAGTATTTTGTTCAATATTTTATTCTGATTTTTAGGCTTGACAGACAAACCCAGGCCACAACTTTGGTTCACCAGATCTTTGGAGGTTACCTCAGGTCAAGAGGTATTTACTTTAGTATTTATATTAACCCATATTACTATTTATCTACTTTATATTTTATATATATTATATGTATTTTTATTATATTTGCTGTTTTTTTATTGGTCCTGTTTTGTGTTTTTCAGTGAAATGCTCTATTTGTAAAAGTGTATCAGACACATATGATCCCTACCTGGACATTGCTGTTGAGATTCGGGTATGTTAAACAAGCTTGTAATATACATTTCATTTCATCAGACCATTGAGATTTACATTGACCTGCTACATGCTTTTTTTTTTCTTTTTTTTTTTAGCAAGCGGCCAACATTGTGCGAGCTCTGGAGCTATTTGTTAAACCAGATGTATTAAGTGGAGAAAATGCCTACATGTGTGCCAAGTGAGTTAATTTGTTCAGTCTTATGCAGACTCTATTTGTTGTTTGTTCTTTAAATAATGTTTTGTTTTTCATGTATTTTTTTCATTTTTGCATTTTCTGTAGGTGCAAAAAGAAAGTGCCAGCTACCAAGCGCTTCACAGTCCATCGAACATCCAATGTGCTCACCCTTTCCCTGAAGAGGTTTGCCAACTTTAGTGGAGGAAAAATAACAAAGGTCGGTGCATTGTAGTCATACTATTAGCCATTTGCAAAAGCACCCCTTTTACCTGTGTACAATATTTAATATTTATCCTTTTTAGGATGTTGGTTATCCAGAATTTCTGAACATCCGCCCCTACATGTCTCAAAGCTCAGGTGATCCAGTCATGTATGGTCTTTATGCTGTGCTAGTGCACTCTGGCTACAGTTGTCATGCTGGCCATTACTACTGCTATGTCAAGGTAGTTATATTTTGCTTACCAGTGCAATTTTGAAATGATAATAATTTATTGATAGAATATTTTTGTTCTTGTTCACACGTCAAAGGCAAGCAATGGGCAGTGGTACCAAATGAATGATTCAATGGTGCACTCTAGTAACATCAAAGTGGTGTTAAATCAGCAGGCTTATGTGCTTTTCTACCTGCGGTAAGGGAGCCCTTATAGACTGAATTATGAATGATTTACTCAAGTACTTATAATTAATAACTCTTCTTGTAAATCATAGGATCCCTGAAACAAAAAAAAATGCTGAAGGACAGACCATAAAGCAGGCAGTATTAAATCCTGGGAAAAACAGTGCATCCTCTGAGCAAATTAAAAGAACCAATCTCAATGGCCCTCTCTCCTCTCCACAGGTCACAAAGGTATCAAACATTCTATATTCATAAAACATGAGAAATGGTAAAGATTTAAAGCTCCAGTTATGTATTTAAACCTCACACTTGAACCTCCAGAAACTTGAGCCTGCACAGCTTCGTAAAATCCAGTCCATGGATGGTGGTTTGGGCTTACCCATTTCTAGAAATGGTGTGAATACCCAGTCACAACCAAGGCTGTCCAGCTGGACCAGTGCTCTACCTAAACAGCTCAGTGGGCCAACAGTCATTGGGGAACCTTTTAAAAAAATGAAGAAACCCACTCCCCAGAGCCAAGCGCAGTCACGTAGCAGCACTCCTACCCCTTTGGCTAATGGAGTAAGCAGGACTGAGGGAGATAAAAAGCAGGGCAGCGAAGGCAGAGGTATGGCAGCATCTACCTCAGTGAAGTCTTTGTCTGACTCTTCCTCTTCTGACACCACTGAGTCAAAGGTAATTCAGATATTACTTCAGCGTCAGAACGCATTCAGCGTATAATAGCATGTTAATGTGTAAATAATAACTTTTCTTTGGGCCTAGGATTCTTTTGGTCCTAAAAGTGCACCAGTAGGAGAGACACCTTCTACTCCTCGCAAAAACTCCAATGGTATGGCATCGCCAGCAAAAAATGTGGAGCGCTCTCAGAGCACAGACGAACAGAAGACAAAAATAAAACCATCCTCCCTCAACAACATCACATCTGAAACTACCAGTACCATGTCTCCTCCACCTGCCAAAAAACTGGCCCTTTCAGCAAAGAAGGTGACCTTTGACTCATTTACAGTTAACTTTTATAATGTTCTTAAATTTCACTTTTGGTTCAATAACACCTTTGTTACATAATACTATACAATATTCGTACACAAGGTATTAATTGTGCTGTTGTATAAATGTGGTGTGATATACTGTATGATAATCAGTGTGTCTTATGATTATTGTTCACATGTTATTATACACTATTTTGCCAAACAGATGGAGCTTAATTTTATGTCTACTGCATAGGCTACTTACTGTCTGTAGTCAAAGAATTTTTTGAATTCTTGAATATCATTAGAGTTAAACCTCAATGTGTTGCAAATTTCTCCAGTATATTATACACATAATTTACCAAATATTGTGCAGCCCCATCACAGAGTAAACTGTTTTTTGATACACTGTGTTTTGTATACACATTGTAATGTGCCTGTCTAATCTGTCACATAGTTTCCTTGCTCAGTTTGTCTCTTTTTCCTTTGATTTCTTTTCTTCTAACCATTTCTAATTCTTATATGGCATCCTCTCTTCCCTTGTTTTCCTCCCTTCATATTTTCCACTATTCCTTCATTGCCCCCAACCTTATTTCTTTATTTTTGTTACATTCATGGCTATTTTCTTTAGACCACCAAGTTTTTATTTATGTCGATAACTGCAGGCTCACAGCCGGAGTCCGAGCAGCATTGACGCTTTGCCCTCTTTGCTACGCCAGCTCTCCAGTGACCCCATGCATCAAACTCAACTAAACCCTCTTGCTTTGGCTTCACCTACCCACACTCACAGGTATGACCTATTACAGACTATGCAACGATTTCCCAGTGTTGCGAACTTTCCAGGAACATCTTTCTAGTTGTTGTTCCAGGACCGTTTCTGCAAAGAACCGGTCACCTGATGTCACAATTGTGCTTTTTAAGGCTAGAAATGTACAAGAAGGGTCTGGCTGATTTATACTCTGTTGGAGGATGCATTATTTGTCGCTTGTATAGGGTGATATTCTACTACATTAGAATAGGGTTTAATGCTAAAAACAGTTACTGCATTTAGTAAAATACTGGCAATTTAAGAAGGAATTATGTTTCCTAAATTAGGATTTCTAGCTTAAAAATATATATATTTTTTACATACATTTACCACCACATTGATCTTAACCAATGGATTATTTGAAGTCTAAGCTTAACCCTCACCAATTGTCAGGGCTACAAGGATTTTTTACAGCCAGAGCCTCTTGAAAGTTACCAGACTTTTCCCTAAGGGGCAAACCTACAACATCATAATAAGGTGACTGGTTCTTTGCAGGCATGGTCTTGAAACAACTAGAAATATGCTCCCTGAATGTCTGCAACACTGTAAAACAGACTGACTGACATACTATGAACTTTAAACAGCATAACTACATTAATTTGCTTTATTTCTCTTCAGAGCCAATCCATTCCATTCAACCAAAGTCAACTCATTGCCTGTTGCTCACACAAGTGGAACCTTCAAACAGCAGAGCCCTCAGAAACAGTCTCTTCTTTCCCCTCCGAAGATACTCAGTTCCAGCCTTTCTTTTATCACCAATGGGCTTCACAGTCTGGGCCCAAAGATCAGCAAGTCTTCCAGCAATCTTAACTCTGCGGTCCAGAAACAAGATGTTAACAATGCCTTAGCTCAAGAGGTCACCCAAAAGAAGAAGAAAAAGAAAAAGAAGCGGCGACATTCTGAGGTGGAGAGCAGTGCAGAGGCAACAATAACAGCAACACAGCCTGAAACTGCTGAACCAGTGAGTGAAAAGAAACGAAAGAGAAAAAAAAAGAAACGTAAGAGAGAAATTGAAAATGGTGAAGTTAAGGAAAGGGATTGTGTCCAGAACCATCTAGAAACACCGGCTCAAGATGAAGAATGGTGTGAGGGTGGAATATGGAGTTTATCATCCAATCCAGACATGGAGAAGTCCACGGAAAAGGCTACAGATAACTCAGTTTTGATAAAAAAGAATAAGAAAAAGGAGAGAAAAAAGCTACTTAAGGAGGCTCTGCAGGCCACAGCTTTGACTAGCAGCATATCAGAAAAGTGCGTATAACTTGAAGATGTGGTAGCCCCTTGTTTAGTAGTTGGTTTGCATATTTTGTATCAGTCTTGTCCTTTGTTTTATCTTATGACAGCCTACAAGAGATGAAGGTCCCACTTGTTCAGAATGACACAGGAGATTTGATAAAATTGAAAAAGAAATTGAAAATCAAGAAGAGACTAAAAGAAGTCGAACTCTGGGAGGAGAGCAGATGTTTTGATACTAGTGAGAAACAGCAAATAGTGGATCCTCCTACTACTGAAAAGGAAGAAACAAACATAAAATGTACTGGTAAGAGCACACGCATGCAGTTTAATTAAAAATACTGTACATCACTGTTACCACTGTACCAGAATGTAGAAACAACCAGTGATTAATCATGACAACTGTAAAATGTTGTACTTAAGTACATACGTTTGTGTGTATAGCTCCTATAGTATTGTGGGACAGCCAAGTGAAAGATGGTCACAAACACAGCCAGATACCAGCTGCTGTTGGGAAAGTGGCCACTCAGACTACTGCCCCTTCAGTGTGGGATGGGAAGAGGACCAGTGGTGTGGTCGAGGAGTTGCTCAAAAATGCCAGTGATAAGGCCTATGGAGCTAATGGTGAGTACAACACCAATATGAAAATTATAAGTACATTATAGTTTATTGTTCTAGTTGATATGGTGTAGAAAAAGGCATTGCAGTCACTTCAACTTTTTCTTATCCTAGTCCTCAGTTGGAATGGTGAGGCATCTGCAATTAGTAGAGATGCTATTAAGGATGCACACCATGCCAAGTGTGACACTGTGATTGATGAATGGGATGAAGAGTTTGATAGAGGAAAGGTAAACCCATTAAAACATACCGAATATGTACAAATGTTTTTTTACCTAAATGTTACAATGTCCCTTGTAAATTGCACAGGTGAAAAAAATTAAAAACTATAAAAGAGAGAAGTGGAGAAGCGGAAGCAGCATCTTTCAGAAGATCCAGGATCAGAGGAACAAGTGGTCTGTGACCCCTGGAGGCAGAAGAGTTTTTGGAATCAGGCGCTGAGTTTAAAGTTGTTGGAATGGACACATCTTTACCTTATTCCCACAGACACCTGTTTACTTTTAACTGTTCTGCATTCGGTGCATCCCAGGTTTAAGAGAGGTTATTATTGAACTGCAGCTGACACTGTTTCCTGTATCCTGGTTAAACAAAACACTGAATGAAATGTTTAGTTAAGAGGCCAGTTTTAGTAGAATTCTTACTCTAAATGAGATCTTAGAGTATTATTTTCAGTGTGGACCATATGCCAGGAAAGCCACATAAATTCAGTACTGCTTAATGGTCTTTAAATTATTTCACTATAATGCAGAGGTAAAGCAGAAACAAAGAATATGAGTACTAATGCAACATGTGGGCTGGCTGCTGAAAACTGCTTAAAATCTCAGCATATTTTGTGGATTATGCGGTCCTAAGGGCTCAGCGAACAGATAAATAAGTGATCTTTAATCCTTCTTGAAATTATCCTATACAAATTACACATAGATAGTTATATATTTATCAAATTATTATTTTTTAAATTTTCTGTATATCTTTATTTTTTGTTGTCTGCCATTGTACACTTGTGTGCTGTGTGGCTTGTTTTAAAGGACCAAGTTTTGCCTGCTTCTTGCTGGTAAAATTAGGCTTTAAAGTTGCCACAATTTAAATCCATTAAAACATGGATTTTTATTTTTCCACCTAATTAGTTTTATTTGTTACATACCAAATCATTGTTTTAACGTAATTTAAGTTAATTTTACATATGATTTGGTCTTGCTTTCAGTGACAGCTCAAAAGTACAATTTTTATTTGCAAAGAGAGGTTAAGGTTGGAGGAACTTAAAAGGGGAACAGTAAAACAGTGCAGCTATTCTGTGTAGCTCATGTCCACCAGTCCAGCATTCTTCTGTCTGAAGGTTTGACTTGACTTTCTGTAATTAACACCACAAACTGTTCTTTACTAATGTAATGAAATAAAAGGCTTTAATTTTAATATTTAGGCACTGTAATAGAATTCATTGTAACATGCTAATTCCTTAACCCCCCCCATCTCTTTTGTAACTCTATGCAATTTTCTAAAGGACTTGCTGGTCACTTAAAAACTGGGCTAAGTCTCAGGAAACAACCTTATCCTGTACCTTACCTTGTTCCTCTGCTGTCTAAAATCAGATGTTCTTGCATCTTGTACATCATGTAGAAACCGTTTTATACAAGTACTTGAGGTGTGGGAACCAATGGATCATCTTGCACCAGTCTTAGCACAGTTGTGTAGAAATTTAAATGTCACAATAACAAAATGCTTTGCCAGTGTAGAAGACTGTACAGTTCATCTTGTGCTACCTGTGTTTTCCTCCAATGCTGTAAAGACTTGTCGATGCATTTCTTCCATTCTAGAGATGTTGCCTTAAATTGGCTTTAAGAATTATAGGATTTAATAATATAAATATTATCAAAAAGACATAGGTCTTTAATGTACTACCAATAGTTGGATCAGTTGGTGGATGTTAAACTTGAGAATTTATTTGCAGATTTGTTTGGTCATATGTGTATAGGAAAGATGTACCCGTGTCGCTGTTGTTTGTACAGAACAAATGAGGACACAAACAAATCTCATAGGCTGTGTTTAAAAATTTGTGGCCCTCAAATGAACACAGTAACTTTGTCCAGTGTGACTGGATGGTCCACATATTTGCATTGATGGTTTGATATTTTGCACCACATTTTTTGACCAGGGATAAGAGCTTTCATAGTGAAAATGTCTCTTGCTACACTATTGACTATGAAGGTGCAATAAAGTTGTGACTTTAATGAGATGTGTGTGTGTATGTGATTTTCATCTAAACACCCAGGGGTGAAATTTGAAATTGAAAATGCGTGATAGTGATTGCAGTATTATTTCAGTATTAGTATAGTTTGTCTTAAAAGTAGTTTCCTTGAGTTTTGTAGCATTGAGTTTACTATTTATAAGGCTTTTTCTTTTTTCTTTTTTTTTATTAACGATTTAAACGTAAGTCGTTGAAATAAGTCTCAGTTTCAGGAGTTACGTTAGGTCACGCACTGATGGGCGTGGCTTGAGGCGCACCGGCTTTTCTGTGGACAGCACTGACAACAAGCAGGGGCTCAACGACAACCTACATCCGCAGCGAAGACTGACAACTCATACCACGCACCGAGCCTTTTTATAGGCAGTCTGTCCGCCTCGGGGGATACTGAAAGGCCAAGAAGAAGGGACCAGAGAGGAGGCAGGTCTGGACAGAGACCGCCTGTGGACCACCAGGATGCAGGGCAACACTTACGGTTGGTCAGACTACTCTTTGACTGCATGTGTTACTTTCATCCACATACCTCTGCGTGAGTGCATCAGTGTCCTATAGCAGGGAAGCATAGATTTGTCAGTATGTCAAGTGTTTGTAGTCTGTCCAAAACCAGTGTATTTAATATTTAGCCTATGTCTTTATACTCTATAGCATGTGCACTACCCTTGTATTACTTATAACATACAGTTTTATGGCTCAGCTTCAAAACAGGTGGCCTCAGACGTCATTGGCATATAGATAAAAAAAATCTATGAATTAATTTATAAATTGTTAATCTGCATGACATTGCAGTTATTTATCCTGAAGCCTGTCAAATTACAAAAGTGTCAAGTATAAGTAACTGCACCCTCTTATTGTAGCAGTAACTACACGTGTTTTGAAGCTATTTGAGCGCGTATTGTACTGGAACTGAATCTCCAAAGCACCCGTAAATGCCAAAACGCCTAGTCATGTTTACAGGTAATCCAGTGTTGTGACATAATGTAGCCTAGTATATAGAATGACACATGATGATGTAATTCCTGGATGGCTTAATTTGGACTTTCATAGAAGCTTTGTCTTAATTATTCAGCACTTTAGTTTTCTGTCAGCTTAATGCTTCTCAAAATAGAAATGCCCTCATTTCAAGACTGCATCTGTTACTTTGATAAAAGTAGGGAAGCGCTCTCCACTTATGTACAGAAACATGTCTAATGCTTGAAGTGTTTTTCCCCCAAAACCATGTAGCCTTTATAATAAAGCAGCAGTGCAACAGACACCCATGTATATTATATTGTAATGCACCAGTCTATGATTAGCATGTTTTAAGGTTCATTCAAAATATTCTTCTAATATCAGATTTATTTGCTGTGTTGCACCACCTAGTCAGGGGCTCTGGTTGCAGTTCAACCAAAGGGTTATATAATCATTTGTGAAAGTGTGATGCATAAAAAGAAGCTCCCAGAACACACTCTCTGTCCCAGACACCTTCTTCAAATTACTGTGTTTCTAAACGAGTAAGTAGTTAATGTCTCATAGTGAATCCAGCCCCCTGAAGTCACAACCCAGTGTACTCTTGCCAGTCCCAAGCCTGGATAATACGAAACACTTCCACTCCAGAAGGGAAAAGCCAGAAAGATAGAAGAGCAAGATGTCTCTTAATGTATGCATATGACTTCTTAGCACTTTTGCTCCATTGAGATTATGCACATCAACCGCAATACAATGTTTTTTGTAGTTATGCAACCGCACATTAATTATCTTAACCTTTAGATCGTTTTTTCATTTTTAAGTGTTGTTGTTGCCAGCTGCTGTTCCTGCAAATTGTCCAACTTGGGGTGAAATAGGTGTGGTCATGTTTCAAGATATCAAAAGCTACAAGCTGCAGGCTGTCAACATGCCTTTTTTTTCAAGCATGCACTTTTGCCATCTCCCTACACCTGTCACAGCTCAGTTTCTCTTTGAATACATAAAATGCTTGCATACAAAGGAAGTAGTGTGTTCTTAGGTGTGGTGCCCCAGTAACGGGCAATGGTGGTTTTGGGTGTCACCTCTTCTTGCAGTTTTTTTTTTTTTTTTTTTGACCCCCTGCTTTGAACTTTCATTGGACAAGATATGGTTTGCCTTAACAGAAAAATGTAGGTTTTATGTCACTTCTGCTAATTCTTTAATACTGAAGGCATCACTAGAAATGACTAGAAACAGAGACTGACATGTTTTGAATTGATTAATTTATGCTGCTCTAGTTTTGGAGTCTGAAATGTACTGCTTTTTAGGCTGGTTCAGAAACACGAATAAGAATAACAAAGAGAGCTAAAATAAGAAAAGCCTTGAGAAAACTTGAAATGAAAAGTGGGTTGTGTGTTAGCGGCAATTTACCCTTGTCAGTTCAATCTTATACTCTCCTTCGGATCTATATTTGGTGTTTTTGAAGGGAGTGAGTATTGGGCCTTACCTGCAGTGTTTCTTGTTCTGTTGATCTGATTTTGCAGCCAGCTGTTAGTCACCAGAGAAGATGCTAACATTAGATCTGTATGTAGGAGGTCCACCAACACAGGCTGTCTCTGTTATTTACATCCCACTGTACGGAAAACAACCCACATGCTGCCTGTCTGCATATCACTTTTCAACAAGTTTCTAGACATTGTCATTTTTAATAAAATTATTGTTCTTGCTGTCTTTAGACTTCATTCAACTTCCTCTGCTTATTTGTTTCAGTGGTCACGGGTGACTAGAGCCTATCCTAGCAACGATGGGCTTTAGGCGGTGCACAGACAGCCATTCACTCCCATATTTATATACAGTCACCATTTCACCTAACACATTTTAAACCCTTACAACAGTGATCAATTTCAAACAAACTTGTATATTCTTTTGCAGAAAGGGCCTGAAAACTGTAGTTACGCTCTTCATCCACTGGGTGGTGTATTTGCACAACACCTCAAGTCTGAAATTATCCCTGATTTTATGTCCCATTCAGTCTTTGATTCTGTCCCTGTGTGTTTGCTTATATCTGACTCAGTATTCACGAGAGAGAGCAGAGGTAAGTTTAAATGCATGTATAAAAATATTTCAATAAGCATGTTTACTTAAAGGAGAACACCTCTATTATGATGACTGCTATTTATTCCATGACAGTGCCACTCCTCTAGGGGATATGCAGCTGCAGCATTTTCAATTTCCCTTGTCAACAATGGACAGTGAAAGGCGGTGGCAGTGATGACCAAATCTGAGCCACTGACATGTCCATAAAAAAATTCAGCATGTGTGTCTCAACTTTATGAAAGAATTATAATAATAGTCCCCTATATCAAGTCAATGAGCTGGTACAAAAGCTCAAAAGTAAAGGCCATTTGATAAACTGGTAAGCAACAAGTAGCTTGTGGCAACAGACTCATTTTTAGGAAGTTACAAGTTCATAATCTAACATAAAATGTCGAGTTGGCATTGGTAGGCCTATATATGGTGGTGATTTTGATATGTGGTGGAAGATATATTGAGCGTGGCAACAAAACAACTACAACTGGTGACAAATAAATTGCTTGGAATATTCTGAGTTTGAACAACTCATTACTCTCATCTGGTTACCAAGCAACTAAAATCCAAATTTTGTATTTTGGGAGTAGTTTGAAGGCAAAATATTGACTGGTTACACCAGAGGTAAAATCCCCAAACTGGCAAGACAGATGACGGATGTGATAGGCAACATACAGCAGTATTGCAAAACCAATACAATGGTCATAAATCATCTTAGTAAGGTATATTCTATAAATATACCGTTATTTTCTTGTGTTTGCAGTCTAAGAATATCTGCTGAATGAGTATGTAAAGTAGCAGGAGCGTGCATGTGGGAGAGAGTGAGGCAGAGAGAGCAGAGGAGGATGGCAGGAGGCTGAGACACCAGGAAAGAGGAACAGGGAGAAAGCAGAAGTCCGAGCAAGTTTCGCATTTGAATCCCGGCTCAAGAGAAAGTGTGACAGACTGGAGCGCTGCATTCACCTCTCTGGGGATTAGGTCTAGCGGACTGACACGGTGCAGAACTGCAGTCTGGGGACAAAAGACACTGAACTGACTCTACATTTACAGCAAGGAGACATATAAGACTTCCTTTTTATGTGCCGTCCGCCGAAGCAATGGGGACAGTGAGTGAACTTTGCGTGTCCAGCCTTCAGACATTCTTGTGTCCAGCGGTAAAGCCGGTTCAGCAACCTCCAGGTATCATATTCTCAGATATATGGGCCTTAATACAGATTATGTGTTTGTCTATTGTGAGCATTTTATTTGATAGAGCTTCACTGTTAAGTAAACACTCCTAAAGACATGATCACTATAATTTTTACAATTATAATAACCTGTTGATGTACAATTCATGCCTTTTACTTTTATCATAATAAATATAGAAATTGCATATTTAGCTAATCGCACATTTATTGAGTGCTACAAGATGGTGTGCAAATTAATTTTTGTCTGTTTCAAAGTTACTTGCCAAAGCTTGTGTCCTCATTAACAGGGTTAGCTTTATTGCAGATCACCTTCTTAACCTGGATAAGCAACTCCCAGATGGATTGGAGCTGGCTTAAATGCTGGAGTGCTGTATTCTTGTTACATATATTACAAGGCACAAGATGTACAGCAGATAGTGACAATGTTCTAGTTTGTTGTGAATTTGGTTGGTAAATGTTGCAACAGCAAGGTGTGCATTTCCCATTGCGTCGGTCTGACACTGTGTTCTCGGACAGCTGTTGACATGACCAAAGCAGCTTTACATGGGTTGTGGTGAATCAGCTGACTAAATGCGAAGCAAAGGGGGAAGCAATGCTGTCTCAGTGGTTTCAAAATACTTAATCAGCACTGAGCTTGTTTAAATGACAGACATACAAAGGGGAAATAGAGAATTGCGGTAACCAGAGAAATTTCTGTATTTGCCATGGCAACAATAATGGCATTTATGTACTGTAATTTGTCTATGATGTCAATGTTTGGGATCCCAAGAGAAGCCATTAGCCTTTAGCTGCTTCAGGGTACTTTAAAACGTGACTGTTGGAAAACTCTTGGTAGTGGGATGTGTTAGGCATTGTAGTCATAGATAATTATTTTTCATATTTTACATGAGTCATACAATGATTCATTATAAGTGATTCACACACACAAGTTCATTTTAGATCAAATGCACTGAGAATTGCTGCATGCTGTTTGACATTGATGAGTTGTTATAAGGGCTAACTATACTAAGCAGGCTTTCAGGGAACCTAGTGTTGCAACAGCGCATGTAGACGTTTACAGCATTATCTAAAAATAGACATTTCTCAGCTATCTTATTGCTTATAACTGTGTAGTTCATAGCTCTATGTAGATGTTACAGTAATAGGCATGATAAGTGAGACTTATTATGGCCCAGAACACAGAGGCAGAGACTGTTAGCACACATTCCAGCACCTGATACATCATAGTAGTGCCACTGATTACACTGGCTGTGTCTCAAAGCAGATGTGTGAAAGTGTTCATGAGGACTTCAGAGGCTTCTGAAGACAATAAGATAGTGTTGTTGTTTTTTTTTTAATTAGCCATTTTGGGTCAATTAGCTCTTTCAAAGATTTGAACAGTCAGCTTGTGATAATTGTAATTAGGCTACAACAGCCTTTAACTTTCAATGTAAAAGTATTTATATGATAAAGCATGCATTCAATTTACATAGAAGATGCCAGTGAAGCTCATGATGATGCACTGTTATTGCACTGTTTAGATGTGATTTGGATGCTGAACCAGGCTGAGTTTGGCAGTGAGCTCCTTCAGAGTGAGCTGTGTGGGAATGTAAATGAAGGCGGATTTATCCTTGCAGCTGTGAAAGCCAAGTAAGATTTATCAGGACTGCATTTGATCTTGATCAACAGCTATAAGATGAAGAGGCTTTGATAGTATTGCCAGAAAATATTTTTTGTTTTTGTTTTTGAGAACGTTCAATTGTTGATGTTGATGAGCACTGTTGTCAAAAGATATCTATGCACAATAAGGAGTATACTTTATTACTCATCAAGTGAGTCTGTTGCATAAGAAACTATGTGTGAATGAGTGCCTTACAGTAGTGTTCAAAATAATAGTAGTTCAACTTCACAAATGGTAAATAATATAAATGGTCACATTTATACAGCGCTTTTCTACCTTCATGGGTACTCAAAGCACTTTACATCAAGGAACCATTCACCCATTCACACTCACATTCATACACTGGTGTGCGCAGACACTGGAGGCAAGGTGGGTTAAGTGTCTTGCCCAAGGACATAACGACAGTATGCAACAGTGGGAGTGGGGTTTGAATCACCAACCTTCTGGTTAGTGGACAAGGGGCTCTACCAACTGAGCTACTGCCACCCTAACACCCTAACATTACTGTTTTTGGTTAAAAAAAACAACAACATATTTCTACATGGCAAATAACTTACTAGTAGGTGTAGGAGAGTAATAGAAAAACAATTGACCCAGCAGTTGTGAAATGCATGCTGCTAATTATATTTATTTGAATAATTAATCAAAAGGGATATGTTCAAAATAATAGCAGTGTGGTGTGCTATCAGGGACCCCAGTCAGCAGTGAGAAATCAGCTGTTAAACTGCTGTTTCTTATTTAAGGCCAAAGCCAGGACCTGTGCAGGCTAGTTATATTGCATTTCTCTCAAAAAATCTGAGTAAAATGGTTTGTTCGAAACATTTTTCAGAAGAACAGCTTTGATTAAAAAGCTGACTGGAGAGGGGAAAACATATACAGAAGTGCAGAAAATGACTGGCTGCTCAGCTGAAATAATATCAAATGGTCTAAAATGGCGATCAAAGCCTGAAAATAATTCGAATGGACCAAAAAAAAAAGCCAAAATGGCAAAGGGTCAGCCAATGATTGGCTCCAGGGAGATTAAAAAAGATCTAAAAATACTTATGAGTACTGTAACGATTAGAAGGTGCCTTTGTGAAGCTAAGCTTTCAGCCAGAAGCCCCACAAAGTCCCATTGTAAAAAAGAAAGAAAGAAAAAAAAAAAGACATGAGCTGAAGTGGTTACAAGAATACACTGACTGGCGTAAGGACAAATGGCACAACATTTTGTGGACTGATGAAAGTAAGATTGTTCTTTTTGGATCTAGGGGCCACAGACAGTTTGCCAGATGTCCCCCAAACACTGAGTTCCAGCCACAGGACACTGAGGACAGTAAAGCCTGGTGGGGCAAGCATCATGATATGGAGATGTTTTTCATACTAACTAAAGTGTTGGGATTATTTATCGCATCACAGGGATCACAGATCAGTTTAAATGTATCCAAATACTAATGCTTTATGCTGAAGAGGAAATGTCAGTATAAATTGGTGTTTTAACAAGACAATGACCCAAAACACAGAGTAACAGAGCAGCATCTTGGTTCAGAACCAATGAGATTAACGTTACAGAGAGCACAATCCCCAGACCTTTATCCTGTAGAAAACTTGTTGGCTGACATTAAAAATGCTGTTTCTGAGGCCAAATCAAGAAATGCAGAGGAATTGTGGAATGTGGTCCATTTGTCCTGGGCTGTGATAACTGCCAGAAGTTCGTGGACTCCATGCATCACAGATGAAGAGCACTTCTCAAAAACTGTGGTTATACAACTAAATATTAGTTTAGAGACCACGGGAAACCAAAATTAAATTTTCATATTAATTAAAACTCATATTAATTACATTTTTCAATTTATACATGTAAATGTTGTACTTCTGTTATTTTGAACATGACTGTATATGCTTGCAGTTGTCTTTAATAGTGAGTTATTATGAGTATGGGAACTGCAGAAGTATATGCAGTGCGAAGTGGCAGAATAGCGATGTGTGCTAGACAGACAAGCTCTCAGCTGTCACACCTCATCAGGAGCTCCTACAATTCATGCATTCTTCCTGAAACTCCTGACATCAACTGTCCTTATGTCTGCAAGTGTCAGTCACATCTGCTCACACTTACATTACACTGTAGGACGTTTTTACTCTTTAAAGCAACACCACATATCCTTTTATTATGAACTACATATTTGTCAGTAATGTAGCATCAAACCTATTATGAATGTTTACTGACATGATTAATGAAAACAAAGATAATGCTAGAAGATAGAAGCAGTGGAGATGGAGACAATACCAATTAATCACTATATAGGGCTAAAATATTAAAGTATTAAATGAATAACTAAACATTTTGAACACACTTACTTTCTGTAAAGTATGTGTGGAATTACAAATCAATTGACAGTAAATTTAATTCACAATAAAAAACTATGCATTTTTGAAACTTGGAAAACTATGAAGGCACTAGTTTAAGTTTTTCTTTTTTTTGGTGAAAATGTTGACTCTTTACAAATTGAAAAGTTAGTGTTGCTTTATGAAACAGTTCATTGGTTTGTATCACCACTATAAGATATACTAAAGTTTAACTACATGAACAACATTTGAAGAACTGCTTTGCTATTAGGTACATATTAACATATTTTTCCAGTCAAGTGTGAGTTATAAAAAGCTATGATAAACTTGTATAACATGACTCATTTCAGTAATTAATCATTCAGGTCTGCTCTCCATCTCACTTAGAAAATTATAGGATAGAAGCGCCCAAAGAGCTCATTACCTCTTGCTGCACCTGTCGAATAAACGCTGGGCTTTTCTAACCATTCCCTCCAGTGACTCGTGTGGAACAAACTCCAGCCGTAGGTAATGCTGAGGAATGCAGAGAAGTACTTGTAATGTTACCTGGTGTGGTCTTTGCTGAAATAGAAGTGAGCAAAAAAGCTACAATTTTTAGAGGGAATACTGACTGTTTATATCCCTTGAATAGGCATGACAGTTTTCATGATTTTTTTCTGCATTTCTTCATACAAAATATACATTCAACTATGTAGCTTGTAAACATTTACAGCATGCTGTCAACAGGGGTCACTCTGCATCTGAGCAGGCAATCTGTAGCATAACTGTATTATTTTCAATGAATCCCTCTATATATTATGCTTTCTTCGGAACTTGCCTTTTTAACAACTCTATTGTACAAAAATACTATATATATTTAGTATATAGCATTCTCAAACTTTTCAAACCTTGTACCTCCTTATAAAACCTTTTGGCGTTCAATTTATCAATTCTAAAATACCTAAATATTGACTAGACCAGTAATACACCAAAACTAAACCAGGAATAACCCAGCAATATACCGCCTGTAAACCAGGACTAATCTAGGAATAAACTAGGATTAAATCAGATCTGGGACTAAATTGGGAGTAAACCAGGTCTAAACCAGGACTAATCCAGCACTAAACCAGGAGTAAACAAGGTCTAAACCAGCACTGGAATAAAACTATGTTAAACTCTAAGTTAAGCTTTATCAAGACTTCAACTGCTAAAGACTCCTACCACTATATATGCATGCCACCAGTGGAACCTCTACCACAATTTGAGGACCACTGGAATAGAGTATTAGAAGTATGTAGAGGATTTTAATTAAAAGGAGTTACCAGAGTTGTTTTTGACTCATGGTATCATCTAAATTCAGAGCCATATTTAAGGTTTAGATATGGGGCACAACAACACTGTAATCTCAGTTCATATTGTAGTGCACTAGTACTGCTATTTTCTAACACCTCAGAGGCTTGCATCAGTTCCAAGTGTCCCTGGTGTTAATATTGAGCCGCTTTTAACTAAAATTAAAAATTAAAATTACCTCTTTAGCTGTGTCACGGTTTATGTGCATTACTGCTGACAAAGCAGACTTTGTATATCCTGAAGAAACATTTCAGGCAACAATTATAGATAATATTTAACACAACAACAGTCTTAATGTCTGATTTAGTCATTTCTAATTATTTAAATAGTTGTTGCAAATACAAAGGTGGTCTCTTTTCTCCTGTGCTCAAGGGGCTGCCTGAATTTGAAACATTGTGCTAAATCTTCCCTGTGAATGAGGCTCACATCACTCAGACTACAGTGTCAGAGTAGATTGAGAAAAACAACAGAGGCATTCAAAAGCTACACTTGAATGTTAAGTAGTCATGCAAAATGCAGTGCT
Organism: Bostrychus sinensis; assembly: GCA_020698575.1. Lineage (NCBI taxonomy): Eukaryota > Metazoa > Chordata > Actinopteri > Gobiiformes > Eleotridae > Bostrychus > Bostrychus sinensis. Next base: position 18,679,474 of record CM036253.1, on the reverse strand, counting down.
TGTCAAAGAAGGCTCTTGATTGAACAAGCTGCTGTTTGGATTCGCTGGAAAAAGGAGAAGACACTGGACCTTCTTCCCTTTTCTTGTGATGGTTGTCAGAGAAACATTCCTTCTCTATCAGTATCCAGTGTCTACAGGTAGAGACAGGTTCAGCTTTCTCTCCTGACAACAGTCATGCAGGCCTTTGCCATCTTTAAATAAAGCTGCTCTTTTGTTAGTAAAAAATAAATAAATGAAAATTATAATATTACCTCGACCTATAATAAAACTGTAAATTTAAAAATCCTACTGTGCTGATTAATGGATACATTTTAAAAACTGTGACTAATTTATTAGATGCACAACACGAGTAAACCGAGCTCCATCATTATTGCAGTAGTAGGCATTACAGCAGTGTAATAGCAAACTTTGAACCATAGAAGATTCAGCAGGTGTCTCAACATGAAACAAAGTTTTGTCGAGATATTTAGCGTCTTTGACGGATGTGGTGAATCTGAGCAATATACGCTACCTCAGCGGTTTGGCCCTGTTTAGTGAACTCGTTTAACCCATGTGTCAGTCACTCACCCTGCCCCCACACCTGTGCCAAAAGCAGCTTTGTGTGTGTGGCAACTGAGTTTGGTAAAACCTAACTAAGCTGCAAACGCGTCATCTGGGCCATTTGTTGCTCATTCTGTCGCCTGTGTCAAACTCGTTGAGAGAACAGACTAAAACCGGAACTGTGTACTATTTCAAACTAAATTTATAGAAATCTACTAATGGTCCCGCCTGTATTAACAGCAGGCCATTATACTAGGCTGTACCTTAGTAAGTGTTGAGATACAATATTGCGCAGTGGTTTGGATTATGTCTATTCAAGCTATGGCGGAAACAGCAATGCATATTTTGTTAATGGTGGCCTTCTTTTGTCAGTGTAATAACAGGTTTATAATAAAATGTAGACTGAAGTTTTTATGTTGACTATGAATGTAAACATGTTGTTGTTGACTACGATATCTGTTTACACTGCGTTATTGTATTTAACGCTTTAATTTAGGAGCTTTTATCCTGAAAGTACTTATCGGAAGTGTATTGTTTTTAGTGCAGCTGTCTTCGCTAGAGAAAGATTGGCTGAGAAAAGTCCTTGTAACCACTCCCAAGAGCTGTCGACATAGCCACCCTTCGTTTACCGAGGAACCTTTTCTCCGGACATTTGTAATCTCGACATTCAAAAGTCGTTGAAAGTGATAATATTGACGTAACTTCTATCGGTATTTTAGATTAGATTTCGTACTTTGGTTTACTCCACTGAAACTTTCGGAACTCGGGGCTAGGAGACGCAGGCAGCATGGTGCTAAAGTCGGAAGACGGGATAGGTGAGTGAAACTGTGTCAAGAACTGCTTTTATCTGTTATCAAAGGCACTGTTTGTGTCTTTATTTGCGTGTTAAGTGCTCCAAGTATAGTTTTAACGTCAGTGGGAAACCTTTGAGTTTTTGATTTGTGCGTAAAAGCTATGCGTAAAATATCGGCCGTAGCCTACGAAGTTAATGCCCTATCGCTTCTATGGCCTTGTTTACAGTGTGGGTTTCATTTTGTGCTGTCCTATAAACTCAGTGATGATAGTATTTATGTGTATAGTATTTATGAAATATTTTATAGCTTAGCAAATTGGGACACACATAAATTATTTTATTTTGCCTTATTATTAAAATTACTGTAACCTAAATAGACGTTTCAAGGTTTGTATGTGTATTTTTTAAACCCATGCATAAAACCTTTACCAAAGTTGTTTACTTGTCCTTCAAAGAACACTAGATGTGTTAAATATTTTTTTGTTTGAAGCAAATAAAACCCAGCCGATGACACTTTAAGTCTTTGCTGAACCATCAACAGCAACAGGTGTGAGCTGTTTAGTCGTTCACTAGTGTCACTATTTTGTACTCAATATTGTACTTTGACACTCAACATTTATATATCCCCATATTAAACAGTTGTTACAATTGTTATTAGCTTGGATTTTTGACAAGTTATGTTCCTTCTATCTCTAAATTTGTATAGAATTGTGTAGGTTTTATTGTAACCACAAAGTGCATTCATCTGTAGTACGTCAATGAGTGTGGAGCCTTAGGAAGCACACAGAAAGCCTTTGTAACACAATGCCTGTCTCTTTGGATTGGTTGGCCATGGCAGCATTAATTAGCACCCTGAGCTGCGTCACTATAATCTTGTTAGAGTGCACTGAATGTCTGTCTGACTGATCCTGTTATGTGCTGCTACCCCTTTGTTCTCCACATGTAAGACCAGGGAGCAGTACTTTTTGGCCCATACTGTTGCTGGCCGGCTTTGTTTTTTACGGGAAGAGAGATCAGAGAGGGGGCACCCTTGATTCCTTTAGAGTCCATTTGTCTCTGCCACTTAGAGCTGGGTGGTCTGGGAAGTTAAAAGTACTTGTTGGTAATGGTTGTTTAATGATGAGTGCAGAAAGCTGTAATGGGTAGTGCCGAACAATGTGCACGGCCTGGCTGGCACTAATGCCCTTGTGGTTTGATAATCGCCATCTTCTCCACATAATCTTATTTCAGCTTTCTGCGTGAATCATTTGGAGCCATCTACTGCTCTCAGCTCAGTGTGAATGATTACTGCATAGTGCAACTAAACAAGTGTATACCATTCTGTGTGCTGTTGTGTTTGGTAACTTAGCAATACGCAGTAGCTGCATTGTTGACATTTTAGGGGCAGTATCACTCTGAGTGGAAAGGGCACAAAAACAAGCAATTTTATTGTGTTTTAGTTGTAAAGGTGGAAAGTATAGATTTTTCTTAAAATTAGCTGCTAAGATGTTTACCCAACACCAGTGAATGAAGTCTAATGTTGAATATACGTGATTCTACTAAATTACACAGAGAAAAAATGTTTGTGAATCCTGCCAGTGATGTTAGGCTGTCAAAGTATTGGTGCCATAACAAAGCCACAAAGAGGCATAAACAATACATGTTGGTTGGGCTAAATCTCATTACATTTGTAACCATCTAGAAACTGTGTCTGCTCTCATAAATGTGTGATTGCACAGTCACCAGATTTGTCTAAGATCACTTTTGCTAACTTCCTCTTCTCATTCTTTTACAGCACTGGTTCTCAAATTTACTATGTCAGCCGTAGACATGTAACCTTTTTTTCTTCTTGCAAATTATTTCTTACCCCGGGTTACGTTCACCTAACTACGCTATCTACCTTTTTACAAGTTGGCAAGTTAGCAAAACGTAATTAACAAGTTGACAACGTGTGTATATAATTTGCTAGGGAAGTAGGTTATGACGCTATTTCCTTCTGTTTTCTCATGATTTCTGTTTTAGTAGCTTCTGCCTGCCATTTATGATATTTGCTTTGTTAAGATCACAGAGCCGAAGGATTAAACCATGCAAAAGCAGACATTTTCTCACCGGATGGTTGGTTTAACTCAAAAGCATTGACTTAATGTTTAAACTCTGAAACAGGAAGAGAGAGTTTGCCAAATATGCTTGACAGGAAGTAGCTTATAGTCCTTTATGTAGGCTTGGTTTTCTTCACTGTTTTGCTAATAAGATGCATAAAAGGGAGGATAATGCCCTTTTCATATTCCTCCTCATATGATTCTGAAAGGATGTTGATAGTTGGGCAGCCCCTGATAAAGATCAAGGCTACTGGCATGAAAAGACAATGGCATGCATTATGAGTAGAAATAGCACTTCCCGTCTTTCAAGATAACAAAGTAAGCCTCGATATTGACCCATAAAAACAATGAATGTTGATAAATGTCAATAACACATGAAGGCGATTATTAAATAAAGCTGATCTGAGCTGGTGTGTGTAAAGATGGATTTGATATGCTCCATGCAGCTGCAGGATGTTTTTGCTGTGTGTTTGGGTTAGGGTAAGGCTGTATGTACCCAGCAAAGCCATGCTATACGTTTCCTGCCTTGCTTCCCATCCAGACTGGTTCTCAGCTCCCTGCATTCCTTCACAGAAGTATGTGCGTCCACAGCTAACAGACCAAAGGCGACCTCTGTCAACGATGTGCTCTTGGTTTATTCACAGGAAGCTTCTGTGTGAAGCAGAGAGTGTGACGTCCTCTGAAATTCTTTCCTGGGGAATTTTGGAATTGTGGTTTGACGTCTTGGAATTTGTTTTAGAAATTCATTAACTATAAAAATGAATTTGATAGGGGCCCAATGGATTAGGTTTCCTGTCTCAGCCATATAATATATGATCTATACTGGTCTATCATCCAGCAAGGTAACACAAAGCCAGCTTGCTTTTTGACAATATGAAGCACAGTTTTTTTTAAAGGTTTCTGTTGTATGTGCTCTGGTCAGTTTACTTTGCTTTTGTAAATTATATACTGTATTACATATGGATTTCTTAATGCTGAAAAAATCTTGTCAGCTCTGTTTTTGGTGCTAGTCAACATAAAGGAACCAACCTTTACGCCATAAGCCTTAATACTGTTGTATTTTAATAAAACAGTTAAATAAGTTATAAAATTCTTGTGGAATAAATGTAACAGTTACATAATTACACAAACACTTTGGTTTGTTTAAAAGTGGGTCACAATAAACTGCTTAAGGATTAAAATGGGTCCCATAATCAGACCAGTTGCGAACCACTGCCTTACGTGAAGATCATGTACTGCCTATTGTGTCTAGTCCCAGACCACTGTTGTGTGTGGGCCTGGCCTAAGCACTGAACACAGCAGTTTACTCATCAAGTTTCACATAGACCCCAGGCCAGTGTCAACGTCTGCTTTTCTATGAGACAAGAGAACAGTCATGTCGTAATAAACTGACGAGGAGAAATGCAACAGCCTGTTGGAATGTGGAGCACCACAGAGACTGGGAGTGTCTCTGACGTGTTAATGCATTGTTCTTTAAAAAAATACACTCTTGTATTCAGGACAGTCTCTGTTGTTTGGGGGTTGAGGTGACAATGATGACCAGTGGCATGGTGGGTGATGGTTGAGTGGACAGCAAATAGTACTACTAAGTGCTGAGTCATAAAACCATGTCCCACTTGAACTACAGATGACCTAATCTGTCCAGCAAGTATTAGTCATGATTTTTTATCATCAAAACCACCATATTTGTCTGTCCTACACCATATATTATGCTCTTCATATGACAATAAATTAGTAGTATTTTTGACTACTTGTTCCTATTTGAGAAGCTCTGTGTACTTGAAATACTTTTATCAACATCTAGTCTAGTCTCTAGTCAAATTAGTTATAAGTGATCATATGAATAACATAGATCCTAGGACATACTGCATACAACAAGACAAGATAGATATTGTTGTTCTGTTTTCAAATAAATGTACAGTGCTCATGTGCCATATGCCATACAAAGATATAGATACAACTGTATGTGGCAGAGGCAGGCCACTGGGTGGAGCCTTCATGTTGATGATCCTGTCAGTGAAATGGAGAGGGAGAGACTGAGCTGAAGGGAGGGAGGTAGTGAGTAAGGCTCCTTCCCAAATGGGCTCTGTCAGAGCGCTGTGCCGGTCTTACTCTGTGCTGTACAGTATACAGTCCCTGCTGCTTGACATGTGGACGCTCGGATCTCCGCCTCGAAGCTACCGAGGCTGACAGTGAGGCTCTGGCTGGTTGTAACTATACATAACCCAGGAAAAACTCTGAAGTGACATTTGAGAGGATTTTTGATACAGGTTAGTTATCAAACTCTTGTACTTTTGTCACATAGCTTGTACCATATAATTCATGTCTACTCCTATTTACAAAGATAATATATGAAGGCTTACGGTAGCTCAAAAATGAACTGATGAGAAACTGTTAAGGGTATCTATGCTGTGCTGCCCTGTCATCCTGCAGCTTGACCTCAGCACAGGTGATTTGCATTGTCTGTTGACTTTGTGTGATATGAAATAAATGATGGTTAAATGGTGCAGCAGGTCAATGACTGAGTGGTATGCTGCTGTCACAGTGTGTGAGGGGCATCTGAGGGGGGATGGTGGGAGGATCCTGGGATGATCATGTATCTGTGCATTAAAAGTGTCAAAGAGTCTGAAGGCTTCATGACCCTGTTTGTAGACACTGATATATGACCGATCATGTGACCAATGTGTTTGTGTTATTTGTATGAGCAAGGGCTGCCCTGTATTCATAACAAAGAGTAAAGCTGAAGATGCTTGCCCAGTCTCCACACTTGGGCCTTCCTGAGGAATGTCATGAGTGTTGCTTTGAGACACAAAGAGAGAGCTGTGATCGTCCCACCGCTGCTCCCACTGTTTCTGTGTTCTGGTGCCATTCAGTGTCCCACATATTCCAGATTAACACCAGGACCATTCTACTTTCATCAGGTCTCTTTACCCCCATCAGATCATTCTCCTCCTAGGCAAGGCCTAACTACTAGAAGTTGAGTCTGCTTTTCTGTGGCAGCTATTATTTCTGTCTCTTAGAGGTCAAAGGTAAAGTTCCTTTGACCCACTTTATTTAGTAAGATTCCTTTGCAACCCTGTTTTTTCATTGTTCCAGGCTATCTAGTTCAAATGCTTGCATGTGTGTGCTCTCAAACACATATGAGGGGAAGTCCTGTTGGGATTTGCTGTAATAATGAGATTCTGTCTCAGATCTGAGATCAGTGGTTGATACAGTCGGCCTTATGTTGATCAAGCAGCTAATGGGAGGAGAGATCAGAAAGCTTAGGGTGATTTAATAGACCTTGGTGCACTTGAGAGTGGTTTGTCTCTCTATTTTCCCCCTCTCAGCTCACTTTATTGATTGTTTGTTTTGTCCTGCATGCATTAAACCTCATCATGAAGTGGACTGCTTCTTGTTACAACTGGACGCCTCATTGGTTTAGACTATAGTTCAATAGGAGCTCAAAGTAAGTTATGCAGAAGGTTTTTTTTACTGACTTTTAGAAAAATTTTTGTGGAAGAATGAGCACAATTTAAGGAAAGTAGTGGGGTCAAGTGTGTTACTGTAGAATATTTTGGTTTAAGAGGCTACAGAGACAAATAGTAAACGTGGGTAATCAACCTGACTTAACACTGTCATTTAAATATGGACAAACAAATGACTCCTAGTGTAGTCGGTCTCTGTGTGCACCTTAAACATGTAATCATGCTTTTGACACATGTGGTCACATAGTGAATGTGTATCTTTCTCCATATTGCCTCAGTCAGCAGATCGGATGCAGTGTCGCAGTGTAAATGTATTCATTGATGTCTCCATCTGCTGCGGAAACCATGCTTCCTCTTTTAAACACAGATATGTCTCTATTTTTGATTGAAGATTCATCTTACCTTCCACATTTACCTTTGACCCTAGAGGATCTGTATCACCAGGGGAACATAGGTGAGAAGGCAGTTGAGTCAATACATTTTAGGCGACTTGTATTGAGAAGAGCTTCTTAAATGAGGTCACATCTGCACCAAGGGGGGGCCACAAGTCTTACAAGCACTCTGAATTCTAATTTCCTTATTTTCCAAGGAGAGTTCTTCAGTGATCTGGGTGGAAATGAGATGTCTGTGTCTTATGCCAGGACTGCAGTAGGGATGTGTATTAGTGGGCTTTGCTGCTCTGGGACACAGAGCTATAATTGGTATCTCCCGTGATGCCACCTCCCCCCAGCGATCTCCAAAAACTGCTCCGACCAACTTTAAGATACTCAAGCATACGCGAAGATATTGCCAAAGTTTTGGGTTCAAATTTTGACACTGAATTAGAATAAAATACATTAAATATTTTGAGACAGGATTTGGGTTAAACTGCACTCAGTAATAATGAGGTCCAGAGGATAAAAGGTCAAATCCCAGATTTAGCTTTGTTCACACATTGGATATAAAAAATATTTTGTCCATCACAAGCATCACTTGCATACATGCAAAAGTCTGTGATTCCTAACCCTATCATAAAAATGCTCAGAAGCCAACATTACAGTCACTTTATCTGTATGCTGATTTGCTCTGGTCTGTTTTACCTCTGTTTTTGATGACAATCTCTTCTCATTTGCCAATGTGCAGAGTTTCAGTGAGTGACAGACAGGCGATGTTCCCAGGCTGAAGGCAAACCAGCTACTCTCAGCATTTAGTGAAGTGAATGGGTTTTCCCTCATCTGGTGTATATAGAAAAATGACATCTACTTAGTACTAATTTCTGGCACAAGTGTGGGTGGGGCCTTCCCCTCTCTGTGGACTGGAGTACTTTCGGTTGAACAAGGCTAGTTGTAACTGATCGGTCCCGTATATACTTAACTCTGATGCTGTTAATGTGTAAAAGCAGAGAATAGGAGGGGATTCTTCCACATAACAGATTTTCTGTCTTGTTTGCGCTCTTGAAGGAGTCAGGCAAACAGATGATTTCTACTCTCAAATGATAATGTTGTTTTCGAACTGTTAAATTATAGTCCTTTCTCCTGCTTTTGAAACCCACCAGTCCTTTACTTTGTGGTCTTCCTTTAAGCCAGGAATGTTGTGGTTGTGTTGTGTTGGGGCTTGCCATCTCTCCATGTGGCCGTAGCTCTATTTAGCATCTTCCAGTCGGCCAACCTGACATCGTGTTTCCAGAAAGGAATGGGCTTCCTGCTCTTAGCTCACCCTCCCTTTTTCTGACCTGTGCTTTTTCACATATTTCAAATGGTTGTCCTTATATAAAATACAGTGTCTGGTATTTGGCACTATTTCTGCTATTTCTGCTACTGTTGCTTCGAAATTGCTTTGCCAAAAAATATGTAATATATGGATATTGTATGGATTTATACAACAGAGGTAAAAATACTGTTGCTTTAAAATTACTTTCGTAGAAGTAAAAATATGCAACAAAATTGTTACTTGAGTAAAAGTTATTGAGTATTAAGTGTAAAGTTTACTTAATTAGAAAGTACTCAATGCTACTGCTACTACTACTGCTACTTCTACTACTTTTATTGCTATTATTGCTTCCACTATTTCTATTTATAGTAATGTTTACTAGAGTAAAAGTCAGTTAATTAATGCATGTGTTATAAATGTATTGTGTAAAGTATTCTAAATAAAAGTAAATAAAAGTACATAGTTAATTTAACAAATACATATAGTTCCGTGTGAAAAGACAATGTTAATGCAGGGTCATTTAAAAGTACACTTTTTTTTTTAAGACAGTCGGTTTCCATTAGTGTTAGTTGGTTAGTTGGTGGTCCAGAAGTCACTTGTAGGTCAGCATTGCGCCAGTGGGATTGTAATGACAAGCCTAAGTGACTGTACAACTATTACCTTGTTAATGGTTTGCCGAGACCCACTGGTTCACCTTAGCCGTCAAACTGTTTAACCTTTAGTCTCAGTGCAGATGTAATGGCTGAGGGCACAGAGGTCACTCAGGCTCGTGCTCAGTGTAATGAGAGAGAGAGAGTGACAGAAAGTACTTGAGCAGCAGCTGATGGGACTGTAGCACACTGATGCTGACAGAAAAGACTGCCACTGCCTCCTGTGTGAAAAATATTTAACCAATAGATGATGTTAGGTTTGTTTAGTCCAAATCTCCACAAAGTTCTTCCTGTTAGGCTGCACAATATATCACAAATACACTGTTATTGCGATACTGGCAAACACAATTTCTGTATCACAAAAAACTGAATGAATCACATTCATCTACAACTGTTACACTGTCAAAAGTGTAAACGTGTCTGGAGACTTAAATCAAATTATGTTATGACTAAAAATGAATTTATCAAGTGATTTAAAATTCCAAATTTTAGCAACATTTTAGCAAATTTTATATACTGCACATTTTGATAATATTACTATTGCCACATAAGGAAAAAGAGCATTGACACTATATGCTACAAAGTGGTAATACACATTAGTTAGTGTTTCTTAATGCAGGTAGTTCAGGCTTTGAAGGTGCAGGAACATGCACTACCCATCAATCAGGACAAATTGCTTGGCTTTCAGTCCCCAGCTCAGTCAAACCTAATTATAGCCACCTTGTGTGAGTGACAGCAGAACTGCCAGGTGCTTTGAGACCTGTCACATTTGTGCTACTCCTGAACTGAATCTCAGCACTGCATGGCTGACCTGGGCTCTTTCTTTAACTTAAAATCTCGCCTGACTGCTGCTGAGGTTCAAAGCAGTTGAGAATATAAGAAATGCTCAATAATGCCAGGTCGATAAAAGGATAAGGTAGCATAATATTTTGTGCCTCTTTCTCTGAACATAAACTTTACTGTTTGTTTGCAGTGCCGGAAGACCTCACTCCAGAGGAGCAGCAGGAGTTGGAAAATATCCGGCGGCGCAAACAGGAGCTGCTGGAGGACATTCAGGTAAATTGACTCCTATCATCTTTTATAACTGACAATCTACAAAGGCTAATAAATAATTAATAGCATCCATTTTAAGAGGTATAATTTACATTTGCGTGACAAATTTGCCTAAGTTCAATGTGCAAAAAAATCCAACCACAAGGAGTCACAAGCCAGTGTGTACTTTGTGCTAGTTCTAAGCTTGGAGAAATAGAGAGGATGGGTCAGCAGAGCCAGAGTAAAATATGCCAAATCAATATAGCAACCACTGCGCATTAGGAGGTAGATTATTTGCTATAACTTTGTAAGGGAAAAGTCGAATGGAAAGAAGTTCAATGTACAAAAGCATAAACATTACAGTATACATTTTGTTCCTCTATTTAGCTTTTACAAAATTTTCTCAAGTTGCTCTTTAAACATTTTAGCTTGGGTGGAATGTAGAGAATTTCCTGCCAAGGTATGTCTTACTTGGCAAATACTGTGTTTATCCATTTAGTTATCTCTAAATATAGTCCTGTAACTGTGAAGGCTTCAGCAAAGGGTGGAAAATTGAACTAAATCATGGTAAATTGTAGAATATACAGTTTACATACAAAATAGACTAATTTTGTCATGTTTACACAGAGATTTCATTGAATTACATCTAGTTTATAAGGAGAAAACTGGATTTTGGTGGGCCTCTATAGTCTTTATAATTAATGGAAAACACAGAAAATCAGAAAGCAAAATTTAGGTTTCAACTTTAGCCTGGAACTCAAATCATCTGGGCTCTCTTTCCATGATGTGATTGTCTTTTGAGGTAGGGCCATTGCCACTTATGCCAGTCTAAGAGGTAAACAACACAGGACAGAGAGCTGAAATCCAGATGTCTTTACCCTGGGACCGTGATATGACACCAAGCCTTTTATGAGTCTGGCCCACCATGGCTGCCCCTCCCCCGTTCAGGCCACCACGCTGCACCCGTCCCTTTTCTTCTCCTCATTGTAGATTGACACTGACCCCTCTCCTCCTCCTCTGGACCTCCTACGCCACTGTCCCCGCACCACTGCCACCCGCTTTCCTGCGAGAGCACAGGCTTTGTTTGAGGAGACAAGCATCTTAGGAATGTGTTGGGATTACGCAGGACTTAAAAACACACATGTTCCCTTTGTGGTTTGGCCTTTACCAATATAGTATTATGGGTTATGATATACTACAATGTTTCCCACATATGTAGATCTGTAGTATGAGGGGCAGTTCAGATTTTATTATGAACTTCATCAGCAGGATTTGGAGATCTTCTGTTTAGACTTAAAATGTTATTTTGTTATTGTATTTTCAATTCAATTTTGTGCTCTGTGCTAACTTTTTTAAAATCTGAACTATACAAAAGACTAGCATATTTCTGTTTATTGTTTTTGTAAACATATTTTGTATTTGTAGTTATAGTTAAATAGTGTTTTTGTGTTTAAATCCAGATTCAGACTATGCTGGATTAGGATGGGCTGCCATCTGAATTAATGGGAAACACTGTACTAACTCTGCGGCTGTTCCAATGTATTTTTTATTGGACTGTATACTTTTATCTGAAGCTGTCTCCATCTGGCAACTTTTCCATTCATTGCCTTCTGCGTTATTTAATGAAGTCAGTCTGGCACCAGTGACCAGGCCTCAGCAGCCACAGTGGTGCATAAGTCCACTACTCACTTAAAATATAATCCACTTCTATGCTGTTCCACCAAGTTTGTGTTGAGGTTATATCTGTTTAATCAAATTCAATATTGAAAAACTGACAAAGAGAGTCGGGGTTATGCAGAAGTAATAAGAACTTTTACAAACATATGTCTAGGTAGAGGTGACTCACTCCATACTTTTTATTAGCGCAGTTTTTATACAAATACTTTGCATGTTGTTTGCATTCGTCACACCCTTCCTTCTGACTCTTTGCGCACATATACTGCACTGACGATCTATTTCATTTCTCGACAAAACTAATTCTTGACTGACTATTGGGTCTTTTTTTCTACAGAGGTTGAAGGATGAGATAGCAGAAGTCACAAGTGAGATTGAGAACCTGGGCTCCACTGAGGAGAGGTAAGAAAAAGCCTTCCCCAAAATACACATACTGTTTAGCCTACATCAACTTGTTTGCCTTCTATTAACTTAGCAAATGAAGCTGTCAATTATTCATGGTTGATGGGTGGTTCAGGCCAATCCCGTCACAGGACCTCCCCTGAATTGACCATGCTTTTAAGGCACTTTAAATGTTTTATCAGGCACACCCCCCCATCATGGGAGACCACCTTGAATAATGCAGTGGGTGTAGGCGCAGGAGCAGACAATAGGTAGTCCCATGGGAGGCAGCGTACGGTTTAGTCTACTCAAGTGAATAGGGATCCCATCAACTGCAGAATGATTCTAAACCACTTTCATGTGGATCTCAAGCCCATTAAGGGTCACAATGCATTCTGTGATCAAAACATTATATAGACTGAGCTCTCTGATGTATTCACCTTCATGAAGCTTCCTGAGTTTTGGGTTTTGGCCAACAAAGCCAAAGGAATGCTTGTGGAATGAAGTGGTGACCTCTCAGCCTTAGAGATGTAGAAGTAGAGATGTAACCATGGTGATAGCAGTCTTATGAAGTGAACTTTGACCTGAGAATAACTTGTGAGCTTGAGAAATTACGTGTTACATGTTAAACATTTTATTGATAGAAAAGAGGCACATCATAATTCACTATCATAGTCAACATAGTCAAGTTTTTTACTGTTATTTTTCAGGAAAAATATGCAGAGGAATAAACAAGTGGCGATGGGCCGAAAGAAATTCAACATGGACCCCAAAAAGGTATGAAACTCTAGACTCAGAATGTAGAGAAAGGTAAAGTTTGACACATGTTCAGGAAGTAATCTGCTATGTATTTCTCATTTTCAGGGGATCCAGTTCCTCATCGAGAATGACCTACTGAAAAACACAAGTGACGACATTGCTCAGTTCCTCTACAAAGGCGAAGGTCTTAACAAAACAGCCATTGGAGATTACCTCGGAGAGAGGTCGGAATAAAAGTTATTCATTTTATAGCAAGTTAATGTCGTATGTTTCTACATTTTTCAGTGCAGACGCATTGGAGCGCTGAAACAGCCTAAATGCTCTTTAAGACATAGTTTATACATTGCTCCTCTTCCTCTTGGTCAAGCACACACCCTTCTCTTCACACTCTTGGTCTCACATTTAGTCCATTTCCACATGTTCTCCAATGCGTAATATTCCCATCGGTCTGTGATTATCTTACTCATTCATAAATTACTGGATACAGACTCACTGTTCAAGAATGCAAAGCTGTTTTTTTAAATAAATATAGTTCATCCTTGTTGACTGGATAAACAGTGCAGGACAAGACAAATACATGTTGTCTAAAGACTGACTAGAAATAGTACAAATCGGGTCAGTGGAACATGCTGTGTTCTCTTTGTTAGACTCTTTGTATTTTTTCTAATGGTAGAGGGTTCTGGGCATTATGGGAACCTGAGATAGGATTGGTCACATGTCCACTGGGAGATATGACTGGATATGACTTGTATCAGTGAGATCCATCACAGGATCCCACAGGGCATATAATTAACTTTGAAGGGTATAAAGTTCAAGGCTGATGTCATCAGTGAGATTATGTGAAATTCGAATGGGGTGTTGGGACAGTAGCGTTTGTTTTCAAATGTATTTGTTTTAAAACAGATTAATCAAAGTCAAGTGCATGTCAGCCCTTTCATGTCTGTTCTCTTTTTTTTAAAGATATTTTTTAGGCCTTTTTCATTTTTGTTGGATAGGCAGTGTAGAAGTGACTGAAAATCATGGGGAGAGGACAAGTAGGGACATTTGGCAAATTGTTAGAGTCCAGCAAACTGTAGTTGCCATGCATATCCACTGCAGCTCTACCAACTGAGCTATACCGAGGCGCATCATGTCCATTCTAAGCATACACATAAAGATTATGCTTAGGTTGTTGGATTTTACTTCTAAAATACACATCAATTTAATTGTCATGTCTCCCACAGAGATGACTTCAATATTCAGGTCCTCCAGGCCTTTGTGGAGCTTCATGAGTTCACAGACCTCAACCTTGTTCAGGCTTTAAGGTAAGACATAAACCTTTGTGTTTGCAGATAAAGATGTCACAGAATAAATGTAGTTTTTTTGTGTTTCTCTGATCGCTGGGCTTTGTCCCAACAGACAGTTCCTGTGGAGTTTTCGTCTTCCTGGAGAAGCTCAAAAGATTGACCGTATGATGGAGGCCTTTGCCCAGCGTTACTGCAAATGCAACCCTGGTGTTTTTCAGTCCACAGGTATGACAGTGTAGTTGCGGCATACATTATATTCTATATTTCTTATGACCTGGAGACCTAATTGGTAGGTCTTCGATCTTAATTGCTTCATGCAGTAGACATCAAGTCTGGTATAGAGCTGTGTATAGCTGGAATGTGTATTGCTTTTAGAAATTATTCCACAATCAGACAGATGACTGCCTCTTACATGGCTGCAGATGGATTTGAATAATGTATGACATTTCTCAACAGTCTAACAGGACAGATAAAGTGCATATTCAGAGACAAGCATGTGCACTTTTCTGCCCACGCTCAGCCTTTAACCTCTCCCACTGCTTTTGAATCTGTTTGTGAGCTGTTTGTGTTCACTGTGGTCCCTAAAGAGCACTCCCTTCCTTCAGCTCATTTACATTCATATTTAAACACTACATTAAACACAATTAGCTTTTCATGATAACCCTCTACCATAAACCCTCTTTGCCTCAGTTTATCTACAACTATATACACGTTTGTTTCAGACACCTGTTACATCCTGTCATTTGCCATCATTATGCTCAACACCAGTCTACACAACCCCAATGTGAAAGACAAGCCGACTGTGGAGCGATTCATATCAATGAACCGAGGCATCAACGATGGTGGAGACCTGCCTGAAGACCTGCTCAGGGTTAGAAAGCACTACCCTCTGATTGATTGGTCTGTTTTGTGAATTTCTATCTTTGTAACATATTTTAAATCTATATCTAGAATCTGTATGATAGCATAAAGAATGAGCCTTTTAAAATCCCAGAAGATGATGGCAATGACCTCACACACACTTTCTTCAACCCAGACAGAGAGGGCTGGCTACTCAAACTGGGTAAGTGAACTGTTTTTAGCTGTAAAATAGGTGCCTACGCTAAAAGATAACCCAAAAGTGTATTGTCCAGGTTGAATTTATCTCATTCTTAACTGAGATCAATCAGTGAGTGAATGTGTTTGAACGTGTTAGTGCACATGTATGAGTGTGTGTGAAAGGTGTACGTTCACAGAGACTTCAGAAGACATCTGGCCTCCTTTAATGTATTATAAATGTGGCCTTGAGATCAGACCACCACATTTGGAGTCCTTTGAATTATTTAAAAGTTGGCATATTGCTTATTCACACACACACAAAATAAAATACTCAATACTCACACTTTTTTTTTTACATACAGTATACATATTGAGTATTTATTGAGTATTTTCCTATGTTCCTTGGCATTCCTTGTGTAACATTTTGGTTCTACAGGTAACAGTAATATTGTTTTTACAAGCAGAAAAACACAATCTTTTCATGTGTCACACCTCTGTTTCCTCTGAGATCTCTCTCTGTTGTACAGATTCACAGTAAACAAGATTATATTTGAAAATGAAATATCTTTCTTGTCACTGTGAATCTTTACAACTAACTATGAAGAAGAATACAGTTATTCCTCTGTTATGGTCCAAATAATGTACTGGCAGAATTGAGTCTAACAATCAAGGTGGAAGTTATGGTAAAAATGATGAGGCTCTTATTTGATCTAATGCTTTACAGTAAATGACGCATGTTTACAGTTACTACAGCTCCCCCTTGTGGAGTAACATTTAAACTATACATTTGTCAATGCTGTGAAGCATTAAATTAACCCTCCTTGGACCAAATTAACAAAACTTTGGTGCTGTAATTCCTTATCATTTAATTTGATTATTTTGTTTCTTTTCCTCTTCGTTTGTTTGTTTGTTCCCATGATTTTGGCTGTTGTTTTTCCTCAGGAGGTATGTACACCTGCTCTTCCTAATGCTAGTCCATCTCTTCAGCTCTCAGGTGCTTTTGGTGGTCTGCCATGCTTTTGTTCTTTTTTATACAGGGTTTTAATGTGTTTTTACTGTTTGTCTTTCCATTGACTGGGTGTTATCTAAACTTCAAACATTTTGTTTGTTCAGTCTGTTATTGAGCTGGTGGTCCACAGTCTTTTATCTCAGCGGGTGGACTTGTCACCCAGAGCTCAGCTCAGGGAGCTGCTACTCTGTGACCACTCGCTGGTCTTCTTTTTCTCTGTTTGCTCTGGTGGTCACTCTCTTTGATCTTTGTTTTTTTTGGAAGCTGCATTATACCTTCTCTCCATACAGCGAGCACAACAAAGTACTGATGTGACTATGGACTTATAATTGGCCCTTTTTTGGCTCTGATGCATGGAAGGGAATACTGCACCTTTTCAACAATGCAGCTCTGCTTTTCCTATTTCATAATGTACACTAAAAGAACCTACAATTGAAAACCAATGTGGCTGTGGTCTGTGAGATGCTGGACTGGACTGGACACTGCAAAACAACATGATTTGCAATGCTTTTGGAAAGTATTCTTAGACAACCCATAAATTATACACCTAAATAAGTCATTTTAAAGGTTGCTATGAAACTGTTTTCATATGAACAACCTCGTTCTGTCCAGCCTAGTACCATCTTCACCCCTGGAACAATCCGCTGGAACCCCATATCTTGTTCCACACATTGTTGCTTGGTAGCAGCCTCTTTTTCTCTATTATGCTGCTGTAGGAACTGACCATCAGCCAATCAAAACCTTCAACCCAATCAACTCTGACTGTGATTTCTGTCATCATTTCGCCTGTGTGTTTGTCTGCTTTCATTAAGTAAAGAGCTGTGAGGGGGGCTCTACTCATCTGCCTGATGAGCAAAGCGTGCCAATGACATGTAGATAATAACATGTTTAGACTTGTGTAGGAAGAAGCCTTATCATATGCAGCTCGACTGTTGCTATATGATAGTACAAGCGTGCATTCACATAGTTTTGTGGTTGATGGATTTGTACTAACACTGGTGGTGGGGCTGTGCAGTCTAGAAAAGCTCTTAGCTCTTGTTTAGCAGGACTCATTGGTTATGGGACAAGTCTTCTATATCACTCTTTTCTTAACAACCAGCCTGTAGACGCAGCCATGCAGAACTCAAGCTTTTAACTTCTCATCCCTCTCAGTTTGCTGACATCCCATCCTCCCATACTATGACTTCCATCTGTTACGCTGATCAGGTATCTCCTCTCAGGAAGTTTGGATGTCAAGGGGTGGGGGGTCAGAGGTCAGTCACAGATCAGCAAGTGCTTTGTTAACAAGAAAGCCTCCACAGTTATTTAAAGGGGCTTGAACTTTATCTCCAACCCCTTCAGGCCGTATAGAAGAATGTATAATTGTAATTCAGAAAGTAATTCATTAGGTTCAGTAAAAGTATATAACCTGCTGACCAACTGCAACTGGGAGAGCTAAATGAGAGTTGTTTACAGACACTAAAAGAGGAGTAAGAACTATATACATTTTAAGGAAGCTTAAGACAAATACCTAAGGGCTATGCAGGCTTGGAGAACAGTGAGTGCATGGTTCAATGTGGGATCATAAGGTCAATGAAAGGGTGCCTTAAGGATTCTTCATGTGTCTGTCTGGCCATACATTTGTCTGCCTGTCGCTGCCCGGCCCGGTGCTCTGTGCTCATCTCTCCATCTCCACCATCTTTCACTGCATCGCTCAGCCTTTCTAATGTGAGCTGTCTGGTCCACAGGGGGACGTGTAAAGACATGGAAGAGGCGTTGGT
This sequence comes from Bostrychus sinensis, assembly GCA_020698575.1. Classification (NCBI taxonomy): domain Eukaryota; kingdom Metazoa; phylum Chordata; class Actinopteri; order Gobiiformes; family Eleotridae; genus Bostrychus; species Bostrychus sinensis. Next base: position 18,661,318 of record CM036253.1, on the reverse strand, counting down.
TCATTCTCACAGACAACTGTCTCTACTACTTTGAGTACACAACAGTAAGTATAGCTACAGGCATAAACTGATGTTTTGTGTCCCTGAATTAACTTTATGTTTTGTGTTTTATGTTTTTGCAGGACAAAGAGCCCAGAGGAATCATCCCATTAGAAAATCTAAGCATCAGAGAAGTTGAGGACAAAAAGCCTGTAAGTGCAGCACCCCCTATTGGTTCATGAGCAACACCACAGAAAAAACAAACCGTGACAGCATCTGCTACATTAATACCACACCACTTACAATACAAGTATTCATCTCATACATCTCCATCTCTTTTTCTAGAACTGTTTTGAGCTCTTCATTCCTGACAACAAGGACCAGGTGATAAAAGCATGCAAGACAGAGGCTGATGGCCGTGTTGTAGAGGGCAACCACACCTTCTACCGTATCTCCGCCCCCACAGCAGAGGAAAAAGAAGAATGGATGAACAGTATCAAGTAAGGACACTTGCATGTCATTACTTACTCCAGTAAAGCACACAGAACCTCCCAGCTTGTGTTGTTTGGTCTAATTTGCTTATTTAATTATACACAGAAATGTAGACTATTGTCTGCATGCTTGGTCCATTGTGTTGTACATTTCTATGATGTATCTATCCTTCTGTTTCAGAGCTGCTATCAGCAGAGATCCTTTCTATGAGATGTTGGCAGCCAGAAAGAAGAAAGTCTCATCCATGAAGAGGCACTAGAGCTGTAGAGCATTCCTAACGTTGCACTTGACAGAGCATGGGGGTCTAGACCCCGGTTGGCATCTGCCTCTGACCTCTCCAGGGTATTTCTCTCAGATACAGACTGAATTTGGTTTGGGACTGTACAGGCCCGAATGCAGGAGCATGCTGCTGTGTGTAGATAACAGTCAGGGCTGAAGCCTCTTCTAACATCCTGTGCAAATGTCTCTGTCTGTCTGCTTTTTGTGTGCTCTTAGTCTGAAGGGATCAAGGCCCTTTGGAGATATGTCATCCTTTAAATATAAATAACAAGCTAATGCTAATGACCCCAATACACATTGTTTAAACTCAGCAGGTCTGACTAGTTGTATGCAAAACCAAAATGTTTGTTTCTTAAAGAAAAAGTTTCTAATGTGCTTTAATATGTTGAAGATATGGCTATTTTTACAGCTTTTATGTCAACTCCTGTCATTCTTGTCCACTGCTGTATGTTTTTTTAATGTTGCAGCTGAAACTGCACGGGTAAGAAAGCGGGGGTAGGATGGAGGCTGGAGTTTAATTTGTTATAGATTTTTTTATATATAAAAAAGATTGAACACAAGAACTGCTCTGTCATAAATGTTGCCACTCAGGAGATTGTTTAACTCTTTAGAGACTTTTTAAGCACGTTTTGACGCAAATCCTTCTCACAGCCGCATGGCGAATGAAAGGACAGTTTGTTTCCCAAACTGAGGTGCTTTTGTGGACCTGTGACTGCTCTGTGTGGGACATTCTGCTCCAGGTGAGGTGTCTGCATGTCTGGACAGGGTCTCAATATGGGATACGGCTTTCACTTCTAATTTCCGTAAAGCCCTGGAGATGCGTCCTGGGGATTTGTCTCTGAAAGGGACTAGTTTTAAATTTGTCCAAAAAACACTTGTTTTGCCCTGTTAAATTTTTGCATTGACTGTCTAAAACACCACTTTCCTACTGTATCATACAAACCTAAATTAAATGATTACTTTGTTCTTTATGGCTAAATAGTGCCTGAAGCTTTAGGTAAAACATGGTGAAAATGCTGCTGGTTAGCAAGAGTAATTCCTTTTTTCTAAACTTTGTAAGTCTGTCTCAAGTTTTTTTCATGAAAAGTATTTAAACCGTAATTTGGAACTAATTCACTTCAACCTCATTAAGAATTGTATCATAGTTGCTGCATCACCATTGCTTATATATTCTTATGTTAAGACATTAAAGTGTATTTTACAAACTGTTGTAAATGCATTTAGTGGTGCATAATGGAAGCTGAGGAAACAGGGCGTCTCAGGATACAATTAATCTGTTGATTGTTGGAAATATCAAACATGGGGGGCAGTGCAGGGTCAGTGGTCACACTTGCTCAAATGACAAATATTTATGTCAAATTCTATTGCAAAAAAAAAAAAAAATTTGTTGATGCATCCTGGAATGTCTGTACACTTGTCTTTTCTACGGTGTGTGCCTGCTGTTCATTATGCTCATGTTATTCTTGATTTCAAATCCTCCTCTCAGTGAACTAGTAATATAAGGATAACGCAAAACAATCATAAATCTAGACAGTATTGGTTTATTTATCAACGTTGTAAATACTTAAATGTATAGTGGGTAAATGTCTTAATTTTGTGTTTTTGAGTTCTTGTTAGTTGTGCCATTTTTCTTTGTTTCTACCATTGCCATTTAGTCAAGATAAAATAAAGACAGATTAAAAAGGCAAGTGCCCCTTCATTCATTCATTCATTCATCTTTTACTTATTCAGAGGTTACTGGTGCATAGAGCCTTTGCCAGCAACTATGGGCCTTAAGTGGGGTACACCCTGAACAACAGCTGGTTAGTCAAGGGCTGACATGAAGCAGCCCTCACCTACTGAATTTGATCTGTAACGTTTGACATATTACTGAGCAAGGGACAGTACTGTTCTTTCAAAAATATTTTCACTGAAGAAGACATAAGGATACCCAGCAAATTTGTAGTAGTAGAAAGTATTAAGTGTGAGGTTTACTCCTATAAGAAGTAGGCTACTTGATACTACTACTAGTACTACTACTACTACTACTACTACTACAAGAGACATAGTACTCTGACAGATTTATAACAACTCACTCATTTATTCACTATAGAGGCTATTTAGATTCGTTGTCATAGCTTCATGACTCCAGCAGGAGGCAGTGTGCACCATAAACTGCTGCAGAGATTACGCAGCTGATGGACCGCTCTTATTGTTATTAATTGCAGCTAAAAGGCACTCTTTGAAATCACCTTGTTAGTTATGACGGACCTGCTGCCTCCTTACAAATGCTGAACACACAATTGAAACTAAATCTTCCTCCAGCTGCACCGGCCAAAGCTTTTTTTCCCCCTTAATGTTGCTTTGTGGCCTTATTTACAGCTTCATTACATCTCTTCTTTTCATTTTAAGGTATTTATGGCATAAATGTCATCGCAGTGGGGAAAGGTCGATATTTACAAGTGAATATGTATCATATTAAATGATGCCTGGAAAACCAATCAATAGAAATGACTTTTCCTCAGTGAAAGGGGCCGTACAGGAAACACTGCGGATTAAAAAGTGCTGCGATGAAGGACATGTTTAGAGTCAGCAAGTTGGAAAAAAAATAAACGACAGGCAATTTGTCGTCTTGGCCTCGGGTTATAGCTCATGACAAAACATGACCTTTTTAGGGAATGCAACCTCATCCCTTTTCTGCTGCAATATACTAAAGTCTACTAATGAATTTCTTAAGAACAGGATATCAGAATAGAAATTGCCTAAAGCTCCCCTGTGACTTATTGTTTGGTGTTTTTTCGAAACATTTTTCTAACAACTTTTTCCCAAGTAATTTTTCTGTTCTTAGATAATCCATCCTGGTGCTTCTAAATTGTTCACTGAAGAAAGTTTAGTTTTGCTTTTAATTTTATAGTGCACATTTTTTATACTGCACTTTTAACTTCTATCGTTTTGAAATAAATCTGAAAGCAATATATTGCAAACATGTCCTGAAAACAGATGTCATGCACAAAGCAAAGTATCAAAGTATCCACAATAGACTTTAGCAATAGCACAGGGGTCTGTAGTCTGCAAAGTCAAACAATATTTGTGTTGTGTGAGTAAAATGAGATGATAATGATGTTTGGGAGAATTACAGAGGGGGGCCAGGGGAAGTGACCGTGACTGATGGGAAGTGCGAGGCATGTTGCCACAGCAGAAAAATAAAAAAGCAACATTAAGAGGAGACTTTTTGTATTTTAACAACGTGTGCTGTTCTTTCACTCAAATTTCAACGTGGATAAAAAGGCTTTTGAAAACACATGCACTCAAGAGAGTCGATGAAACTGATATGTACAAGTCGGACTTAAGGAAACAATAGGAGGAGGGCGCACAGAAAGTGGAACAAAATGTACCAACTATGAAAAGAAATGGCACGTGACATGAGACCAGCTGAACTCAAATACTACAGGGAGCGGCCCGCTGAGTCACCCTCTCTCATGTAAGGGTTGCTGATGAAGCCAAAAAGGCCCGGGTCTACGGTCGCGGGGTCCTCCGTGTGTCCTCCTCCCGTAAAGTGAAGACATGTGCGGCCAGCCAGACTCCAATTAGGCCCAGACGGTTTCCCAGAAGCACGCAGAGGCCTTCCCCTTCTCCTCCCCTCCTGCTCTGCGGCCCACCACGACCACGGAGCACAATGCACCCCACAGTGTCCGAACCTGACCTCAGCTGCTCAGAGGAACGCCACTCCATGCACAGCTGAAGAATGCACACACACTAAACCCTGTCACGCAAAGCTGCAACTGGAGGACGCCCCATACATGCCCCGCCAGCTGCAACGCACAGTATGTAAAAATACCTATAAAAGATATCATGGTGTGTTTAAAGTTGTCGGATAATGTGAGTCATCTTTGTCAACTGTGGTGTTTATGCTTGTATACCAAAAGATGAACAATTACCAAGACTAGCAGGCCAAACTATCAAACAACAGCAAAAGGAAGGAACTTAACAATGGCGTATGCATGTGGGAATAGTTTTGCTGCACGACCATCCCAGGTGCACTGTTGACAAATTGTTTTCATGCACTTTATTTCAATCACCATTTTACCCAGACACGCTAGAAGTAGTCTTCAACTATAAGTAAAAGAACAAATAACTAATTAAAAGTTAAAATATTGTGTTTATCTAAGGTCAAAGCACTTACTCCACCCTTGGCGCAGGACCATCCAAAAGTAGGCTATTTCCAACAATGTTAAACTTTTCTCAAGGCTGTATACTATATTTCAGAACAATAAACCATGTCAGTGTTTTAGTGCTGTGTATAAATCAGCTGCTCACAGTAGAACTTTATGTAGTGGGTAAAATGCTGGCAGGCCTTGGGTTTGATGATTTTAATTGCATTTCACAGTTCAGTGTGCAGAAGAGACAGTTGTGTTTGGAAAGTGGCCTGCACACAAGTTGAAACATTGCATTTAAAGTTTGCTGCTGTAAAAATGCAGATTTGTTATCCTTTTCTGCCTACAGAATAGGGCTCGACTTGGACTGATAATAGCACTTCATTTCACTGTTGGATAATGTAGTGTAATCATAAGGGAGTCCACTTGTATAATGAGTCCAAACTTTTATTAGAGTATTTTTGCATAAACCCGCTAATTGCATTTACTATTTCCAGACATATCATAAAACTACCAGCCTTATCTTTTTCCTCAAATGGAGCCTTTCCAATAAACGCCTTATCTCTGATAATAAAAAGATAAAAAGACTTTCAGTTTCAAACAGCACAGTGACCTACATATCATAAGTGGAAGAAATACGCCAAAACTATACTTTAGTAAAAGTACTGTCACTGCAAAATAATATCGATCAAGTGACAGGTTTGAATGTATAATTTACTCACTTATTTACATTGACGAATTGCAATGCAGTTTTAGAACCAAATCAAAAAATGTAAACATAAACAACTTGTGCATTAAGTTTTTGTTTTTTTTTTTAAACTGTGAACATATCAGCTATTTACCTAATCTTGGGACATGTGAGTCATTTTTATGAAGTCTAAAAAATATATACTGCTCATAGCAGCTTTAACTTTTTCCTCTACTTCTAATGTTAGTATGGCTGGTACCATTACTGCTGCTACAATTATTACTACATTTTCTTTCCTTTTGGCTTCTCTCTTCAGGTCAGCACAGTAAATCATCAACCTCCTTGTGTGCAGTGCTTTGCAAATTTAATTAGGTATGGGTTTTACGCTGGATGCCCTTCCTGATGCAACCCTCTCCATTTATTCACTTAAGACCAACACAGAGAGTACACTGGCTTGTAACCCCCTATGGCTGGGTTTGCTACCACTGTTGCTAGTAATGTAGCCTACTGCTCCAGGTATGTTTTTGAGGTGGAAACAACATGGTAAAAGCTGAAAAAAGTTGATTTACCAAAATAGGGGACCTTTATCTGTAAATGCATAGTTACTTTACGCTTCTACAAAATATAAAGTTGTGCTATAGCCCATCTCCCTTTTAAAACTGCTCCTCAGTATTGTAGTTTGGGCCATTGCAATCCAGATACACGTACATTTTGCAGCTTGACATTACATGTGCAGAGTTTAGGCCATTGCAATTAACTCTGCAAATGTAATCTCAAGCTGCAAAATGTACATTTATCTTGGAAGAACACTGACAAAGCAGAAATTGTGTCTAGGTTTCCCATAAATTAGATTTACTGGAACAAGAAAGGTTCCCAGGTCAGACTTGCTGAGATGCACAACTTGTGTTTGCAGAAAGACACTGGCCTCATAGTTGTTTGTTTAACTGGAAAAATGTGATTGTGGGATTTGCTGCAAATTTGCTGAAATGTGGGTGGCTCTAAGCAATAAAAGCATGTTTTTACTGGAATATTTCAGATTTATCTCTCGTCTTAATGGGGCTCCCTGTATATTATCTTGTGATGATTGCAGCCATATTTTGCTGCTCCGTAATTACAGATATAAAACTTGAAGAGAATCAGAGGATAAACCAGGGTGATTTCTGGAAAAAGGCATATTGTTTGTTTACATGCAGGTTGGAGGTGGGGACAGACTGTACCCGCTTTCCATGATTTCTGGCAGAGGCCGGGAAAAGAAGGAAAAGAGGGCCGTGGTTTGGAGTGGCTCCAGAAGAATTTCCTGCCGACAGGGAGTGCCTTTGCTACAAGGGGCGAGAGGAAATGCCTGGAAGAGAAAGAAACGGCCTGTGGTGCACACATACATAGATAGTTTTCATAGCTTCAGAGCATAACACATGCGTACAACATTTTCAAAATATGTGTCAACCAATTTCTATTGCTCACTCCTATGTGTGAATTAAACAAAATAGTCATTAATCCTTGTAAACAATGTCTAATTTGTGCTAGGTATGCTATGGTGATATTAATTCAGCCACAAGGGGTCACAAACTAGTGTGCTCTTTGTGCCAGCGCCAAGCCAATGGAGGTTATAAGGTATACTTTATTGTCCGCGAAAGGAAATGCAAGGAAATGTAGTCTGCATTTGACCCATCCTTCAATGCCGCTGGGGCAACCTGTCAGGAGCAGTGAGCAGCCGAGGTGCAGCGCTCAGGAACCCTTCTCCAGATCTTGAGCCAGGTTCCTGGTCAGGAGTACCTAGCTGGAGGGTTAGCCTATTTTGCATGTTTTGAGGTTGATGAGGAAAACCAGAGCACCCACCCAGACACAGAGAGAACATGTAAACTCCACACAGAAAGGCCCTGCACCTGGGACCTTTTTGCGGTGAGGCGAGAGTGCTAACCACTAAGCCACCATGCCGCCGTGCTATATATGTGGAGAAGGTTGCATCAGGAAGGGCATCTGACATAAAATCCCAGATTAATATTTAAGGTACTGCACACTAAAGTCTAGTTTTTGTTTATTTGAGTCAAAGGTCATGCTGCTGGGACTACATTATAATATTACATCTCTAAATTGGCAGCCTACATGCTCAATACTTTATATGTATTTTTTGCAATATCCAGGGAGCTTTAGTCTTTCTTCTCTATTAAATTTGTTTTTGAGAAGCAGTTTTACCACAGAAAAGCGCAAAAATAAGAACAATAAGGTGTTAACAACTATTGTTCACTTAGCAGCTAGCCATTTTTATAGAAAGTTTTTTTTTTTTTTTTTTCTGAGGAAGCTGACCTGACAACACTCTTTGAAAAACAGTACACACAATAATGCTGGAGAGGTTTGAAGCTGTGCTGCTATTAGGGTTACTGCAGTGCTGTGTTTAATGGTCCCAGGTCACAAAAGTGGAAGAGTACTGTCTACAGCTGTGATAGTGTTTGAACAGAACATGGCTAATAAAAAGCCTCACATGAATGAACCAGCTACATGTGCATGTTTAGGTTTCGAGTAGTTAACATCACTGAGAAGAGATGAAAGAGCCACACAGGAAGACACACCTGCAGACAATACACTGCATTCAACACAACTTCTTGGTATGACTTCACTGTGTGTGCCTCTGTCCTCAAGACATTCATTCAAGGAGAGTCATGCTCATGTGGAATCACTTACTGTATCGGTACAGGAGATAGGCGAGGATCAAAGGTTTTTCTATTGCTGACTGATGCATGCTGGGTAGTATCAATCTCATATGAGATTTGCCATGTAAGAACCTTTTGCCATGTAACTTCACTTTGAGGAAAGATTTGCATCAGGTCAAGCTGAAGGTTAGCTAAGTGTGTTAGTGAGCTACTTTTGCAACATGTATGCTAACAAGCTAAATTCATGCTAATTTCAGCCAAAGATTCCTGAATTTCTACTGGGACTATACTGTATTACTGCTATCATTACAGTTTTTGTAGGTATGCCAGTTTATGCTACATTTGTTGTAACAACTAAATATTTTTTCCTATTTATTCAATCTTTTATTTGATGCTACTGCTAAAAGTTTTAGGCCCTACATAAAACTACTGCACATAGTAGGCCTAGTGCAGTAGTTTTACCAGGAAACACACAACTGAACGGGAGTAGCATGGTGAGTGACTGGTAGCCCTATACCTAAACATGTGAGATTTGTTGTGTGTGTATATGTCTTTGAGGAAACATTTGTGCAGCTAAATCCCCTTGACTCCACCTCAGAGCCTTTTCCTCAGCCTGATATTTTGGTATGTTCACTATCATGACTCCTATCTTAGCTGCAGGACAGGCATGTGCACATACACAAGCACGAGATCCGGAAACGTCAGTCTGCTTACTGGCACAGCTCAGGATCGAGTTACGTCGAATTTTTAGTGGACGTTTGCACGGAGGCTTGTCAACATATTGCAGCCTAAATTGCACTTTGGTCACCCTAATTTTAAACAAGGTGTTCTCATAAGTAGCCAACTGACAATGCAGACAGATTTATTTCTATCTACCCAATGACATCAGCTGGCTATTTCGGGGCATTGTGGGAATCAAAGTCCATTTTGAAGATACCGATTATGTCATTGGTTTCTCTGCCTGCATGCATTTGATACAGATAAACCGGACAGTGGCGGCAGCGAGATAGATCAGTCATATTATCTGCCATGATGCAATCTGAACATGCGCACAATCAAAAACATCTCTTTTCCTTTTAACGGGGAAAATATGTTAGAAGTGTGCCATCATGGTGCTGTGAACTCAGAAGCAAAGGCACACATAAAAAACAGCCATTTTCTTCAATTAGTTTGTACTCCACTTTAAACCTTGTAAAATGTTAAAAGGCACACATTTGTATTTCCAGCTGAAATATAACATCTACTACACTACTGTTTTTACTATTACTCCATTATTATTATGACTACCACTGCTACTATCACTGTACACTTTAGTATGTGTACTATATTAAATTACTTGAGTATCTAGTTACCTACTACTTTAACTTAACAAATGTTCTCTTCCAGTAAGTGCCAAGGTACCATGTGCTGAGTAACCACATCTAACACAATGAGGCAAGCAAAAATAGCTCTGGTGACACAACATTTCTTCTTATTGTCTTCCTCAAAAGCATTCAAACTGGCCAATTCAGTCTTTCCCAGCACACACATTGCCAGTATCTAGTCTTGCAAGTTGTTGCCGAATGTCCAAATAGATATTGCCACATTGTATTAGCTACTGGATTTGGAAAGAATGGATTTTGATCTGGCCAGGGTGACTTCATGGCTGCTGTCACATGACCAAACTGTTGGTAAATGAGCCACATGCCCGTCCAGTTTCAACTTATCAAAACAGACATTTCCTTTTATTAGCTCATTTGTTTTGCCCGGAACGTAAAACGGTATAAAAAGAAAGCAGATTCTGGAAAATAGATTATAATCAAATAAGCAAGTTTGTGCCAATTGTTCCTGTTGCTCTGTCTATAGCCATTCCCTTCTTTTTCTCCCCTTTAGGACATTGTCAATACAAGAAGACACTGAAGTGTAATGTATTGGAGCCATGCCTAGAAAATATTGGCAGCTGTCGGCATAAGAATTCTAAATCAGTCTGTCAATAAACATACTAGAAATTTCCATTAAATAATTACATTAGATTTGTTATTTTTTTCAGTATAAGCTATAAGAAGCACTTGTGTTGTTGCTATTATAAGTCTTTATTGACAGACCTTTATTATAAAGTCACATGATTGTTGATTGTGGGTGGGTGTCTCATTTTAGTCCTTCCCAGAAGACAGCTGTTATGCCAAGACTTAGCCAGAAATACGTTAGAAATGAAGGGAGGAGCACCAAAACGCCGCATGGGTATGTCATAACAGGGATCTTCACACCTTTACACAGAACAGCAGGCATACAAATTATAATGTACACAGGGTAAAATTGTTTGATATTGTGGGTGTGTTTGTGGCTGATGTTTTTGTGGTAGAGGTTGTTTTTTTATTTCTGGACTGTTAAATAGTTCTGTAGGAATCTGTATTTCTGGTAAAATGAGCAGTACTGTGCTAAAGTATTTTTTAAGAATTTTTTTATGAACATAGACATATCAATGTACTAAAATACATGACAATAAAAATTAGAAGCACCCTGACCTGGACTCAAACTTGAAGATCTTCTAGTTCTGGGATAAATGCTCTTTCCAAGTTATTATTTTATCCATATCTCACAAAAGTACAGAATTGTTTAAAACACTCCTGGATCTAAGCAGTGACCTGGATCCAGACCCGAATTATTCATTTTGTCCTTTAGCCTTTTCTAAAAATGTCATAACAAAAATGTAAAAAAATTGTATAAGCATTCTTGGTTAACACCTCACTAAAACCTTTGCACAGTGTAGTCTCTCTTTTTATTGATTTAATTTAAAATGTTTGCAGTGTTGATTCAAACACTGAACAGTACCTAATAATTTATGCAATAGTATGGTTTACCCTTTGTAACTTAACTGGAAAAATATAATTGCATGCTTTTGATTATATAACAGTGAACTAGCAGCCACCTGACAGATGTGTGCCTTCACTTCCGAGGAAGAGGTAGGTCTGAAATTAGTAGTGTTCTTCCTGTTGTACTTGCAGTAACCATCATGTGAAGTGAAGCATTTCAGACACACCGTGTTCTTGTCTGGTTGTCTTGTACTTGTGAAGAAATATGCAAATCTGTTTCACAATAAGGCTAATTAAAGAGAAGCCAAGAGGATACCACATAGTAACCGAGAGAAGGCAGAACAGAGGCCCAGCTCAAGCTACCAGGAAACTATTACTGGTAATGATATCAGCCGGCCAATGAGGAAGTTTTGCAAACATCTGTGAATGACACAGCTCACAGTCACTAAATGACATTGAGAAGTGAGACACATGAAGTGAGAACAAGAAAGAGTCAGTTATAGTAGGAACAGGATTTACAGTAATTTCTGTGATAAGAAATGTACTAATGTTTCCTCTTCTTAGTTTTGAAAATAATCTGTACAAATCATCAATATTCTTGTCCCAGTATCAACCCAGTGGCAAATATTTTTTATAAATCAATATAAATATTATATATGTTTTAAAATCTAGCCACACAAGGGCACTTACATTCTCTTTGTTCTCTTTCCCAGTTTGTCTAAGCCAGAAAGACATTTGATTCAATGCGACTTTTATTTTATGTTTACTGTTTTGGTTTTTGGGTAAAAAGTTTTTTGTGAGTCAGTGCAGGGCATTCTTAACAGCTAGCTTTTCCACTAAACAGCAGATCCGACTGACAAACTATTGACTACATTTACACACATGGATACACTATTTTTCCATATGAAAAAAATGTTTATCTTTGAATTGTGAGCACTGAAAAACACACTGATGTTACTATTTGTAGACTATGCCCAGTCCTAACCCTTCTCCAGTCTGGAGTGTTCTCTGCCTGGGAAGTGACAGTACTTATGTGAAAAAGCCTACTCAGCTGTTATAATGCGCATAGTGGTTTCTATGGAGAAGGGCTACCGTAAAACTGTGAGTGTGCTTTATTCTCTGCTCTTTTCCCTTCATTGACTCCGTCTGAATCCCAAGAGAGCTTTGAGATGTTGAGTATATGCCTCAGAGTGATGACACAATAGATTTTCTGGGAACAATTTCTGGGATTCTTACGAGGTTGCTCCTAACAGTGATCTCCCTTCCCCCTTATCTTTATCTTCCTGGTGGTCTGAATCAGACAACACCTGAGTCACCTCTGTGGACACAGCTGGCATTTACCACAACCCATCAAGGGCTTTGGCATCAAACTATTACCCAAATTCTCCCTCCCTTTCCCCTCTGAGGTTTGGGTAAACTTTAACCAAGTACACTGCTGAAATTTTAATCTTTAGTCTCAAATGATCACACATAGGCTGAACACTGTAGAGCGGTGTCGTTTGTCTGCCTATGAGTAAAAGGAGGAGTATTCTTCAGAGGAAGGCATGACCTAACATGACTCCATACAGTCTTCAGTCTCCACCTGCAACCCCCAGCTAAAGGCCTGAGTCAGCGGGCAGTACAGTGTGAGCAGCACATCAGTCACATTAGTGTTGCCAAAGCCTAGAATTTATGAGGATTGGAAGTCATACTTACAGATAGTTTAACTATTACTGTGGATTTGAGTCTGATCTGTCTCTTTAACTAACTCTATCTTTTTATGTAACCTACTTTACCTCTCTTCTTATCGTGTCAGTGCCATGATGAGCGGCACTAATTTGAGCAGGCATAAAAGGTTAATTATGACTTATAAAATGGACTGCTCATCAAAATATAGACATATATAACACTGTTTATTAACTGTGACAAAAATTGTCAAACACTGCCTAAACATAATATTTTGAATACATTAAGTCCTACAACTTATTCATTAACAAAAATAAATAAATAAATAAATAAATTGTCCATTAGTTCCCCAATTCCCAAATTAGGGTAAATACTATTTTTTTTCTTCTGAAAACCAGTCTATGAGGTTAGCTCAGTATAACTAAAATAGTCATCTGTCATGGCGCCCTCTATTGTGAATTTCTTCAGAAAGCGAAACACATTTCCACTGAAGCATGGCCCTGGTTTTAACATGAAACAAAAGCTTTACATGCGCACAATAAAAGTTAGGCTTTAATGTAGCTTGGCTACATTAAAAGCTTCTAATGTGAAATGTAAACTCTACACGCAAAACATGCTTCGCTGCTAACGCTAAATAAAATAGTTGCAGGAATTCACTCCGGGTCTCTGGGGGAGGGACTCTGTAGGAATCTAAAATAAAAAAATAAATAAATACAAGCTTCCTGTCAGCGCGCCAGGTTACTGGCAGCAGGAGGGGGCGGAGTCTGTCAGCGTTTAAGAGCCCGGGCCGCTCTCTGCTCCTCGGCAAAGCAAGCTCTAACAAACCGAGGGAGCTACTCCAGGGTGGTCTGTGAAGAACTTTAAAAAAAACCTTTTAACCACCTTTTATACGCTCGACAACTGTGAACTGCCTTTTATCCGGCTTTTCGCTACTTGGATATAACTCAAACGACCTACTTTGGACAAACACATCAGGTAAGCATCGTTTCACTTGTAACATTAGTTTGTATGAACGGACTTTAACCAGTTCTGCAGTATTACATTATAAAGACTGTTAGTAAAGCTGCTCACAGAGTTAAAAAGCATGTAGACTGCATATATGTTACGCAATAGGGATTACGTCGCTTTTTACTGGAACTGACCGTGGTGCCTGAGTCCCGGGGGCAGATTACACGTAACTAAAAGTTTCCGGGAAACTTAAATAGGAGCTATTTAGTTCACATCCCTGAAGCTAGGACTCTCGTTAACAGGGGAGGTTAGGTCTATTTTCTATGTGTGTGTGTAGGTTATTACCATCAACACAAGGTACAGACTTACAGATCTGGAAAGACAGAAACAAAATCTAGTTTCCCAAAGTAAGACAAACTTAGATCTTAGCCATATTAGATTGCCTAAATGTGTTGTTTTACTGACTCGTATCTTTTTCCTCTTCACAGGTGCCTTATTTTGAGACATCCTCACCTCACCCTCCAGTGACCTCTGTTTGACCTGTCTTCATCTGTCTGTGTGGTGCCCTGTGCCCCCCCAGGCTACTACAGTGTGGGACACAGCGCCATGGTAACTCACAGCAAGTTTGACTCCGCCATGAGCAGCAGCCACTTGGACTCGAGCACGAGGCTGCATCAGCGCTACAAGACTTTTAACTCCAAGGCTCAGTACCAGATGGTCCTGTCCACGCTGCACAAGTTACAAGAGAGCGGCTTTTACTGGGGACCGATCAGCGGCAAGGAGGCCAACGCCATGCTGGCTTCTGAGTCCACAGGCACCTTCCTGATCCGGGACAGCTCCGACAACCGCCACCTCTTCACCCTTAGTGTCAAAACTGCCTCTGGCACTAAGAACTTGCGCATCCAGTCGGACACTGCGTCTTTCTTCCTACAAACAGACCCTAAAAATATCCAGTCAGTGCCTCGTTTTGACTGTATCCTCAAGCTGGTTCACTACTACATGCCTCAGAGCAAACGTGGTGGGAATATGTACTACATCTACTCTGGAGGGGAAAAGATCCCTCTGGAGCTCATCAAACCTCTCTCGTGCAGCTTATCCACTCTGCAGCATTTATGTAGAAAAACAGTAAACGGACACTTGGACATTTCTTCTAAAAGAGACCAGCTTCCTCACCCTCTGAAAGACTTCCTTCAAGAGTATGATGCTCCTATCTAGAGCAATGGGACAGCTCTCTAAGGAACTAAACCATTAGTAAAGTGTCTGTTTCCACGGAATGGAAAATACAGCACTTATAGGGCTGAGTCGAGGCCGAGCTTGGGCTTTTCCAAAAAAACACTGGTCCATGTTTTTGGGAAGTGGACTGAGAGCTACTCCATTCTTGGTGGAGTGAGAGCGAGAGAGAAACCCAGCAATGACGTATAAGTTACAGTCAGCTGTCTGAGTGACACACAGCTTCCTTCTTCTGCTGCTAGTAATTTAGTCTGTGTCGGTGAAGTTGCCCACACAAGAAGATAATCTTTAAAGATGGACTGGCTTGACACATAGTAGACGTGTCTGTGTCTGTCCAAGACTGTGATCTGTTACCAAGTGTCTTTAGGGAACATGTAAAATGAGTTAGTGGACACAAGTTGCCTTTTTGTGCCAACCTTCATGAAAAAAGGGCTGAGTTTTTTAATTGTTTATTTTCATTCGCTAAAATGTTCTTATAGAAGAAAGGTGTATGCCAAATGTCCCTGGACAGTTTGTTCCTTTTGAGATATGACTGATTAGGATCTTATTTGTCCAGCCAAATCTAGAGGAAGTACACCACAATGGCACAGACAGAATTCCTCTTTGGAAACACATGAATGTATTACAGAGTGTTTCTTCTTATGTGGAGAAGAAATAAACACACATCTTATTTTCTGTCTTTATACAAAGCAATGTTTACATGAAGGGAGATGTATTTCTAATATGTTTAAACTGTCTTTTATAAAGATACACTTCTCCAGCCAGATGTGTGGCTGTGAATGCTTGAAGATTTGACGAAGCAAGCAGACTGATACAACTTTGCACTTATTTATACTTGACGATAACGTAATTTATAATAAAAAATGTACTATTTTTCTACTTAATGTCTTGTTTTGATTTTTTTAATGTCTGATATGACATAAAATAAGTGACACTTTTTAAAAATATTTTTAGAAGTTATTTTTAGTATAAGACAGAACTTCATTTTTTAGTGTAGAAAATATATACTTTAAAATAAACTTTAGTTTTGAAAGTCTTTTGACTTTAGATCTATTTTCGTTCAGCTAAGCAATGTATTTCTAAGTTAGCTTGATCATAATTCACAAGAACTCCAAGATTACAGTATGTTTCTGAAGAACTGCATCTAATTTGAATGACTCACTAGAGATTCACTTTAGTGGCTTTGTTACCTAACACGCTCCCACATGCATACATGCGCACACAAACTGCTGCATTGTAGTGTAGAAATTCTCTGAAAGTCCCACTCCCTGTACCCAAACAAACACAAACTCATGTATGTCAGGACATGCCCTCAATTCAAAGGGATAAAAGAAGAGTAGCTGGTCACGGAGTTTCACCACAGCTAACCACAACTAATTTCCCAAAGCCAGACAACAGCCTCCACTGCACCTGTGTTTGTCTCAAACACCAGGCAGTCGGTCTGAAGTACTAAGTCTAGTGCCTGAAGCTAAGACCAGAGTGGCTTTATCTGTCAATCTTGTGAGTTATTGTTGAGATTATTTTTAGAAGGACACATCCTGTGCTCCATGGGCCTATTTCCTTGGTAAGGCGTGTATGTGCGTGCGCATGTGTATGCTTGTGTGCGAGAAGACAGATCAGGCTGCTTCATTACAATAACCTGCTTAAACTTGATCATTATAACCAACTGCCATCAACATATGTGTCTGATATGGAAACTAATTTTCAGCATTACTAAAGTTTGATTGTTGCTTTCACCTTTTCTACATAATTCATTTTGCACTGAAGCACTCAAAATCTGTTCTCAATTAAAGGTAGTTACTTTAAAACTTCTGTACAAGTAAAGGTAGACACAGGGTTGTGGGAGGTTAAGCAGGTTGCCCACTAACCAGAGGGTTGGCGGTTTGATTTCTGCTCTGACTCAGTGCACTACTTAAGTACAAATTACTTTCAAAAGTTGTATCTGCAATTGCATGGAAAAATCTATTAATACTACTGTAATGATAATAATGTTTCCCTATGTGTACACTGAAGTCTACTTTACCACTTTTCCACTACTACTACAAGTACTACCTGCTACTGCCACTACACCATACCTTACCTTACCTTGCTGCTACTACTACTACTACTACTACTACTACTACTACTACTTGCACTTACGCAGACCTGGTCTTAAACAGATTTTGAAAACTTTCTTGAGTAAATGTCAAATTTATGTACTTAATATATATGCCAGTAAGAGGAAATATATGTTTTAGAAATAAGTACAAGTAAATTACCTGATTAAAAGTTTCTAGTTATTTTCTGCCACTGAAAAACACAACATTAATACAACATACAGTAGGTGTATCAATACAGTCTATTACAGGAAAGTGATTCAGTGGACTTGGAAATTTGGGTTAAACGTTCCTATATCTTTCGGTCTTTATTTGGAACATTAAAGACAGATGTGTATTTCTTCCTAAAGCCTTCAGGCACTCATGAAGTTAAGCTAAATACTATTCTGTTTCTCTGGAGAATTTCTCTGGAAGTGGGTCACATGCTTCTAGAGAACTCACTGAACCATCTGTGAGAGCAGTGCTGTCATGAACTTAAACATCTGATCTGATATCATTCTGTCTCTAGCAAAGTCATATGACCTTTAAAATTCACCAGGCATTTTCTGGGGAAGTAATGTCACTCTGCTACAGAAGTATACTACAAAATTTCCTCATTTAATAATATGATTAATGATCTTATGACAATTAAATGTTGCAGCAGTTTATGGACCAGTTTCTAAAACACTGACTCCCACTATTTGAACAGACAGAGGTGAAAGAAGCACTACAAATCTGTACCTGAGTAAAGGTACTGTTACTTTAAAATACTAACATATAAATAAAAGTAGTAAAAGTTTCCCAATCAGAAAGTATTACTGTTGTTGTTTTTTTTTTTTTTTTTTGTTTTTAATTGGACTATTATTACTACAACTATCACTAGCACTACAAATAGTTACAGTAACAACTCCTGCTACTACCACTGTTACTGCTATTATCAGGGTCTGTACAGTCATGGAAAAGCCATGGAATTTTAAAATGCTATTTTTTATTTGGTGTAAAGTTTTGGAAAAGTTTTGAAAATTTAAACAGTGTGAGTAACATTCAGCTGCTATTAGCATCAGCTTTAAAAAAGAAAAAAGCATAGATGGCTATTTTATACCTTAGTTTCCTTTTTTAAATTGCCACAGCTTACCAAGGATAATTATCTTTTAATCATTGGTGTGTAGGCTATAAGTCGGTAAAATTAGTAGAATAATATATATCTGGGGGTAGGTTTTTCTTTTTCTTTTTTCTTCAAGTGACTAATTTCTAATTCAGCAGTATTCCATTTTGTTTTGAATACTATTTATTAATGTATAATTAATTTTTCAGATATTGGAAATTTAGCAAAATGTTTTGGAAAAGTCATGGAAATTTCTTGGTAAAAAAAAAAAAAGAGTATGAACCCTGTATTTTTATTACTGCTACTACTGACTACAACTACCATAACTACTAGAGGCAAAAATAGTTTTACTTATTTAGGGATTCTAAAACTTTAATAAAATTTTACTTAAAATAAAATAATAATTCCAAATTTACTAAAGTAAAAGTAAATGTGGATTTTAGAAAATGGATGATAAAATGTATGGTATGACAACTATTTACTCCAAATAGCCACTTTTCATTCAGGTATTAAATGAACAACTTTTACTAGCACAGTCTAATGTTAACACACTTTTGGTGTTGATCAAAAATTGAGTTGTGCCCTTTGGGATAAACCAGGTATTGTGACCAGTGTATCTGAGAAGTTTGGTAAATATTCACTTAGACGTGACAAACAGTTGGAGTGCCCCTCCCCAGAAAAAAATTCAACAGTGTCTCATTAATTAGACACAGATCTAGCCACGTCATTATGTCGATTGTTTAGTAAATACATCAGGATTAGCCGCAAGCCACTGAAATGTCTAAAATTGATACACAGAATCATTACAACTTAACATTTAGTGATTCCTTTAAACTTAAACTGAAGGTCCCTAAAAGAAAGGATGTAATTTAGATTAATTTAATTACACTCACTTTAATGCATTTTCTTCAACTGTACACAAAGATCTAGTCTCATCTATGTGGAGGTTGATTTCTTTTTCCACAAGGCAGAACATTTGGATGCTGAATTAACTATCACTGAATGCAACTGGAAGGATGTACAAACCTGATGTTTTCTGATTGGCTATACGTCTATCCTGTTACATTCAGTGGTACTTAATTGTTCTGCCTTGTGGAAATCAACCACCAAATCCTTCTGATTGGTGTGTTTAAATTGGAGCAGTTTCATGCATTTTTTTCAGCAAAGTGAAATGGCTCTATAGCTTTTATTTGCATATTATGAAACTATTCTTGCTCTGTTGAATTTAGTGAAAACATCTCTGTACTATCAAGCCTTCACCTCAGTTGCTCCCCTTGACCTGCACACGTGCGCCTACAGTAATCTGCCTGTCCCCTCAGGGCTCCATAGTGCATGTGGAGAGGCTGATTCCCGCTCCTTCCAGTTGCTCAGCCTGTTTACAATTCCACAACTGCCGGGTTGCCATGGAGCTGTCGTCAATGAGCTCCAGATGCCAGATATCAGAGCCAGCCCAGGAGGAGCAATGAGTCACCCAAGGGCCACAAGCTCCACCCCCCTCAGCCTGTTCTCCGGGCACGCTCCTCCCGTTCCACCTCTCAGGCACATTTACTGTCAGGACTCCACTCCCCTGTACTTCTCTGCACTGTTGCACTGCATATCTGCACGTCAGGCCTCATCAATCTGTTCTGCTAGTAAGGGAAATGAAAGTAATCTGCATAAAATAACAGACTGTGTTTAACATATGATACGTTATAGTTGAGCTTTTGTTGAAATAGCCCCCTCTTTCAGCATATTTGACATATTTCAGGTTTCACAATATACACTGGACACAAAAACATTGCATGCACCGTGCAAGACATTGAGTCTGTAAGCAAAGTTGTGCAAAGCATGTCTTTGTACAGAAGTTTTAAAAAGAACTTTGTGTTATTGGTTGTATGCCATGTGCAATAACAAATTACCTATATACTACTAGGTGGTAGAAGTACTCAAAATCTGTACATAAGCAACTACTGCTACTAATACAGCAAACTTTTACTTTAGTAAGTTATTTTATCCTTTCATACTCAGGAAAATGTGTTTCCTTCAAAACAATTTAATTAAGTAAATTACAAGTAAAGGTATGTAGTCACTTTCCACTTCTGGTGCTACTGTGTTATTGTTTTACTTTAATTGTGCCCTTTTTTATTTTGAAAGCACCATACAGTAGTATAGCACAACAGTATTTACATTTTTGTTTTTCCATGTTGCACAAACCAGTAATAGCGGGTTTATTTTTAACACAATTTCTATTTTTGTCGGAGTATCATGTGGTCACATTTTTGGTTGATTCCGTACCCATGCATGAACACAAATTTTAGCCCACAGGTGCAGAAATCAACACAGTTTGATGCGTGTTGCTATTAATAAGCTCACTGGCAAAGTGAACACGCTGGTAAAGCAGGGTTTCAATGTCTGTTTGTTCTATTATTTCTTTTGCTTTCACTTGGTAGTTAAGGTAAACCCCTTTTTATATCCAAGCGATGATTCTAAACATATAATAATCAGCTGAAGAGAAATCCCTGCCACCCTCAGTGCATTCTGGGAAATGACCCATGAGTCATGGCTGGAGCTGTGCACTGCTGTCGAGTCAATGACGTCACACTGTTACAACAAAAAAATTCTTGACTTCACTATTCAAACACATTCTTTGGCTTGAATGTTACATAACCCTGAACAGATCTAATGGAAAATATGTGTCAACCATTTCAAACCGTTGCTACGCACTGTTACTGGTCACACGAGTCTGACTTCCTGATCTCTGTCTACATACAAGACATAGTATTCTAAACTAGTCCATTACTGTTAGAGGTGTGGCACTGGCGGCATTTACGTTTAATCTTAGTATGACATGAGGGAAATAAATAGATGCATTACATCAATATTGCTGTGTTTATAAAGGAAAACAATGATGCAGCATTTTTATTATCTTAGTTACGATTGTATACTCTAAGGGTAAAGGAAGTACTTAACCTGTACTAAAAGTTATATTTCTTCAAAATAATGTTACTTTGATCATTTAGAAGACAAAGTACTCAACAAAGCCCCTTCTAATATCACTACTAATAATATTTCTACTACTACCACTACCCACTTGTTGCTACCCACTAACACTACTCACTGTTACTTTAAAATAATTACTCAAACATAAGTAAAAATACTCAACAAAGCTTCTGCTACAGCTACTCCTACTACTACAACTCCTCCTATCAATAATGCTACAACTGCTACTACTACTACACACTTTTCCACAGAGGTAAATATACTTATTTGGGTACTTAACAATGGACTTGAGTAAACTTAACATTTTTATATATCCAAAGTATATTTTCTCCAAAAATGTTCTTTCTGTTAAGAAAAATTTGTAAAATATTTTCAACTCTGCTTTGGTAATGTGAGTACGGAGCCTGGGAGGGGACATGGTGGGAAAAAAAAATAAAGCGACTTTCCTGAGAAACTACCATGCAATCCCAAGAAAGTTTTGTGAGATCCCAAGAAAGTTTTGTGAGATCCCAAGAAACTTTTATGACATCCCGAGAAATTTTTGTGACCTCCCAATAAACTTTTGTGAAATCCTGAAGAAAGTTTTGCAAGATCCTGAGAGGAACTGCCTCGTCTTAATAGTGGTCAAGAGGATGGCTGTTTGTGGCTCAGATCACACTGCAAGGCAACAATGTGGGAGATGGATTTTGCAAATAAGTGCATAAAAAAGTAACAACTTTCCTCTTTATGACAGTGGCCCCAGTCTGTTTTAGTGCCCATTCAGCAGAGGTTTGTGGGTCCACACAATACAAAAGCTAAACAGACCCCAAAATCAGCAGCTAGTATGCACAACCTCTTTTCATTGTAGCATACTCTACTTCACATTAAGCAGCCAGGCAGAAAGTCAAACTGTGCAAGGTGGGGTGTGCAGTGAAATGTCAGCGTCTTATGTTTCTGAAGAACTCAGATCCAGTCATGGTCACCTGTCTGTTCACCACAAGCAGCTATGCATTTCCCCAAATCTCCACACTAAGCCATGTACTGAAGCAGCTGAAGAAAAACTTTCTCAGGATCTCGCAATAGTTGCTCAGGATCACCTTTCACCTTTTTTTTTTTTTTTTTTTCTTTTGTTTGTTTGTTTTCACCATGTCCCCCTCCTAGGCTCTGTATGTGGAAGATAAACCACTGACATTATTTAAGTAATGGCACATATAATTACAATAAGAAACTCCCAAATGCAGAGGTTTTGCAAGTGAAATGTTAAAAATTCCACAAACATTTTACGTGATATTTATAGTCATTGCTACACTCTGCACTTTCATGCATCCATGTTTCAAAAAGTTTCCATGCCACATTATGAGAGTGTCCTGACGGTGAACCTAACATACTCTTCTGGCAGCGGGGCTCTGTTTTAAAGGAAAAGTTGCAGCTGTCTGATGCCAAGTCATGCCGCTTCCACAGAAAAGATTTCACTGAATTTCCACAGAACCACTTAACAAAGAGCTTATTCTGCACGAACTTATTGTGTGTTATTTTGAACATGCACTCCACGACTTCATAACACACATCGAACCACTGTGGAGGCCAAATATCCAATTACAGTCAGTGTTTTTTAGTGAAATAACTGACACAATGTGCATGTGTACTTTCTGAATAGAGTAAAAATTGACCTCAAAGCTGGAAGTACTTGTATTAAAAGCAATAGTGGTATCAGTGATAGTAGTAGTTGCATTAGTGGTAATAGTAGTACTTTCTGCTATAGTAGTAATTTTACATTCAATATACAGCTTATATTTTTCTTTTATTCAAGTAACACTTTTGTTGCATGTGTTTATTTCTACTTAAATAATATAATTTTGAAGTAACAGTACTTTTACCTGGGTACAAATATAAAGCATTTCTTCCCTCTGATTATAGTTTATTATATATTTTAGTAAAATGCTTAGATAGTGAAGCAATTTGAATACACAAGACATTAGACTTTGTTCTATAAAGCGCAGTTAGATCATTAACTAAAACACTAATACTACTAAGTCCTTATGTAATTGTGTTATCACAGCAAGTGGTGCCTCTGTAAACACTTACTGTGAATGAAATGTTTTACAATAACTGTAACCAGGGGATCTTTTAGTTCATGGGGTAAATGCTATTTTAGCCCTTATATTTAACAAAGGTAACAAATGTCAAGCTGATTAAGTGTTCCTTTACTGTGCCCTTCTGGCTGGCTGTATCTTAGACCCCATCTTGCAATGGTATGGAATTGTTAAAATACTCCTTTATCTACATAGTGTTTCAATTCCAATAAAAAAAAATCATTAATTTATGGGCTTTTTATTGACCCTTTATTTAAAAAGTTGTCAAGTATGGACTATGACTTCTTGCAAAAAGAAAGTAGTCAACCTGATCTGACAACATACAACATGAGCATGAAAGGACAAATCAATTACCATCAATCCAGCAAGCTGTCTTTTTCATAGCAGTAGAGAGCACAGTGATCTATAAGTGCTTTCCTGGCAACATGGGTTACTGAAATATACTTGCAGACATGGCTACACTTACATGTATACTGTGAGAGTGTTGGAGACAAAAGCTGACACACAAGAGGCCAGTCATGTGACGAGGAGACCCAAACAGGTCGCTCTTGTAACAGAGGTCATCAGGTGACCAGCGTGACCTGAAATATCCTGGCGGAGTGACTGGAATGGCAGACAGACACTTACTGGATGTCACTGTTTGTCATCCAATATACAGCTCAGGCCTGTGCGGAAAAATGTAGACAAATTAAGTACAATGACACAACTGTTTTGGAAACGGGTTCTGAGATAAGGTGGAGCTCTTTTTGTAATTGTATTGTGTTCACTTGTACTTCTAATTCTTGGTAATAAATGTGCCTTACATAGTTGATTTACCGTTTACAGTCATGATATTTTTAGATGCCTTAAAAGATAATGTTTTATTGGTTTGGGTTGTTAGGATAACTCAAAAAGTAATGGTCAGACTTTGATGACATTTTCAGGAAAGGTCAGTCCGGAACACCATCTGGATTTATGAATGTTTTAAAGGATTTGGTACCATCGCAGGATAAGGTAAAATTTTGTCTGTTTGCAAAAACCAAGACCAGTTAGACCAGTATAGTTAGGGTCTCAATTGGTAAAGGATCTGCAGAAGATCCATCGTCCAATCTCACCTCATACCTCCTACTAAGATATCCAAATCTATTGCTTTTAGTTCAATCTTGATTTTCAGAAGATTTTCAGAAAAAAGTGCCTTATCTGTTACTTTAGATGAGAAATGTCCAAAGTACAGCCTGGGGCAATTGTAGCATGGAAGTGAGAGTTTATGTGCATAAACATAACGTAAAGTAGTACACTATATTGCCAAAAGTATTCACTCACCTAGCCAAATAAATGAATTCAGGCATTCCAATCACTTCCATGGCCACAGGTGGATAAAATCAAGCACCTAGGCATGCAGCTTTGTGGTAAACTTTGTGGAAAACTTTGGGGATGGCCACTTCCTGTTCCAACATGACTGCGCACCAGTGCACAAAGCACG
Organism: Bostrychus sinensis; assembly: GCA_020698575.1. Classification (NCBI taxonomy): domain Eukaryota; kingdom Metazoa; phylum Chordata; class Actinopteri; order Gobiiformes; family Eleotridae; genus Bostrychus; species Bostrychus sinensis. Next base: position 18,636,771 of record CM036253.1, on the reverse strand, counting down.
GTCTAGTGGCTTTGGTGTGGAAGAACTCGACTGGGCTGCACAGAGTCCTGAAGCCAATCCAATAGAACACCTTTGGGATGAAATAGAGCGAAAGCTGTGAGCCAGGCCTTCTCGTCCAACATCAGTGTTCGACCTCATAAATGTTCTTCTGAAAGAATGGTCAAAACACTCTTAAATCTTGGGGAAAGCCTTCCCAGAAAAGTTGAAGCTGTTAATATGCAAAGAGTGGGCCAACGTCATATTAAACCCTAAAGATTAAGAACTAAGTTCATATGCGAGTAAAGGCAGGTGAGCAAATATTTTTGGAAAGATAGTGTACGTAGTTTTGTCAGCTGCTACTAGTTTTTGTGTTATATCTGACTTATAGAAAAACAATGTACTTTTTCCACAAAAAATAACATGCATCGTACAAAAATATGAAAATCCCTTTTTGGAAAACTAGGGAAGAAAAGTTCAGACCAGCCAGCAGAAAATTCCTGTCAAGACTTGAAAGTGTCCCAGGACAAAGTGGTTGCCATGGAGACGCCTGCAGAAGACACTCACCTCCTTCACGTCACAGGAAAACCACAGGCATAATGGATAGATCTTAAGAAACATGCTTCTGCTTCTATGGAAACGCTGCTCATGTTGATGCCACTATTATGGGCTCAGCGGCTCAGAGTATAAACACAACTTTTATTTATTTATGCATTTTTGTTTGATGAGGGGAAAACCAAAACTCCGTTGACTGTGACTGTAAATGGGATTATGGCCTCAGCATCTGTCTGGCATTAGAGATCATTGTTCACATTGTATTCTGTGAATATACTGTATGTAAGTGGGGTTGTACGTTCAGTTTTTAATTAAGCAGTTACAATGAGATACTGCCTTAGACAGAGGACAAATATTTAAGCGAAATGGGCTTTTGTCTTTTGTCTTTGTTTTCCAAATGCTATGTGAATGAAAAGGACAAGCATGCCCACAAGACAATTAACAGTGTCTCTTATGCAAAGATAACCTTGAAACTCAACCATGTTTTACAAGTGATGACAAAATGCCACAGAGAAAGAAGTAGTCTGGTCCTCTTTGTACTGAGAAGTTCTATGTAAATATATAGACCTTTTTACTGTAGTTCACTGTGTAAACCAGCCTTTTCCAAAGTTAGGAGTGTCGCAACCCCCTTAAATTTCTGAAAATCCCTCAAGGCCCCCACAACAATTAAACAATAAAAACAACAAAACCATATTCAAAAGCCTATCTCATGTGTTTCACCATAGATTTCTAGAAAAATGTTTCAAAAACACAAAATGTTGGCTAAATGTTGTATTTTGAACCAAGTATATAACTGTAATTCATTTCAAAACTTAATTTCTTTTTCTGTACTTAACATAGACAACCTCTGAGGGCCCTCCTGTAGTGCCTTTGACCCCCACTTTGGTGTAAACAATACATGCCATAAGCTAAGCAGACCACAATACATTTGAAAAGCAGGAATTACATTGTAGTATTAGCCACCAGATATTTCAAAATATGAAAAATCAAGATGGTGTTGGTAACTAGTTGACAATATGTATATAATGCAAGAGTCTGGTTAAACAAAAATGAGTGTGATGACAATTAGCCTTTTTGTTTGATGTAGCTATTAGCATATAGCATGTAAGCTGTAATTGTTATGCTGTACAAGTAGTTGCAGAAATGTGGTGGACCACAATTGTCAGTGTCTAAAAACTCAAAGTAAATTTGAACAAATAAATCAACAACAATCACTTATTTTTGCCATATAAAAGCCACATAAAAGCATATTATTTAATGTTTTTAGTGGGTCCCCTCATAAAAATGAATGAGTGGAAGGGGAACCTATCCAAAACTCCACAATGACCAACTTTATTGCAACATTTTCATAAAAAAAGGCTTTTGGAGGAAAATGGGTAAAATAAGGTCAAATGCATTTATGTAAAAAAAATAAATAAAGTAATCACAGCTGTACTGACTGACTCATAGAACCTGGCACAGAAATGTCCTGAAGGTCCTAGTTAAATGTTGCTTGGTAACAGCAAATACAGATGAGGTATGACTGGAACTTTTATTGTGAAATTTGTGCTGAATATTGAAACTTTAAATCCTGTTCTTTTCCAGCCAGTCAAGCAAAGTAAACATAGCATTTAGAGAAATGGCCTTGTGGGTCAATATAGAACAGGAAGTACGCACTCACAAACCATTGTTCTGACTCATCCCGACTCCAGACCCTTCATCTGTTCAGTTTTAGATGTATTTTTGTAGTGCCAATGTATGACACATATTAAAGCACTTCTCCTGATGTAAACCGAGGCTCAAGGGAGGAGAGACAAAAGAAAATTATAAAAAGCTAAAGTTTAGTAGTTTTGTGGGGCCCTTGACCTACAAAGATGTGCTGTCTTTTTTCTTGGCTCTGAGGAAAAAAATGCTGTATTGTAAAAGGAACCATTAATCATTTTCTTACACTGCACACTCCAGACAAGGGTGCTGTTAAATCAGAAAACGTTAAAGTCAAAGTATGTGCTCAAAATAAAAACATAAATAGAAAAATGTGGTCCAAACTGAAACATGCATATTGCCAATAGAAAATATGATGTTTGCTGAGATAACTGCTGGTTTGCGCCGGTTTAAAGCCAAACACAGATCAATCTCCAGCCTTCATTTTGATGCCATATATTAGTATTTGACAGACACAATTGAAACAAAATTTCCTGTAAGACCAGATGGGTAATAATGGTGCTTTAATTACATGAGAAAGGAACTTGCTCAAAGACCAAATCAAAGTCCTTTTCTGGTAAAATGTGAGTCTTTGAGGATATGTCAAGATAACTAGACCACTGAGTGAACAAAGCGATTATCAAACTGGTTCCAGCATGTTGACTCATATAGTGACTACAAACAGGGATGGATCACTGTTCCCATAATCTGACTCATGTACTAGAGACTTAACCACGACATGCCTAAGCCTATTTCAACTTAAGCCACCTTACACCTTTCATTAATGATTTACCTTGTTGGTCATATTTTCCTTCGTATAATAAATTCATGGGAGTTCCTTAGCATACAATACAAGCATCACATTGAAGTTCAAATTTAAAAGTGTGTCAATGTACAAAAATCCACAAAATTGCCAATAAAATATCTTCTAGTTCATGGTTATATAATTTTTCCATTGTGCCACAAAACCTTTATATCTCAAAATAGTACAGAATCCACACTCAGGGTTCTACACTGTGATATGGATTTACATCAATTTTTTTCTTCTTGAATTACTAACCTTTTCTTAAAGTTTCCTAACAAAACAACAACAAAAATATGCATAGGTTTCTATGGGAAGTGCAACTAAACTAGAGCTAATGTAATTTTCTAGACATTGGTCAAGACAGGAACATAACCATTGCTACACGATGTATAATGTACATTATGCATCTTGCAAAATGGCTCTTAACTAGAAACCCACAAATGCAATTTTCTTTGAACTTCTGAAATAGCTGTACACAGTGATAATGATGCAGTATCTTATTGCACAGGTGATGTTACAGCTGTGTTGGTCTCAGAGGAAGTGGACCTTTTACTTGGAAGTGCATACTGTAAAGTTCATGTTAAATTCATGGCAAAACTATTTATTTTGGATACAACTTAATAGGGGCAAGTGTTAAATGTCATCACACTTAAATGTGCCCGAATGAACAAGGCATAACGTCATTTTTGATGAAATGGAAAGATTATGCCAAAAAAGAATTCTTGTGAAAGTTTGTGTACACCCATGTTAGTAAAGCCTCTTCTTAAGAAATTAATGTTGATATCTGGATTTCATCGCTTCATCACCAGTGTGAGTCGATCTTTTTGATCTTATATGGATTTGTGTTATTTTTTTAATCAGATTGTAAATGCAGTCTTCGGATTATATCAATAACATAGCTCCTTTCATGTTGCTTAAAAATGCCTCTATAGCAAACCAGCAAATGAATAGTTTCCCTGGTATTTCTGTCTATGTTCATATACTTATGTGTTGGTCATAACTTGGTCCCTAAACTCCTATTTTAAACAACAGAAAGTGGTACAGTATAGATAATTTCCTAAATGAGTCGAAAAACATTTTTTAAAATCATTTAACAGTTATCTTTCTGAATGAGCTCCCTACTGTAGAAAGAATGGGAGGAGAAAACAGAGAAACAAATTGAGTGGGCGGAGTCACTTTGTTAGTAATATTTCAAGGAACTGATTGTGGTCTCGGAGAAGTGTTAGTCATTGTGTGTCGTGTTAGGAAAACCCTATGTTGTTCACATAGTTCCCTTTCTCTCCTCTTCTCCTTTTGCACGCCCATTTACTTAAAACAGACGTAAGAGCATATATTAAGAAATACATTTATAAACTTTCAATATTTACAGATACATTTTTTTTAAAAATTTTTTTATTGGCAGTTAAAAATGATGGATTGGTCCGCAATAAACAGATAAATCAGAAATAACCTTGTGTAATTCTAAGTATTCCCATATTTGGCAACACACATTTTTAAGAGAGCTATTTCTGATAAAACATTGGCGCTGAATGAGATCAAAACCCTCCCCCTCATGTTACCACAGCACTGACAGGAAGTCCCACCACCTGCCAGGACCCCTGATTGTCTACACCCCCTCATGGGTTTCCTCGAAATTTTCATTGAGGTGAAGGAGTCCACTGCTACCGATACGACATATACTGTATTTACATTTTAATATCTAATAATTCAGTATGTTTATTATTTTGTTCTATATAGGCAAATTATTATGGACAGTAAGGCTACACCATTTTGTTAACAGCAGTTTATTCCATTATACACAGATTACACCTTTTGCAAACAATGTTCAGTAGCAAAACTATGCTTCTGGAGTCTAAAGAGCCAGATAGGACCAGAATTTGCTTTAATGCTTTATTTCTGCTAAATAGTGGTGAGTTATTTTAAAATGTTACCCATTAATTCAGAATTTAGGTTATTATTGCTATCTGATTCATGTTTTATCTAAATGCCAGTCACCTATTCACTTGTATTTTTAGTGTACCAGTGAACTGCTCTGTTGTGCGATAAATAGTGAAAATGTAGGCTATAGGCCACATGTAAAAGCTATGATGACATTTTTTTCCTCTTGAACGCAGCTCGAGGGAATCTCTCTTTTACTGTTTACTTTACACACTCGACTCGGCGTGTGCGCAGTGGTGAAAAGTAAGAATGAAACATTCGAGACTCTGGACTTCAAAAGGTGTAAAGGTCATATTTCTGTGTGAATCTGACTCAGGTGAGCACTGTTAAATGAGCTTTTTACTGGAAAAATCTGCTGCAAAACCCTTTTTTAAACGTACAATAGATAAGCAATAAGGCTTCCCATAAACCACAGCCTTGCGACACAGCCACAAAACCACTTTGTGCTCACAAAGAAAGCAGAAAACTGGAATTATTATGCATTTATGAAGTCAGGCGTGTTAAACTCATTTAGCTTTACAAGTGACACTTCTGCCTTCTCTAATCTGCCTTTCCTGGAAGTTCATGGACAGCCTTATTTGTAAGCCAAATTCTAACATCTATCTATTCCAGTAATATGGATATGCAAATATGGAAATGTCCCTTTCATCAATGGGTTATACAGACAATTTTACTAGCCTATGTAGTATAATTTTTTTGTTTTAGTGATAGATTTTAGTAAGCAATAGATTACAATGTGTTTGCATTCCCCTTTAAGAAAAAAATCACATTAATATGGAAAAAGTGGCCACATAAGTGTTTTATTACTTCAGAATTAATATGAAAAGATGAAGCCTAAGGTCAGTGAATAAATGTGGAATAAGAAGTTGGTGTACTCAATTCTGGTCAGTCATGCAAATCTTCAATAATCTTTCCCATGAAATACTATTTGTCTCAAAGAAGTAATTTTCATGGTAACACTTATCACAATATTAAGCATTAGTTAATAATTAGTAGCCAGTTTATTTGTTATTTACAAGGCATGAATAAACACCACTGAGTTAAAGTCATTGTTTGTTATGAAAACTTTAGTATTTATAAATGGTTTATTCAATAAAATATTGCTAGTAGATAGTGGTTAAAGGTGGTAGTGTTTTGTTGTGGTTGTTGATTTTAGTTGCAAGCCTTTTAAATGGCTACAAAGTGATGCCATTATAGCTTTCTTTATTATCTAAGTATCAACTTTTACTTCTCTTTGAATGATATTACTTTTCCTCTAAATCGGTACTTAAATAAAAGCACTGTTAGAGCAAGTAGAAGTAAAAGCAGGCCCGACGACAGATTTGCTGGGGCCCGGGACAAGAAGGCTTTACATGGGCCCATAATAGAAAATATATAGGAAATGGGACCATTTCAGGGCCCCTCTAACTCTGACAGCAGTCCCCACCCATCCCCCACCCCAACCCTGTCGACAGGCCAAAAAAGTTATCAACAAAATTGTTATTAATGTACATTTGTTTCCTCCAAAATGTACTCAAGTATAAGTATATGAGGAAATGTACTGTTTTTTTTTTCTTAAATTACTGGAAAAATCTTCATCCCCCTTTGGAAATCAGCTGCCGTTGTGCTAGTAGCCACATCTACCATAGACTCCCAACACTTTCTCTCATGTTCCATTTTCCTGATGAATGCACTTTTAGTTGTGGTGAACACCGTTGAAGAAAGAGCTAAATATTTGAAGTATTTTATGACATGGTTTATGCGCCATAGACGTGGACAAGGCTAGTATTTTCCATTAGCTGTGTATGACGTGAGAAACGACAGCTGCGGTGCATTGCAAGGCTGGAGGGAGGCATTTCTTGTGTGCTGCTAATTTGTTACATACCACTTCTAATTTATCATTGTGAGTTTGACTATTATGAAGTAAAAATGCAAGCACCAATGTTGGCATTTACAAAAAGGACCTCACAGCCAGACACATCTATTCTGTGACACTACAGCTGGTCACTAGTGCTGAGTGGAGCTTCCTCTGTTATCAATAGGAAGTTATAATGATTAGGTGGCTAGCACTGCCAGTTCACATGAAATTCATGACTTCAAAGTGACACATACTTCACTGTTGTTTGTAGTGAATACAGTGGAAGCTGAGATATGAAACTACACTACACAAGAGTTTCTATGTTAAAGCTGGTGCTTGTATTAAGGTCAAAGAACCATTTACATAGTTTCACTGACGCACAAGTCAGGTGAAAATATTTATAAATACATAACAGATATGAACATGAATGACTTCAACTGGACAAAAAAACACACAAACACAAAAAACACAAAAAATGGCATCTGATTTCCAAAGAGAGATGAAGTAGTCAACATCAGTACATTTGTAAAAGCAGAGGTGAGAAGTTACTAGATTTTTCTTTACTCCAGTAATTTAAGAAAAATCAATGTCCTTTCTGAGTACATTTTCTCATATACGTTTCCTTGAGTACATTTTGGAGGAAATTTTTTTACTTTAATAACAAAGTAACAGTACTTTTATTTAAGTACAGATTTAGAGTAAAAGTAATATTATTCAAAGAGAAGTAAAAGTACTTAACAAGTTATTACTGGAAAAAAAAAAAAAAAAAAACTACAACTAACACCACTGCTACTCCTTCTACCACCACCACCAGTACACAGGATGTGAGATGAGTCTGCATGCAGGCCACTTTGCCGAAGAGGTCAAAAGATATTTTTTACTCATTTAGAGAGTAAATAGCTTATCTAGTATCTTGTTGCTTTCCACCTCTGCTGAATGCAAATACAACTCATTTTAATTCAACATATTGCCAAAGATGTAGCATTATTTTCTTAGGGGATGAAATAACACATCAAAGTAGTGGTCAAATGTATCTGAAATGTATAGACACTGCAAACAAAGCTTTATATATGGACATAGCCTAAAGCAAAAGACACTGGACTGATAACACTGTGCCCCTGCTATCATGCATATTTACATTGATGTTTATGTTGCACAAATTGGCTGAGAAGGGGAAGCAGTGAAAAACTACAGTGTGCTTTACAAATCGAAACAAACAGCCCACAGAAATAGAACATGTTGTAGGATATGGACCTATATTTCTCCCCTCGCTAGAAAGATTGACCACTCTGTTACCAAGATGACCAGGTGCACCACTCAGAGTGAATTGGCCTCGCAGGTACTGCTGACGGACAGGGGCAATAGGGGCAATATAGGGGTTGTACAAAGAGCAGAGCACTCAGACTAGTATATGGGAGACCTATATGGAGACAAAAAGCTTACATATTATATCCAACAATAATGTTAATTCCCCAAATAAAAAAAATTATGTATGTTACAATAATATTATTACATATTGCAAAAAGTAACAGGTCATAGCATGTGGCATGTTGATTTTATACTGTGAAAAATTAAGAGAACTAATTGTTGTTATTTTCCACATTTAAAATAAGACTAAAAACAAGGTATAAACCAGGAAATGGCATTACGTCATCTCACATCAAGCTAGAAACAATACCTCATTAGCCTGATGCCAGCACACAATACTGAGTGAAATGAATCTACCGACTTTCCGCTATGAAGAAGACAAATGATGATTATGTGGAAGCAGTTCCTTAGCATTAGAAAGGAGAGCAGCTGCGAGTAATCAGCAAAACTCCAATCGAACTTTTTGGACAACAAGCATGCAGAAGTTTCATGTCTGGTGTGAAAAGGTCAGCCTGGTAGATTTGGCCTGGTTTTATGTGTTTCTTCTATATGTGTGTAGTCAGTAGGGCTGGGTACCGTTCAGATTTTTTCTATGCTTGTACTTAAACGATACCTGTTTTTTGATACCCATACCTTTTCTGATACCTATAGTGTGCTAATTCATTTTCTGCAATCATAAAACCAAGGTATCGTTAAACTGTACCCAGCCCTAGTAGTCAGTCTTTAATTAAAATTCCAGTTAGAGGAAGAGGTATACTGCATTTTTATGGTTTTGCAACTTTCGCACAAGATCTAATGTAAGATAAATTACATGGATTGTTTAAGTGTTTGTAAAAGATGTGTATCTTGGTACAATAATTTAAGCAGACTGCATTTCTTTTTTAAATATATATAAATATTTGCATTAGTTGCCAAAAAACTACCTATGAATTAACACCACAAATCTTATTTATTAACTTTTATGCACGGAACTGACTGGCAGACCCAGGTTCTATTATCTGAAACATAAACAACCAGCAACCAACTTTCATTTTAAAATGTCTAATTTGTAGTTTTTTCTTCATAAAAAAATGTGCACATATCTTTTTTGGATTATCTAAGTAATGGAAGGGTTTTTTAGAATGTTGTATTTTAGTATAATTTGTATTTATGAATGAATTTCCATGGCTGAAATGTGAGACCATACACTGTAATGGATGCACTTTGAATGGCCATTTGTCCATTGGTCCAGCTCTTTGTCCAGTCTGAGAAACCCAAGCTCCTGTGGTGTGAGGTAATGCCATATAGTGTGAGCCGACTGCTGCATGAGTGGATCAGATAACACATGCAGAGACACTTTCATTTTTAATAAACTCACTCACGTGCACTGTCTATAGGACAATAGGGTGAGCAAGTTGCCTTTCACACAACTAAAATAACAATCTCTGACCCAAAGCATTGTTTTTTCTTATTGCATGTTGTCAGCAATGAAGTGATATGCTAATTTTCCTATCTGTTCTTAAAAATTGTATTGTATTGACAACTCTCTCCATAATCCCTCCATTGAATTTATGAAGTGTTTCTGAATCCTATAGGTTTACAACAGAATTTGAGGGTTCTATTCCCTTTCACTGAAATTGTATCAAAGTAAGACCAGTTTGTTTGTTTGTTTGCTTTAAAGGTTATAGTCAAATTTGGATGACATTTTCCCAGAAGGTCAGAAATGGGTCATGGAACAAAAAGTAGATTTGGTGTGGATTCACTTTCACTCTCTGAATCCTGGTCTTCTATCATTGCAAGATAGGATCTTTTTGGTGTTTTAGCAAACCAACTCCAAATGTCACAAGTCTAATTTTAATGACACGTGATATTTTTGGTGTGTCTCTTTTCTAAATCCAAATTCAGCCTCAAGGCGTTACAAGCCAGTGTAGGTTGTGTCAGGAAGGGCATTTGATGAACCGTGATGGCTTTTTTTATGAGTTGATGTACAGTACTTCAATAGAAAATGCCCATCCAAGAAACTGCATAGATGTTTATTCAACATATCCCACTTCCCTGTTCCATGCAATTCATCTGTGTACGTAATTTAATTGCTGAATTGAATTTCACTGGAAACCTTTGGATGAGGAACTATACCTTGGAATTTTTATTCTTCTGCTTCCTTGTGGCGTCACTCCAGTGGAAATCTGTATTCTGAGTAGGCTGTGAGTATCGACCAGGCTACTGCTTTTTTGTGTAAGCCTGGAGAATTAGTGTTGTCGATACCTCCTTTACCCAGCATCCATCCTATACTTAAAATAACAAAACATAAAGGTTGAAAAGTAAAAGTTTTTTGTTCTAGAGGTACCTACCAAGTGCTACAACCTGTAGAGTCAGTGCCAATCAAGATGCTTAATTATTAACTTGGATTTATTCTTCTGTTCTATTCTAACACTAATGTGCTGTCAGTAAGTGATAAGTAATGTGTGTATAACCTTAATTAACCTTTCACACAACACTCTAATATTGGTTACAGACATGATAATTCTATCCAAGTAAAGGTGCATTTTCTAAAACATGAGAAAATTTCGGAGGTAAAAACATATTTTACTCAAGTAATCTCCTTAGTGGCAAAGATGATAGTAAGTAGTAGGACTAGTAGTAGTAACAGCAGTTCTCATAATTCATTTAATTTCAATTCAGTTTTATTTATATAGCCCAGTATTACAACAACAGTTGCCTCAAAGGGCTTCACAAACAGTTAATCAAACATAAACACACAATCAGACATAAAACACAATTAACGCAAACAATAACACTAAACTAAACAGACTCAGTACATCCCTGTCCTTAGATCCTCCTTCTCGTAACGTAAAAACTCCTAACAAAAACAGCTGTGGGAAAAAGAAAAAAAAAACCTATGGAGACCATACTGAAGGAGAGCTCCTCTCCACAGGCAAAACGTGTTTAGGACTGTTAATTAAAGTCCATTAGCTCATCTATAGTATCATAGTTCAGGTCTGTAAGGATGCAGCAGGTGGGCCTCATCCAGACAGGGGAGTGGGGGTGAGGTAAGGGTCTGCAAACTCAATAGGAGGTGACATTAAGGGCCCACAGGTTGGGACAGGAGCACAGATGAGGTCAGCTAACGTCAAGTTGTCACAGGGGCATCTACCAGCAACCAGGCATCTGAAACAGTCCCCACTCCCCCAGAGGGGAGCGGGACAGAGGGACAACTTGTGAATAGCGATGAACTGATTAGAGATATAGAATATTAGATTATATTAATGACAGTGATAGAAGAGGAGGAGCAAATGGAACCAGAGGACAGAGGCTCACTGCACCATACTTCCCCTCAGCTTCTCGCTCCTAGAGCAGCTTAGCTTCAGTTGTGGAGTTAACCCTGCTCCTAGCTGGCGTTTTAAGCCGAACCTTAAATGTAGAGACTGTGTCTGCCTCTCTGTGTCTGCCTTTATAACATATGAAAGCTGATTCTATAAAACAGGAGCTTGGTAACTAAAGGCTCTAACTCCAGCTGTACTTTTAGAAACCTTGGGAACGACTAATGGTCCTGCATTTTGTGAGCGCAGTACTTTTATAGTGGTAATAGTGGTACTAATACTAGTAGCAGTATTAGTTCAGCAGCATTAAGTACCTGAGTAATATTATTTTGAAGTAACAACCCTTTTACTTTAGTACTCATTTTGAGCACTTCTTCCATCTATGGTTGACAAAATAAGCAACTCTTCTTGTTTTGTTGTTGCTGCCATTTTGGTCCAATGGCAGGGACCGAACCCTGTGTGTACAATGAGGTAGTGCACAGACTATTTGTGTGCAGGGCAGGAGGTCTGGCAGGGAAAGCAACAATGAGCTCATGTTCCCGTCTCGGCTTGACTTTTTACATGATCCTCCTGAGGCGAGCATTGGGGCTTTTTGTAGATTTGGGTGTGTGTATTACTTCAAGCTGGGTGGATTAAGATACCACACAGTGACCATCCTCTGGCCCCATATTTAGTTCAGGTCTATGGCTACAGGAATAAAAACATGCCGTCACTGGATCCAAGCTAGGGCCATAGCAGTCAACAGATGCTTTGCTGAAATCAAGGTTAGAAACATAACACATATGTACCCCCAAAACAAAAAAGGCTTTAATGTTACCCTTTTCTTCAATCAACATTAAAATAAACGTGGGTAATACTATTTTACTTCTAATCCAATAATAGTATTTTAAAGTAACAGTACTTTTACATGAGTACATGAGCGCTGGTCTAAATTGTCCATCATGAATGAATGTGAGGTGAATGTGGATTGTCTATTAAATGCATGTCCAATCCTTACCCAGTGTACCTACCTTTGGTGCTGGTCCCAAGCCCAAGTAAATGGAGAGGATTGCGTCGAGAAGACATAATATTCATAGTCACCTGCAAAATGTCTGGTACTATAATTTAACAATCTTATCTCACGGAAGTCTATTTTATTGCAGCCATTACAAGGAAAACTATTCTGCTTTCTGTTGGAGGAATATGAGGAAACACTCACCTAGACAAATGGTGCCAGCTTTTACTGGAAGCTCTATCACTTCCCATAGCCATCTTAAAAAGTGCCACCTCATACCAGGAATCTAGGGCCTGGCACACAGACAAGTGACATTTTAATTGATGTTTACAAGAGGTGTAGACTGTAAAGAATACACCCTTGTTTGGACCTATCATGTCAGTGTTTTTGATCAGACAGCACTAGCTGATTATTATATTATTGCTCTCACTGCCAACATGAAGAAGTCACATAGTAATTTTTTAGAGCAGCACCTTCCCTTACAGTCAAACTCAGAATGTGGCATTGAATACTGATAGAGCATGATAGAAGACTGACACCTAGTGGGTGGTCAGATAGCACCAGTCGAAAATGTCCCGTAAGGATTGGATTAACTGTCTCTTGAAGATTAATGACCACCCCAAGGGCTTGGTGAATGCATAATGTGTAAACTCCTGTATCACAAAGCAACCATTAGGACACTGGAGCTAATTGTTAATTGATTTGTTTGCATTTTCTCTAGACCATTGAATGTACAAGACTAATAGAGGGAGCATAACATTAATTCAAAGCACATTTACCCCATGCCATCTTGTTGTCAGCAAGTGTAACTTGCCTACCCCCTTTTCAAAACACTCAGGTGTTTATTTCAAACTTCTTAGAACTGTCGATTGATGAGACTCGAGCCAAAAATAACCTTGTTGGTGAAGGTAAATACTGTAATTAGATCGAGTAAGAATTTGCAGCACTGTCAGCTCATCAACATAAACAACATAATCAGGAGGCACTCTGGGTTCAGTAGAGTAAAAGAATATACTGGCTATAGGCTTCCATGCTGGGAATATAGTACTTATTGTTAGATATACAGCATGTATATTCTCACTTTTGCCATCTGGTGTTGAAATCTATTTATATGCAACTGTGCACCACATGTCGTTGCAAGATCAGTGTGACTTGATGTTGCCATTCAATTTGCAGATAAAAGTTAACCATGACCTTTTCAGAATTATAACTGGAATCTCTTCTGTGTGCCAATAAAAAAGCAATTTGTATTTCCCTCTGGCTTAGCCATGTTTTTGCTTATAAATACCCCATAAATGGAACTGGCATGTTACAATGATGCAGTAAAGCCAAGTTAATAAGATAGGACAATGACATTGTGATGTGCCTTGTCGATTTTTTTTTTGTCTACACATTAAAAAAAACAAGCATGAGCCAGTGTCCTCTTTGTGCAAGTCCAGATAAATGGAAAGGATTGCATTGCACCAGACAGGGCATCTGGCATAATGTGAAATCACAGCTGACAATGAGGCAGATAAAGGAAAGAAGAACAACCTATACTTGTATTATCTTGGGATGAAGTAATGAACTAGACTTGGACTTGAGCCACTAATCTTTTAGTTCAGGGGTAAATGCTCTCTCCATTGAGCCACAACACCTCATATACTGGTAGATCTCTATCAGATCTCTGGTAAGCCATTTGCCTTATGTCGCAATGGTAAAGTGGCCAGACCTGGACTCAAGCCAGGGTCTTGTATTTCAAGGGGAAAATGCTGTGTCCAATTAGCCACAAAACCTTCCCTAAATAATACGATTGCATTTGTATTCGAGACAGAACTATCAAAACAAAGCCTTCTGTGAATAAATGTACTGAATTGCTAGCTGCTAGCTTGATGGTGAATACATCCCAGTCTCTCTGCTTGATAGCCACTGTATTTCAGGGTATAATGTGGTGGTCCGGACAGAGATAAATGGCTTCTGGCGAGGTTAAGTGTATTCTTATCTCCTCCATGCAGCTTCATTACTCCAAATTGTATGCAACCACAGTAGTCGGCGTGAGCATATTAAGGTTAAATGGAGCTCACGAATAATGCAAAGAGGGCATGAAGTTAATTACCGCTGAAGAGTGGGGCTTCGGGTCCCCTGTCTCAGTGCAGGTGCCCCAGTAAACAATTATTCTACATTATCCCAGACAATCTGTCAGCTGATGTTTTTGCTTATGCTGAAAGACATCACACAAAGCCAGAATTATCTAATAAAAGCACCAGTGTTCACTTGTAAAGGCTGGTTTATATATAGCTGGCTATATTCGACTGTTGGAGCGGATTGTGACATACACCTATGAGAGGCAACAAGGTAATAATTATGAGGGCTCTTTACAGCAGTGCATCACACATACAGACATATTTGACTTGAGCTGTATAGAACAAGGATTAGCAGTCACTGTTCTTACAAGTATTAAAAAAACACACAAGTATTATTTTAAATCGGGGGTCGCTGGGTTACACATTATGTCATGAATTCTGAAGAAGACTGCAGGGTCAACATGTGCTTTGAAATAATGAAAAGCTAAAAATAACGTTGTGTGGTTCTGTGAAAAGTGTTTCTCAATAAAAAGATTGCGGGTAAAATAGATTCCCACAATCAGACCAGATGGAAACCATCGATTTATGGTTTGTCATTTTTAAGAATGCAGCAGTTATTAGCATTATTAGATTTGGAGGTAACTGTTATTATCTTGACTGTTACTGTTGCATGTTGGGGAGTATATTATACTTTACTTACAACATTAACATCACTTTTTTGTCATAGTACATCTTTTAAGTATATTTTCGATATAACAATTACTTAAAGAAATTACACAATGTTGAATTGAATATACAGTATATCAACTGTATGTGTATTTAAACGTACAATTACTGAGCAAAACCTCTCAAATGTGTGAAAAACCTTTGCAAGTTCAAAGATTTTGTGAACAGACCTGGACTTAAACTGTTGATCTTTTAGTTCTAGGGTAAATGCTCTGTCTATTGAGGCAGAATTATTTATTTTATACTGGTACAGAATCCACAAAACTAATGCTTAATTTATTCTTTGTTGTTTTACTGCCCCCTAGTGGCTGAAGTAAGTATCTCCTGGGTTATATCTCTCTCCCAGAGGCACAGGATCCATTTTATAAAATGTCATAATTTCAATTTTCATAATTTCAATTTGATAAAGCTGGTGTGTTAACTTTATCAAATTAAAATCAAAATTATGACATTTTATTAAATGTCATAATTTCATACAGCACTCATACAGCACTCCTCAAACAGTCCTCCAATTTTCTCTGCAACCCTATTTAAACTTGTGAGATTCATCCAACACTGCATGATCCCCATTATACCTCCATTACGTTCACTTTCTTTTTCTTAGTCCCCTCTTTCCAACAACTAGACTAGAGGGGGGTCCCTAGTCTGCCAAGGGAACTCTAGAGATGGAACCCCACATTAAGTCTCTACTCACCCAGCCATCATCTCCGTCAGACCATCCCTCATCCCTCTCCCTACATCCCTCATCCCTCTCCCTGCATCCCTCATCCCTCTCCCTGCATCCCTCATCCCTCTCCCTGCATCCCTCATCCCTCTCCCTGCATCCCTCATCCCTCTCCCTACATCCCTCATCCCTCTCCCTGCATCCCTCATTCCTCTCACGACACCCCTCATCCCTCTCCTTACATCCATCTCCCTGCATCCCTAAACCCTCTCCTTGCATCTCTCATTCCTCTCACTACATCCCTCTCCCTGCATCCCTCTCCCTGCATCCCTCATCCCTCTCCCTGCATCCCTCATCCCTCTCCCCGCATCCCTCATCCCTCTCCCCGCATCCCTCTTCCCTCTCCCCGCATCCCTCATCCCTCTCTCAGTAAATGACCTCCCTAACATAAAAGATGTGATGAGAAGGTAATTTAGATTTTAGCTGACAGTCTTTTCAGGTTTAATTTTTGAACACTACAGTGGGAGTAATGTGCTACATTCTCTAACAGGCAACGGTAACACCTTAGTCACTGTTTGCAAGTTCACACTAAGGGTGGTTATCACTGTAATAAATGTTACTTTCAAATCTAATATTGGCAAATCTTGCTGTATTTTTGAAAAATAAAAAAAAGAAATTACATATACATTTATTTTCCTAACTGGTCAGGTAGGATTATAGGACCAATCCCTGAAGTGCTTTTTACAGTTGTAACAGTTATTTTTCTAATTTCACTATAACACTACTGGCAGATGTGTTATAGAATCACTTTCACCATTTTATAGAAAAAAAAACCCAACCCTAACCCAATAAAGACATGGGGTGCAAGGAAGGTTAAGACTTGGTAAAATAGAAAATTACATATACACATATATAGATAGATATACAGATAGATATACAGATAGATATAGAGATAGAGATAGATATATATATATAGATAGATATGAAACTTTATGCAACCTTGTCTTATTATGCATTAAAGTGCAAATTTAAAGACTTTCTTCTTATGCCTATTTTACCAAGTCTTAACCTTCCTAGCACCCCATGTCTTTCTGGTGTGGCTATATTTTCACTGAGGCACACCAAATGACATCCCTAGAATCTCGAGTCTCAAGTAGGCTCCATTTCTGACGTAGCTTTCTGAGCAGGGGACAGGTCTAATTAACTTTTCAAGTGGTTCACGGCTTAAGAGAAAACACATCTTATTCAAATTCCTCCGGGGATTAAGTCCCTCCTCACTTTATGAGACCACTCCATCATCCAACTCTGATGCTACAATGACCCAGTGTAGCTATAAGATCTGAGTATTTACCAGCTCTGGAGAGGAACAGCTGAAAGGTCTAAATTAAAGTGTGGGAATAGGGCGAATCGTGTGCACTTGTGTAACCTCCCTACTGCCGAGGAACAGGGTGAAGAGAAAATGAGCTAAATCAACTGCATGAGTCAGCCTTCTGCACCTTCAAAGAGGAAAGATTACACATAGATCACAGTGCACACCTGTAACTACTGATATTTAATAATAACTTCTTCTTTCTTCTTTCCTAAAAATGAACAAACAAACCAACTTCAGCAGAAAACTAAAACACAACTGGCATAGATAATGGCATTCAGCTTATATTTTCTAATAAGTGTTCTAGCTAGCTATAAAATGTCAAGGATTTTTCTTCTCTCCAAGCCTATTTTTTTTATTATTTGCATCCTCTTATCTTCTACTTCTAAATTCATATTATCAAAATGTGCTTGACAATTAAGCCAGCCTTCTTTCTGCTTAAGAGTCTCGGCTCACTATAATCAACTGTGTGACAGATGGTAGATCCTCGCTAAGTGTAATCTCAAGTAGTTACTGTTTTAAGAGGTGACGACAGGAAGCGTTAACATGAAGTCACACCCTTGGCAACAGACAAGAACGCTAAGACACAAATGAACTGGTAATTGCCTCACTGAGTTACAAAACAACAATTCAACTGTTTTCAGTGTTTGAGTTAATGTGAAAGAGACAATCTTTGTAATTTGGTGTAATGCTGTAGTCAATCAGACATAACTTTATAACCACTGACAGATGAAGTGAATTACACAAATTATCTTTACTTCATGGCTTCTCTTAGTGGATATAAGAGGACGCAAGTGAACATTGTCCTCAACCTTGATGTGTTAGAAGCAGAAAAAATGGGCCAAATACGGATTTGAGTTTGACAACTGAAAATGTGAAATGAGTGCATCACAGTTATTTGCACAAAGTTGCATATTAGGCAGGTGATCATAATGTTGTGCCTGATTGGTGTATGCACTTTATTTATTGACACAAGAAGATCCAATTAATGTTTAAACCTTGATAAATAGTTTCTCACTTTTAAAAGGACAGCTAAACTTGCCCTTGTATTGATTTATTCTAGGGACAGTGATGGATAACATGCAAACAGCAATAGCATAGTGTAATACATACAACAATAGCTTTTTCTTCTGTAAATTCATAAAACCACAGTGCCTAGAGGTTGTCTTGAGTCAAAATTACTGCATTCTGTCAGGAGCAAGGGCACAGGACTGAGAGTAATGGCCAACCTCCAACTTTGGTGCTCCTCTGCCACAGCCGATTGAATTATTTTCTTCTATAAAAGTTTAATGGGATTTCAGTCGGTTTAATATATAAAACGGGAGCAGTGAGAGTGAGGCGTTGCACCAGGCCTTTTCCTTTATAGGCTTCTCCTCGGTGTAGCATCTGAATTACAGAGACTGCAGACAAACAGCTGAGTGGACAATGTGTTTCACCGTTTGGGCTTTGATTTATTGGCTTCAGTGTCTATCATGTGGCAAATCACATTGTGGCAAAGATAAACACTCTTTAATGGGATAGCATCTCAGATAAAGAATCCTGGATGCATTACACTAAAATAGGCTAAGATTTAAACAGTTGCAACTATAAGTCTTATACCTATATCTGACCTATAAGTCTTTTTTCAAGATCATATTGTTATTTAAACATCTACAGCTCATTTGTATATACGTGGTCAATCTCACTTGTCATAAACTAATGTACTGATATATGGATTACTTCTTGTTTTAATAGTTTTTTTTGTTGTTGTTGTTGTTTTTTTTTTGTCTTTTAGCAAGTAGTAATGGCCCAAGGAAGATTATTTTTTTTGCTGTAGATCCTGAACAGCACTTGTATCTAGGATTTATTATTAAGGATTCTGTACCATTGTGAGATAGGGCTGCAAATATTAACTCCTGCCACAAGGGGTCCGTAAAGGAACATATTATTAGTTTATTGTTTTAGTGGATTCATTATTGTCATGCGATGTAAGGTCTAAGTGAAACAAAGTGTCCATGTCTGGGCACTATATCTACCACTCTCTAAATTATTATTGTCTATACTTATTGTGGTGCTTTTTCCGGGCAGTGCTTTAACATACAAGATTGCTCAAATGTGCGTGAATGAAACAAATACATACAAGATATTCTAAAATATAGTTTTACATTTTTGCCATAGATTTTGCTTATCTACCTTAAACACCTGTCTTTGAAATAGTTATCAAAAAAGTGAACATTTACTGATACATGATAAGAATTGCTCAGTGGCTAAGCAACTGCTTCATTGCCTATACTAGACCAACAGCAAAAGCAATGACAGTTCTAAGAAAAGTGCATCTCAGAAAATATTAGCAGCTATTTTCCAGCCTCCCTAATAATGAATTGACTTCCCCTACAGTTTCTTTGTCCTCTGTAGAAAGGCCTGCTTTGTATTTGCTCTTAAATTGATCTCTATTACACAGCGGGTTTTCTTAAGAACCTGCATTGTTACCAATACCGCTTCTCAATGCAAGAAAGCAGCATTGTATAACTTATTGGTTGGACTATTTGGACTTCTCAGGGTTGTCTGTAGTGATTTTTTTCCCAATTGCTTTCTTGTCTGCCTCTTCGTTTACATTCAGAAGAAGCAAGCAACTGCAAGTACCCTCCAGTCTTCTTTGTAAAAGACAAAGCCATTTTACAAGCAAAGCAAATCATACTGTACATAAAGTATTTTAATAACATAACACATTTGAACAAGACAAAGTGAAAAATGGTTGCATGTCATATCATAAACTTTGTCTTCTTCATGTGTTTAATAACACACGCTACATAAAGGTTTTTTGGTAGTACAAGAACAGTAATAGGAAAGTACTGCGATAGTGAAGAGCTAAATGTTGGTCAGCGCTGGGAAAAAGTGTGGCATTATATGGACATCACACAGAGAAGAAAATAGTTGAACGCATGTAGCTGCCTGGGACATTTTCCAGGTATAGGTAGATATCAGAGCTGTTCTTTTTGATTAATATCTTTGAAGTTGAATGGTGACACACTCGAGCATCCAGGGTGCCTGCTTAAAAGTGGCAGATGCATTAGCAGTATTTTTGTTTCATGTTTCCCTGATGGGTAGTTACTAAAATTGTGTCTAGGTTTTTTGCTATCATATTTTTTCTTGAGTGTGCTTTGGAAAGTTCTCATACTGGGTTACATTAGGTTACTACGTTTTACATCAGTATATTTATGTTCTTTAAAGGTTCAGTATTCAAAATGAAAAGTTCTGTGTGCTGAGTCTCCATAGAAACTGATGAGTGGTACATAAAGTGCAATCAGAAAAGTCTAGATCCTATTTTTGACATGCATGAGCATAAACATTTTTTTACATTCTGTATAGAAGCACGCAGAGGGCACATACCTCTGCCAAGGCATGATTGTTTCATTTTACATGAAAACAGATATCCTGATTCACAAAAACACAATTTGTTCCTTTTCTTTTGTTTTATAGAAATCTCTAACATTTTAGTTGTGTTGCTAATAAATACATTTGGCTTATTAAGAAACAGTAAGGTATCTGTTTCCTGGATTCAGACTAATTGAATAAGGTGCTAAAAGACAAAAAACCAATGCTGACAAAAACACAACATAATTGCTGGAGGTAATTATTTTGTGATTATAAATAAGTATTTTGAGCTTCCAATTAAAATCAAATAACATTTGCTTCCACCAAGAGGTACTGCAAGCATCATAACTGGCTGGTTGGGAGTTTGTTTCTATTATTCAAATGACTCACACAGTAATCTCAGAAAAAGTCATTGTGGGCCAAGGAAGAAAATACTGCAAGATAATGCAACTCAATGTAATGTATAATTCAGTGATGTATAATGGTAAAGATACCAACTCCAGCCTCAAGATGTCGGTACAAATAATTAGATTTTGTAGATTCTTTACCATTGTGAGATATAAATGCTTTGTGGCTCAATGGACAGAGCATTTACCTCTAAACTGGAATACCCCCAGCTCAAGTACAGATCATTGCGACATAGGGCCCGTGTCTTGGCGAAGGTCTACACTCCCTGAATGCTTCTGGTTTAGAGACTACTTTGTATTTTCCAGTACCCGCCCTTACAGACTATCATATTTTGAGGAGTCTGCCCACCTCTGTGTATGTGCAGTATCAGCAGGTTTTGCCTACAGCTAAAGTGGGCTATATTTAAGAGCAGACAACCATATTGGTGTATGGAGACAGATATGGTCCAATTAAAATGCTATCAGTTCGACCAGCTGCACCGACATGATCCAGTTCTTCCTTTTTTCTTGGCTGGTTTCCTTAAATTGCAGCCATCTTTCAAGCGCACCTCACAGAAAAACATGCTGAATACATTCACCCATAACAATGCAACTTTTAACAACAATATGGCACTACAAGATTTAAATAGCATACAAAACACTGAATAAATACATTTACAAACAGAGGGCTACAATTACTGTATGAATTGCATCTGCTTTTCTCATTTTGTTTGCTCAGCTGCATTTGTCACATCATTGTTTGACAGGGACAATAGACTGAAAATGACAAGATGAAAGGCCTCACAACACTTCAATATATTTAGAGATGCAACAACACACAAAGCCTGTACATATTGTAATTTCATCTGATTCCCAATCATAAAAATAACTCTATAACATGGCTATAGCGACACCTGAGTCGTAGTGTCCTTTCATTTGGCTTATCCTGGCCGCGAGCAACAACAGCAGCCCAGTGGTCACCTCCAGGCTGAAGGAGAGCCAGGCAGAGGCTAGGGACCACCCGAATGAGACATCCACGTAGGCCAGGTTCTCCGGAGCCACGACCCGCTGGAATTCCTCCATGGCCTGGTTGGAGTATCGGATGTAGATGCAGAGGCCGGATAGAGTGAAGAGACCTGAGGAGAAAGAGACAGATACAGTAATACAGTCATTTTATTCAGTGCTGTCTGGATTTTGGAAATATTATGGATAATAATATCAACAATGACACACCTCACTATTTATATATGCAGGGTACATGTTGATGAGATTCAGCTGTAGAGGTTCACTAAAAATCCATTACTGTGTTTAAAACTGGGTGTTGTAGAGGTGTGCACTATTGATTATTATATTGTATGGGCATTGAAAAATTAATGTTTAATCTTTTTAACCTCAGAGTGTAATGGTCCCAAAGTTGGCTAATTATTATAGCAAAGAGGCCTTGTTTTAGCTAGGGCTGGTTTGTTTGTTTTTTGGTTGTTTGACGTGTCAGTCTGTTAGCAAGATAACTCAAGAACTATGTTAGGATTTAAGTTGTTTATTTTTTTCATATATATTCTGTACCATTGTGGGAAAGTGATATCTAAGCTGCCAAAAAGATAATAACAGAAAAGGTACAGAAACAAGTTTTAGTGGATTTTGTACCATTGTTAAAACAAAACAAAACAAACAAAAAAACAAAAGTATTTACTCCAGAATAAGAAGATGTAAGTCCAGGTCTGGGCACCATCTTAACTAATACCAGATAGTGCTAATGCCTTGCTGGAGGCTGGAGACTTTCCAAATGCTTCTGTTGTTATTTTACAAACATTTGTTTCATATCTCTTGGAAGCAGATGCAGTCGCTGCTGGATGCTGTATAATGAAAAACTATAATTTAATATATCATTTCAAGACACAGCCAGATTTTGGAATTCATGGTCATAATCTCAATTTCTAACAAGACAGCTGGCTATAACCTGTAATAATGACAGCCAGCTTCACAATCATGTAATGCACTCAACCAGACTTCAGGAGGCAGTGTAATAATAAGCCATTAATTAGCTCATAAGATGCAATTTCACAACCTTTACATAACCATGGGATTAGATAACATAGGTTAAAGTGCCCCATTTAAATAGTGTTATTAGTTTAATCATAAAGAAATAAAAGAATTGCATGAACCCTTGTACATTTAAACGTAGTGAAAAGACTGAATCTATTTTTCACACATCTCCTATAGTTCATTAATCATCATCAGATAATTATCCCAGCGTATAGTATTTCAATACAGACAGTAGAAATGTCATGCATAACAATTATCACAGAGCATAGTTGGCAAAAAAAAAAACATATGATAGAATGTCAGCGCCCAAATCCTCGCCAGATTATCACCCCACACAGCAGTGTGTGACCTTTACTCTGTGGCACTCTGCACGGCACATGGGAGAAGGAAAGGAAACAAGTGAGGAAGGAGGAAGCAAAGGTGGCGAGTTAATCACTACTCATACAGTTTTAGGAGAGGAAGAAGTACTCAAAACTTTATAAAAAATGTAGTAGAAGTAAATCAAATGAAATGATTACCTGAGTAAAGTATGAGTACAGTTTACTACCACTACTAATCCAGTCACAAGAGGTATAATCCAGTGTACTCCTTGTGCCAGTCCCAAGCCTGAATAAATGTGTCAGGAAGGTCATCTGATGTAAAACCTATGCCAATTCACTGCACGCTAGGAGCCAGATGATTCATGACCCCAGCAAGGAAAAGACTAAAAGAAAAAGGGATTATTACTACTTTTTCTACTGCTACTACTGCTACTAGTGTTCCGAACCTTGCTTGAACCCTTGAACTATTGGCCCAGGATGTTAAAAAAAAAGTTCTTAAAGTCTAATTAAACTGGTCAAAATACTTTTTGAAATTATGTAAGGATAATGAGTTGCCCTTTTTGCAGCGTGAAGCTAGTACTTTGTTACAAGATTTAGCTTCATGTCATTTCATCACTAGCTTTTCTTTCTGTCTTTAACTACATCATTGAACTCTATAATTTTTAGCAGAACAGGACACCCAAACCCAAGAGCTAATGAGCATATTAATGTCAATGAATCATTTAAGGTTTGGATTCTCTTTCCATCTATACTGTGCCTTTATGAAATATATTCTGTAGATAGATTCAATGCCAGGATTAGGTCATACAACTGTCTGCAACCTTAGCTCACAATTTCATAAATCAATACTACACTGCTCAAAAAACTAAAGGGAACACTTAAACAACACAATGTAACTCCAAGTCAATCACACTTCTGTGAAATCAAACTGTCCACTTAGGAAGCAACACTGATTGACATCAGTTTCACTGCTGTTGTACAAATGGAACAGACAACAGGTGGAAATTATAGGCAATTGGCAAGACAACCCCAATAAAGGAGTGGTTCTGCAGGAGGTGACCACAGACCACTTCTCAGATCCTATGCTTTCTGGCTGATGTTTTGGTCACTTTTGAAAGCTGGCGGTGCTTTCACTCTAGTGGTAGCATGAGACGGAGTCTACAACCCACACAAGTGGCTCAGGTAGTGCAGCTCATCCAGGATGGAACATCAATGCAAGCTGTGGCAAGAAGGTTTGCTGTGTCTGTCAGCGTAGTGTCCAGAGCATGGAGGCGCTTCCAGGAGACAGGCCAGTACATCAGAAGACGTGGAGGAGGCCGTAGGAGGGCAACAACCCAGCAGCAGGACCGCTACCTCCTCCTTTGTGCAAGGAGGAACAGGAGGAGCACTGCCAGAGCCCTGCAAAATGATCTCCAGCAGGCCACAAATGTGCATGTGTCTGCTCAAACGGTCAGAAACAGACTCCATGAGGGTGGTATGAGGGCCCGATGTCCAGGTGGGGGTTGTGCTTACAGCCCAACACTGTGCAGGACGTTTGGCATCTGCCAGAGAACACCAAGATTGGCAAATTCGCCACTGGCGCCTTGTGCTCTTCACAGATGAAAGCAGGTTCACACTGAGCACATGTGACAGATGTGACAGAGTCTGGAGACACTGTGGAGAACGTTCTGCTGCCTGCAACATCCTCCAGCATGACCGGTTTGGCAGTGGGTCAGTAATGGTGTGGGGTGGCATTTCTTTGGGAGGGGAGCACAGCCCTCCATGTGCTCGCCAGAGGTAGCCTGACTGCCATTAGGTACCGAGATGAGATCCTCAGACCCCTTGTGAGACCATATGCTGGTGCGGTTGGCCCTGGGTTCCTCCTAATGTAAGACAATGCTAGACCTCATGTGGCTGGAGTGTGTCAGCAGTTCCTGCAAGACCAAGGCATTGATGCTATGGACTGGCCGCCCGTTCCCCAGACCTGAATACAATTGAGCACATCTGGGACATCGTGTCTCGCTCCATCCACCAACGCCACATTGCACCACAGACTGTCCAGGAGTTGGCGGATGCTTTAGTCCAGGTCTAGGAGGAGATCCCTCAGGAGACCATCCGCCACCTCATCAGGAGCATGCCCAGGCGTTGTAGGGAGGTCATACAGGCACGAGGAGGCCACACACACTACTGAGCCTCCTTTTGACTTGTTTTAAGGACATTACATCAAAGTTGGATCAGCCTGTAGTGTGTTTTTCCACTTTTTGAGTGCGACTCCAAATCCGGGTTAATAAATTTGATTTCCATTGATCATTTTTGTGTGATTTTGTTGTCAGCACATTCAACTATGTAAAGAGTATTAAGTATTTAATAAGAATATTTCATTCATTCAGTTCTAGGATGTGTTATTTTAGTGTTCCCTTTATTTTTTGAGCAGTGTATATCCTATAAGTGCAGTTGCATTTAGAACACCCTAATTATCAAGTGAAGTTAAATAAAGTGACAGACTGGATGAGCTATTGTGCAATATTTTCTGGCTTCCTGGTGCACATCCTAGCAGCCTCCATTTCCATTTCCTGTCTGTCATTCTTGCAGAAAAATTTTTCATATTTCCCATCTTTTTCTCTATCATTGTTATCAGTCAAATACAAAGCCGGCCTATCTGAAGGAATCTCTAAACCATTATAAATATTGTGCACAAAGGCGATCAAACCCTGCTCATCCGTGTGGTTTTCACCCAAAAAAAAAAGAAAAAAGAAAAAAATGTCCCTATTCTTGTGATGTGCACATTTGGTGTGAGCCTTGAAATGAGCTGTCTCTTCTGTATGACATGGGAGGTTATAGCTGTCACTGAGGTGGCCAAGTATATAATAAGCCTTTCTACTGCAGTGAGAAAATCTTGCATTTGGTTTGAACCACAACTAAAACATATTCCTGAACCATGATCAAAAGCGTTTCTAATGAAGCCATTAAGATCCAGGAGAGAACACACAAAAATGTCAATTATTTCAGAAACACACCTGCAGCTGTTTTGTCAAAGCAAAGTGTTTTTTACATTGGATTACTGTGTAACAAGTACACACACACAAAACACCATAAATAAAAGCATAATTAAATGAAATGAAACTTATCAGGTGTTGAAACTGATATTTTACAATTTAATGAAAATATTGGCACATTTTAAAAGGCAATAAAAGGCTGAAATATGTAAATTTTGTGTTTCTTGCAACCCGAAACACTGCTATTTTGTCTGGACCAGCTGTTTTTTTTCTTTTTTTCTTTTTTTTTATCTTACCATTCAACAGTTTCTATTGAAATAATTTTAAATGAACAATGTCATAGAGAAGACTATTGTGTTATTGTTTATTACAGTAAGAATTTGAAACATAAGGCTTTCTTCTTGTATGACAAAGCTATAACTTGCATTTTTGTAAACTGTGTTGGGAGACAATGACTTCTGGAAGTGTTCCTGATTCATGCAGTGATTTACAGTACAAAATTATGACCATTAACTGCTGCTCCAATACACTGAATACCAGTAATACAGACCCTGCCTCATATTCTCCTATTATACTCACTTATTGTAATCAAAGTTACCATATTAGTTGCATAATACTGTTAAATTCCCACTTTTTTTGCCCCTGTCCCGCTGCTTTGAGTGGCTGCCAACAAATTCAAAAAGAGCTATTACTTCTTAAGAAATGCTAAAATACGTACCCCAATTTGAACATAATGTGTGACATGTTGTTTATGTTTACTTTTCAAGTTGACTTCCAACTCTAAACCTTCAGTCCATTTTGTGTTTAACATTCAAACTGAAACTCAGACAGATATGTGTTTTGCTTCACTGAAATTCTACCCTATAATTATAAAAATAAGTTGTATTTCTAAACAAAGAGGCGATGCGTGGAGCTCGATAACAAAGCATTTCTGTTTATGCTTTCACCGTTTCAATTAGAGTCATGAGAAAGAGCACACTGATTATTCGGGGGGAAATTTCCTGACTACCAATCAAGGCTAGCTGCAAACTCCTCTGCAATTTGGTACCCACTCCAGCATGATCAGCAATCATCCCTAATGCTCAGATCAATATTGTTAATGATGTTCATATCTCATCAGCAACTCATGTTGGAACACTAAAACCAAAACAATAGATTGTGAAAATCTCTGAAAATAAGGCGATTATTCTGTTTATTGTTCATAAACTAAATAAATACTTGAAACTATGCTTTGAAAATTGCCCTGACTAAATCTCAAGTGACAGTGGGTGTTTTTCACAGGTAACTCCAAAGCACCTGGATGTGTACCATGTTATTTTCTCCAGCTCAAAGTGCATGATGTGTTGATGACTGACTATACAAGTCATGTATACTCTATATCACTTTGTTTTAGGCAGAGCTGCACAATATATATTTGTATTTCTATTTTTTTAATGGTTTTGTCGATTTTACTTTGAATTTTTTGGAAAGCAAAATGTTGGAAAGGGCTGTATAAATAAACGTGGACTGATAGCAGATTTGTTGTTATCACAGTGTCCGATAATCCATATCACAAGCAGCTAAACTCTGTCAGTTCACCACAGCAAATCATCTGCCTTCAAACTGATGGATTTGAATATTAATTTGGCAAAGGTTAAATTGCAGATGCCCCTCCTGAAGCAACCCTCTTCATGATTCCAGACCTGAATCCTTAATTTAGCTCTGGTTTAGCCTTGTTTTTGTCCTGTTTTAGTCCCAGTTTTGGCTTGTAAATGCAGAAAACTTTTTAAGGTGTTTTTTGCTCTTTTGCTCTATAGGTAAGCCACCAGAGCACCCCACAGAAGCTTTTTTTATTTCTGCTTTGACAAATAAGTTACAATACACACAAATGTATTTCAGAATATTCAAATATTGCAAGTTATATTGCAATATTCAATATTCAGCATTGTTATCATATATTGCCTGTTTTTTTGTTTGTTTGTTTTTTGTTTGTTTTTTTATTATTATTTGTTGGTGCATCCCTACTTTCAGGCATATTTACTCTCAGAAAAGAACAAGGATATGTGTTCGACTTACTGCAAAAGAGTATATAAGACGCTGATCCGGCCAGCAGCTTGGGACTGCAGGCCAACGAACTCACAAGCCCTACAATCCACCCGAACACCAGCAGGATCAGGCTGAGGGGCAGGAGGATGACCACCATCTTGTGCAAAGCTAGAATTCACAACAACATTTTACAATAAATCAACTAGATGTTGTACTTGTACACAGAGCCGTACACAGAGCCATGCACTTTACACTCACGCTGACTGCCTCTGTTTGCAAAAAAAAACAAAACTGCTGAGATTTAAATTGATTTGTGCCACCCGGGGAGCCATTGCTTTTCATTTCCACTGTTAGTAGAGAGGTAATAGAAATAGTGCAAAAGTAAGAGCTGTCTGTTTTGACATGCAGGATGTAATTTGAACAACAGCAAAGGCAATATCCTTCCACGGTACTTAGCTATAGTAGAAGCTATTTCTACTCTTTAGTTTGTATTAAATCAACACACGACAAGCTAATCAGGCTAAAAATCAGTGATGCTAAGTGCATGTTCTGAAGCATTTGTTTGCAACATTAAGGCTACCAATGTTTATGCATAAGGGTATAAAGTTGTTGACTGTTTACACTTTCAAAAGCATTTATAGTCATCTTGTATCAACATATACTACTGGTTTCACTATTCAGTCTAAGTGAGGCTGTCCTACAAATGCAATTTACTCAGTGTAGTGTAAACTTCTGCTTTCATTTGCTTAGTAGATAAAAATTGCATAGATGTAAATCAGAGATATCAACTGATAAATGTAGAGTACTGTGCAAAAGGTTTTTAGGAAGGCTATGAATAATGAAAGATGTATCAGTGTACAAAAATACATTACATATATTAAAATAAAGAAGAAAAATCCAAACAAGCACTTGGAGAGCGTAGACCTTTGCCAAGGCACTGGTCCTATCCCAGACCTGGCGTACGAGTGAATTTGACTGTGACTTTCACTTGGGAGCTTTGAGCCACTATAGGGCGCTGTGCTTTTGCTGCAAGGTGCAGAGGCTACATTGTGTTTGACCATGTCTATTGTTAAGCTGTG
Organism: Bostrychus sinensis; assembly: GCA_020698575.1. Classification (NCBI taxonomy): domain Eukaryota; kingdom Metazoa; phylum Chordata; class Actinopteri; order Gobiiformes; family Eleotridae; genus Bostrychus; species Bostrychus sinensis. The sequence continues at coordinate 18,607,315 of CM036253.1, read as the reverse complement.
TCCATATGCATTGTGATTATTGTGGTAAAGAATCTACTAAAACTATTCATTTGTTCTTTTAGTGAGTGAAGTTTGTATCTTTGGTCAGTTTCATAAAATGGCACAAAATCACTTACAGGGGAACAATGCAACTGTTTTAATCACACAGCTTCAGATCAGTGTGATGAATAAGGCTGGAACACACCAACCCACGGCACACAGTGAATCAGGGTGCTCCTTTGAGGCTGACACACTTCGCCCATTCAATATGTTCAATTGGCCTAAACTAGATCAAATTGTTTCCCACTATGATGGTTCAGAATACACCAAACAGATTCATATCACTGACCACACCAGATTGTGATCATTTTGTCATTAGCTTATTACTGACCTTACTTAAATGTTAATTTTTAATTTTATTAAAGCACTTTTTGTTAACATAAATGTTGATAACTCACTAAAATGTTTGCACAGTACTGTAGATGTCAACCACTGTTTTCCATAAAAAAATAGCAGTCTCTTGCAGCAGATTGCAACTTGGACATAAAGCAGATACTTTAGGTTACACAAAAATCCATAAATTATGTTTAGAGAAAATACATTAGACTGTTTTATATAACTACATTTGTGCTTGTTGTTTTGCATCATGCACTTTATGTTCACAAAACCACAATGACAACCTTGAAAACAACAACAGCGCTCATTTCTGGAGAAGTAAATTTCAGTACATTGTAAATTGTTCTGTATGTGGCAGCCTAGTGTGCACTGAAAGCTTTATCAGTCGTGACAGAGACACTCACTGAGAAGGTCCTTCTCCACATCTGACAGGTTGGACGTGTTGGCTGTGAAGGAGGGGATAACTGAGCTCTTGTTTGCTCCTGAAAATGCCACAGGAAAAGGTTACGCATATGGAAGAAAAAGCCACTTTCAGCTATGTCCTTTTTTGTCCTTTGGCAACATAAATCATAAATGTCAGACACTTTCACACTTATTTGAAGATGTAAGTCTGAGTGACACAGGTGTTTTAATGCGTGAATTACAGACGCCTAAGTGAACAGATTGGACACCTGCAGGAAGGCGATGCAGTCAGCTGCTGTGGGCTTCATTGTCCTCTACTGAATTAGTTCTCTTTCTACTTTTTGCTGCAGGATATCTCTCAGATAAGACACATATTGTAGTTCATTGTTAAAAATGTGCATTGTGGCAAATATATCTCTTGAGTTCTTCTTAAAAATCCTACTGAGAAGGCATATCCAGTATGGATAATGAAGAAAAAGGCTCCTTCTCTATCTCTTTGTTTATTCTTCAGTTTCACATGGCCAGCATTTTGCACCCCTTGTAGCCCCAAAAGAGTAGTCTACAGGCAATTACCGTGGTAGCGCAGGAACGTGATTGAGGGCCACAGTTGAGCAACAGTGTATGATCAATGTGACATACTAAACTCGAATTAATTTCTTTTTTCGTTATCCGCCTCCTATAGCCAATTCTTTACAAGACGAATTACAACAAGCTTACGTTACATTAAAATTCAAGTTCTAGTCTAAAGTTCTTGATTGCTTGTATTGATTTAAAAAATATAGCAGCCTCTTAAATGGCCTTACCTTCATTGATTCTCCAGAGTCCAGAATGTGAATTATAGTCCTCGGATGCAGTGGAGTTGGGTTTATTCACGTCAATAAGATACCAATAATCAGTCCCGATAGCCACGGCCAGAAGGCAGAAACTTAACAACCCGGTGAAGCCCGCGGTGAGGACCACAAAGCCGTACCTCATTCTCCACGGTCTGCATCCACAGTGCGCTTACTGTGGCTAAACGCTCCAGTGATGTGCCGTGCGTAAAAGCTCTCCAGCTGGATCAGTCCCCGAAGTGCAGCGTCTCCATCACAACCGCGATTAGGCACAGTGAGGGGGAAAAATAAAAGATAACGACCAACAGCTGTTCCTGTGTGAAGAGAGAGAGAGAGAAAAAAAGAGCGAGAGACGCGCTTTTCTCTCAGCAGTTTGGAAATGAATGACCGCGGCTGCAGCGCTCTTGCTTTTATCCAACGTCAATATACAGGGATGCAATAGCTAACTTCCGGTTTCTAACCACAGAATAAAACACAAAGCAGGACTTTACCCATTCCCCCCCAAAAAATAGGTCTTATTTTTATTACTACATCCGGTCTTGTTTTGCTGATAGGCACGTGGCAATTTGTGTTGAACTCCGATCACACGCACTTATTATAACTAAAGGTTTAAAAACAACACATTTTGGTACATTTTGCGATATAACTAGCCTAATAAAAAACGAATATTTTCGTAGCCTAAGGAGCCTACAGTTTAATTAATGACTCTAAAATGCCTAAAGTGAATGAATATGAGCATGAATGGTTGTCTTTCAGTTTGTCTCTGTTAGCCCACTGTCACTGTCCAGGGTTACCCTGCCTAAGGCCCATAGTTACTGGCAGGCCTTGACACTAACACCAAGCAATCGGCCAAATGCAGAGGGATTTTTGCCCAGTAGCATTAACTGTGACGAGCCACTTTGTCTGGTTGTCTTAAATATGTTTAAACAGGTCTTAAATATGTCACATGCATTTGATGCAACTACCTGAAATGCTCAAAGGCATAATGTTGTTGCTGATACAAGATCTTCTCTTACTGAGACCAAAATACTTTGCAGCATTCATGGTGGTGGTGCACTTATGAAACAAGTCTTAATTTTTCTTGAACAATGGTTTTAAAAAATGCCTAAAAAAAGTCTTAAATTTAACTTGTTGAACCCTGCAGAAATGCTGTTTTAAGTGGTACTTTTCAACAGATTTGTAAAAACAACAGATAGTTGTTCTTTATACTATATGAATCAGCATGTTAACATCTAAACAATGGATAGTGTTGAGAATATTTTTCATTTATTGTGTGACTTATGTTTTAAATGTCAAAGTGTGATATTGTTTGCAGTGTTGCTGTCCTAACAAGAGGTGAGCCAGCCAGTGTGTGCTGACGCGGGTGCAAAAAACAAGAAGTAAAACCGAGCTAGGTCATGAACTTTGGGGACATATGTCTGGTGATCAGTCGAGACACATTGAGTTAAACAGGAACCCCTCCTTTACAGCACGCACTTCTGTATCATTGCTGGGCCACGTCCTGGACTGTGCCCATATATGGGAATAAACTGAATATGTGGGTTGGGGTACAACTCTTGTATAAATATTGTCTGCTAGGGGAAGTCAGCAGTTGAACTGCCCAACATTAAGACCTGATTAGACGTAGGCCGTAGGGACAGATTCAACCCAAGAGCTCTTGTATAGTTTTCTGCGAAATAAATACTCAAAGACAATTGATTGGAGTCAGATTTTTATTTTTGATAAATCCGCATAAACGAACATGACGACAATAGCCAAAATGGCTGGTAACCTTTAAAGAACACTAGTCAGCTACCTTTAAGCTTTCTAATATTTTGGTTAGCCTATAAAATTATGTTGTTTATGTCTAAAGCTAAAGGGAAATATTTGTACATGTGTTAATACAAGAATTACAAGAATTAATGACAAGAATTTTCATTTGTTTTTAAAACAGAAATGACTCATAACTTCATTATGAAAAAAGCAATGAATTCTTAGCATGTAACAAAAAACATCTATTCAAATGGCAGGTTCTGTCTCATGTGCAATTATTGTGAGATGTTGTAATATAGACTGGAATTTGTGTGCTACAAATTAAATAAAAGCTGAGATTTTGTGTGCTTTTCTTCAGCTAAATTTGCCCTTGGGCTGAGTTGAGAGAGTAGTGTTTTGTAAAATACGACACTTAAAATAAGTGACCTGACAGCTACACAGTTTTGTCGATGAATGAATGAAATGCCAAATAACATGAGGCTGCATTTGTATCAGAAATTGCTGCTGTAATATGTGCAAGTCATTCATACTGTGAGTGAGTGTCAACCTTTCCCACTGTGGTTTTACCTCCATTCTTCCTTGTAAAACTGGCCCGACTCTGTCAAGGTGCACAGGGACCATGAGTGAGAGGCAATTTTCATGCCCTGCCACAAATTCTCTATTGTACCCAGGTCTGGACCAGTCAAGTCGGCCATCACTCCTGGACATATTGCATCCATTCCAGCACGCTCTACACGTTGGGGCCTCAGTGGTAAATGTATCTCCACAGAAAAAAAAAAGAAGAAAAAAAAAATGTGTTTAAGACTTCACTCTGCATCACGCCAGCATGGTGTAAAAGCTATTAGGTATTCTATAGGTCCAGGATGTAGTGGAAGGTCAGTCATTCATTTTTGATGACAAGCTCATAATACAAGGCACATATCAATACATTGGAATATATACAGTCACATCTGAGGTTGCATAATAATTTACTCTGTGCAAATATTTGGGCATTCGCTGGGCAGTTTGCTGATTTGAATACACGTAACTTCTCAAAAATTATTAATTGCAACACAAAACTTGTTAGATAAGAATATACAGTATAATGGATATAAGGATATATAAATTGAAGAGTTCAGTTTTATGCTATTTTCCACTCATCTTTAAAAAAAAAAAAAAATGTAATGTAATAGCAAACACAATATGATGTTCTAGCTTTACCTTGCCATTTCAGATTGAATACAAGCAGGACTCTGCAAAAGCACTGTCTAAGTTCCAGCTGTCTATGGACATGCTGGAAGTGTCTCATGCTAAAAATTTCAGTCTTTCGTTAGTGACCAGAGCTACAGGCTGACTCTGCACCAGTACACCGCTCTGCCTGACGACATGAAGCTGCAAGCTGCCAAGAAAGCATATGCCCTGCAGAGTGATGTAAAAACGACTGCTAAAAACGTGCTATGAGTAGTATATATTTTTATATTTCATGAAAAATTTCCCACGTGTGCCAAGATATGATGTAAACATGTTTAAACTGAATATTAGTTTTACTGATAACAATGGTACCGTTGAGTTATTTACAATTAAATATATATTTTACATATTGGCCAAGATGTTTCTGTTTACATTTTTTGTTTTGGTTGTAAAACTGCATCGCCAATCGTCCAATCCGAAGAGACCATTGTTTTGAGCTAGACTGCAGTATCGTTTTCAATTATATATTATAATAGAAAAAAATTATAACAAATTTCAATGGAACATTTTTGGATGTTGTAATTATTTTATATTATTTATGATAATATTTCTGTACCATTGCAAAATTTGCAAAATAGGGCCAACGATTCTACCTCCAGCCACAAACACGAAGTTAAAACCACCTAGAAACATGTGCGATCAAAAGCTTAGAACAGACTTTGGATGAAAAGTAGGCTGTGGCAAACCTGCAACAAAGCAGCCATTTTTAGAAGTCACCAAAAATGATATAATGGCCCTGCCCTAAACCCAACAGGAGGTCAGCTATGTTGGTTGAACGTTACTTTTGCAAACTTGTTGTATGGTTTTGCTCTGATAGGTTCCACGCTGAGGCAGAATCATCTAGACATATCTGGGACTGTAGTCTTTAGTTTTGAACCACAGATTAAAACGGACTATTAGCAGGTTACAAATGAAGTATACAGTGTGTTTATTTAGAACACACAACATAAACTTGTGTATATAAGATATACTCATATCCTTCAGTCGTAAGCGCTGTGAAGGCCTTTCAGTGCGGCTTACTGAAACTTTTTAAGTTTTTGTATTTTTATTTTCAACAGTATTTTCATTTATGAATGTGTACTTGTACCCTGTCTTTGACAGCCAATAAAAAAGCAATTGTGTTATTCCCTGATAATATTATTTCAGTCCACAACTAGTTGTAAATCTATTTATTGATACAATACATACATCTTTTGGGGCCAAGAAATCCATCATCACAATCTCTTAACACAATGAGCTTCTCCATTTTTGATTACCTAATGTCACTAACAAAGGCCAGCAATGCCACAGGTAGACCGCCTGTCAGTCCAGGACAGAAAATAACCAAAGACTTGTCAATTTATGCAGTTAATTGAATTGAGTCTAAAAATGCCTCCACTCTGACTTGTTGACATATCAGGCAGGAATACCGAACAATAAAGGGTGCACTGTGGTGAATTAATTACGTTTCTGAGCATATAAACTGAGCCGATGTGGCAAACAATCAACCCTGACTTATTACAACGGTATGAGGACAATTTATTCAGTGTCTGCGACAGGTGACCTCTGTGTGACATACATACTGTGACATTAAGGCCATCTGTCATGATTACACACTGGCAGAAGTCTTCATACCAGAGTAATGATGCTATTTCTGTTATATATGTTTGCACGTTTGTCTGAGAGGTGCCTGAGTTCACGTTGTATGGTTATCCGCTTTTTTTTTCAGCAAATCATCCGCCTCCATCTAACCCTATCATCTGCATCATCTTCTCACACACACCAACCAACTTCATGTCCTCTACATCTAAAATCTCCTTTTTGGTGCCCTTATAGTTATAAAAATAAAAAAATCCACATAGCAACCATGACCAGTCTATTGTTTGAACAAAGAACTATACAAGAAAAATAGCATTCTGTAGATATTCTATATGTATACTCCAGAGACATACACATTACATCAAACACAGTGTCCATCAAGCTGAATGGCCTTGGTATTTTCAAGGTAACAGTGATTTGTAAATGCAGTATCTTGGTTTTAATGCAGTTAATGGAAAGTAATTGCTTGTTTTCCGGTCCCTTTGGAAAGTAGAAATCGCCCCTCTTGAGCACAAGCTTTAATGTTGTGCTTCTGACGACGCTTTTACTGTTTTCAATTTGAAGAGTTTGTCTTTTCCTTTATACACAGCTCTCTTTAATAGAACAGAGAGTTTGTTTCAGCACTTTGATTCTCATACAGTAGAGGAGCAGTAGTCAGCAGTGCATTTAAGCTCCTGCAAGAACCTGTATGAACCAGCTTTTCACATTAGATGGAACTGTCTGGGCAATCATGCAATCACATGTGGAGGTAGTTTAAATGTACATAAATCCATGCATAAAATGTTGTAGCGAAATTAGTTCCTTTACTTTCTGTTTCTACAGCCATAGAGTGGGTTAAGTGAGCACTGCAGGATAAGCATGCTAATGATCTTTATTCAGTGGTCGTCATTGCCTTAAATGGTGCAATCAACACAACTCAGATTATTATTATATTAGTAATGTTTTTATAGTATTCTTCTACTGTCTACAATAAAAAAAATTACAAGAATCGAAAGAAGTAGTGGTGAGTGCAGTAATGTATGGTTTATGGACAGTGGCACTGAGAAAAAGACAGGAGGCAGAGCTGAAGATGTTATGGTTCTCTTCGGGAGTGACAATGATGGATGGGGTTAGGAATGAGTGTGTTATGTACAGAGGCGGGGTATTGGTAAACAGATTCTGGGGTTAGAGCTGCCAGATAGGAGGCCTTGAGGAAGAGCAAAGAGGAGATAATGAAAGAGGAACATGAAGTTGCTTGGTGTGAAAGATCAGATAGGGCTAAATGGAGGCAGGTGATTGGCTGTAGTAACCACTGAAAGGGAATAACCAAAAGAAAAAGATTCTTCTGATGAGTATCATTATTAAGTTGCAGTAACACTAGACAAATCTACTATTACAAAACACTAATACATTACATTAAATCAAAGCACAATCACTTTCCTGTATGTTTTTTTCCACTCTGCTGTACTTGTTGACAATGTTGACAAGGCAGGTCTTGTGGTGTTGAAAATTGATGTAGTTTTTGGTTTTAGAACTTAGTTTTTGGTTTCAGAACTTTCATTTCCGCTCTTTTCTGGCTCAGCTCGTCAAAGCTGACCTGATCCACAGCTTCTGTACACTGACTGCTGTGTGGTTTACCGAGTATATTTATTGTTGTCGATTCAAAGGGTCAAGTTTAAAAGATCCAAGATTGTCAACTATTCCCCAAAATGCTGTGTTTGGTCCTCTCGTCCTGATTTTGATTCATACTGAAACAGCTTAGCACAATCAATACAAGCTACATTTGTTGGCTCCAGTGCTAAGAAAACTGCTATAATACATATTTACCAGCGGATACCACAGCTCTCGAGTTTACACTAACTGACAGATGAAAACCACTAGGTCAGAAAGTTCACTTTAAACTGCTGCAGGACTGGACTACCTGCTAATTATTACACTTTGTTGATATCCGCATCTACTGGGACCATGTTTTTTTTTTTTTTTTAAATTAATCTCTAAGATCGTCTCAGTTCAGTGGTTAGTGTATAATGACCAGTGAGTTCTGCTCTGTGATTCTCAAACACAACGTCTGCCAATGCAATTACAAATTCAAACAGGAAAGCTTTGCATAATAAGTAAATGGACAGACAAAATTAGTCAGTGCTTAAAAAAAAATAGCTAACAGTGGCTGGTGAATTCAGAGCTGACCTGAATTCACAATAGATCTTTGTAGATGGACCAGAAAATTGCAATTTGTGGAGAGCGGCTGATGCCTTTTTTTCCCCCAAAATGTGGCCACTGGTGGAGTCTTAGCAGGTGCTGGTTCTGATTGCAAGGAAGTGTGCAGTGCATTCACAAATAATGGTACGCACTGCCCCCTTGTGTATCCAACTGGAAAATCTTGTCTGCCTCAAGGTTAGAGGAGCCACTTAAATGTTCCCTAACAACACAAACATAAGAAGTAGGTATTTTGTCGTTTTTTTATTGTAATTTTCCAAAACAGATCAGGAAAATGTATTTGTACCTATAAAAGAATGAATGTGTAAAGTAAGCTTAAAGACAGTGCTTTCTATGGTGATTTTCTATCATGACATAAACATATTTTGAACTATAATTATGAGCACAACAATGTTTGCCTGTAGAGATAAAAACTGTGAATTATCATGTTTGGTTACACTTTGTACACTAATAAATAATAATAATAATAATAATAATAATAATGGATTGGATTTATATTGTGCTTTACAAGCTTGACAAGTTTCTCAAAGCGCCTTACAATTTGGTCCATTATTCATTCACTCCTCAGTCACACTCGGTGGTGGTGAGCTCTGTAGCCACAGATGCCCTGGGGCAAAATATATTTTTAAACTATGCTCAATGTACAGTCATTAAACAGTGCAAAGGAAGTGTCCTAAATCATAATAAAAAACAACAACAACATTGCTCTTGCTTTAAAACCATGTATAACTATTTACAGTCAAAGGCGAACAGGCATCTTCACAAACCGTCTTTGAAATGGACTTTCTTGACTTGCAAATTACGTTAATATTTCAGACTTATATAAAAATATGTCTGTTTTTCTATTGCAGAAAGTGACCGTAGGGTATAAAGGTATAGAACATGCAGAATGATTTAAGGCCCTGGGCAGAACACCAGAGTTTATACCTGTTACTTATTCTAATGAAAAATCCTCCTCTATGGTTTATGGGGTGTCCCTGATGTTCCTTATGCCACAGTGATATTATATACATTTGTTCCGAGCTCTGTGCTTAAAATCTACAGAGTCTACTTCTTTCTGTGAAATTATTTACTTAAATTTTTTCAAAGAAAGACTGGGCATTTTATGTAAACAAAGACACCACAGGCATAACTCATTTGCCATCTTTGAATTTAGTTTGCAGAGAATGACATCAGCGACCAGCCTGCAGGACAAGTATTCAAATCTAAAGCTGCTGTTGACACAGGATCGGGTGTGGGATCCACATGAAGAGCTCGCTATTTCAGCCAAATGCAGTGTTTAAACTCTGCAAGAAGCATTTCTCATGAAGCTGTTACACTCAACTCTAAGTCCTGTATGTTACACTCTGTTCTGGTCAGTGTAGTGACCTTGACAATTAGATACACATGCAATCCTCATTCTCCAAAGTTGGCATTGTCAAACACATCTTTCTAGCATCATAACCAATAAAACGTTTTGGGCAAATGGCAGCTAGAATAGAAACAGGCAGAGAAGAGTTCACAGGTTGTACACAGGTGCACAAGTTCTTTGTTTATGCTGGTGGCAGTGGGTTCGGCAGCATGCAGTCGCTCGGATCACTCAGTACTCCCAAAGAGAAGTAACATCAATACAAGCACCATCACCCATCAGAGTACCGCCCTGGTCTCCACGCAGGTACTTCCCATTGGACCCTTTAATGGCAACTCGTCCATGTTCCACAAACTCCAGGAAAAAGTCCTCGGACTTCTCTCCATCTGAACACACCAAGCCATTGCTGGAGACGTACCAGAATTTTCCATTTGCACCTGTGACATAAACATTACAAAGAGTTACTTTTATTGATGCCTATCAACCTACCAGCCTACCTGTCATATTGCAGAAAACTCTGTATGTACAACCCAATTCAAAAAAGTTAGCACACAGATATTAGTTTGATGTCAAATGTGAATATGCAAATATTTATCTATTTATCTATATATATATATGTATATATATTTGCAACTCTTTGCAAATCTAATGAACCCATTGTTCACAATAGAACTTTGCATCCAATACATGTAATTCTAATAATGACTTTGCCTTTTTAAACCCAGTCATCTCCTGAAATGTGGCCAATTAACTCAATTTGTTGCAAAATGCCCATCTAGCTGTTTTAGTACCATGTACAATTCCAGCCTTTTGTTTCTCTGTCTCAACTTTTTTGAGGCTTTGTTGCCATCAAATTAACTTTTTTATAGGATGGTAAAATGGCTCAGTTGTAACTTTTGTTATATTGTGAAAAGATTTTGGAATGGATTTTCAAACCCTTGCATTGTTACATTTCCCACAGTGTCCCAACTTTTTTGAATGGGAGTTGCATGAATGCATGCATGCATGGACTCATTTCAAAATTATATTCATATATTAATATATATTCAAATACAAACTTTTTATGTGATATGCTCCATCACTGAAAATCAGTGAAAAGATGTCATAGACAGATCTATTTGCATCCAGAGTGTTGGAGTTCTTATGGTGACACACAAAGCCATTCTCTCCACGTAGGATCAGGATTGGGCGGTTGATAAGTTTCATCAGGAATAACTCATCATCACCTGAAACAAACTGCACCTTTAGTTTTGTGTTGGACGTGACATGGATTTGAATGTGACTAAAATCACCCACCAACTGTGTCGCTGACTGCAGACAGCTGGCCATTCTTCTTTGTGCAAACATACTTCCCGTTGCTGGCTTTGAGAGCTACTCTTTGTCCTTGCCACACTATGTCGAACATGGTGTTGACCTCGCTGGAACAAGACAGATGCACATTCAGATCAAAGTTAAGAGAAAGCAGACATAAAAGCTCCTCTATGAAGCTAAAAGAGCTACTCACACTTCAGTAGCAGTGGACTGGATCTCTCCATAGGTCACCAGAGTCCAGTAAGATCCACCGTTGGTCCTGAACATAGCCTTTTTGTTCTGCTTGTCAATTTCCATCTGAAAGGTTTCCATATCTGTCTCCACATCCTGATTGGCTGAAATGCTGACTCCTGGCAATAAAGATGGTAAACCCATCTCAGTAAGGCTTTTCTCCCAACAGAAAATAAATGCAGGTCTGCTGAGTTTGGGCTGTCATTATGTGCCTCTTGAATCTATTAGCCACATTTTAAATTCAATTTTCTTTCTTAAGATTTGCCACAGACACGGAATAGTAATGAAATAAATAATTTAAGTATTCTACATTATTGTCCAAAACAATAAAGTCTAAATCATACTTTCCATCTGCTAACATGTGATAGGTACTGCATACTTTTAGCAGATAATTCTTATCAAGTTATAAATGCCATAGTCAGCATATGCACCAAAATATAAAACAAAATTATTTTCTGTGTGACAGTTTTACATCATTATAAAGACTGTAATGACAACATCCACATGTTGTATACTGCACAATGGTTCACAATATTGGCTTTATGATGCATTAAGCCATTTGTGAGAATATAACCTCATAGATAAAACAAAATTACCTTTGAAATGCCACAACCTTTTAAGTGCCAAGATAAATGCAATTATACCACTTATAAACTCCACTTATTCATCATTACACAGTGCACTTCTTTGCAGATTTTCACCTCTTTTCTTTAGTGAGCACTTTCAACATTGCATGTTTGGCCCAAATGGTTGTTTCCTGTTATGTTCAGATTTCTTCACTTGCATCCGATCTTGTGCTATTTACCTAATCCATGGTATTACCTGTCTGTCGAAGTGTGTCAGGTGGAGCAGAATACACAGACACTTATAAGTCAACTGTGTCTGCCGCAGTTCAAATTAGGTGCCACCGAAATATCCTCCAACCTTTCTCTTAAGCCTGTTACAACCCTAATCCCCCACAGTCACCCCTCCACCCTTCCTGTTCATTCGCTTGCTGTAATTCCCTGAGTGGTGAAACGCAAATCTGCGCTGCAGGGCCCACTAAGCAGCTTTCTGTCCATTGCACCTTAAAACATTACTTAGCACTAGCCAAACACAAGAATTACAATAGGCATTGTTTGAACTAAATTAGCCAGTGCATTAGCCCATAAGTGACCTTTTCAATGCATTTTTGCATCTTGACCTGTGAAGAAAAATTTTGTTACAGTTTATTACATTATGTTCCATGCAACAGGTCATAGCTGCAAATTTGATCATATACTTTATATGAATGTCTCTCTCTCTATATATATGTGTGTGTTTTAATACAAAATATGCATTTCTCTTCTTTATAGTGTTTAAACATGACAAATTATGTTTTTATGCCTGTAAAGGTAAATACTCACTAATGTCTCTGACCACCTCGTGGTTTTCTCCCACTGGAACATTCAGAGCCACATTTCTGGCAGATAAAGCTAAAGAGCTTGTAACTACAAGGCTTAAAGACCATTGATGGTAATTGACACCTTTGGGGCTCGGCTCTGCCCCAAAGTCATTTGCACGCAGCTTAATCTTCAATGGACACACAGTGGAGATGACAAAGCCCATTACCACAAATACCTTCTTGGTGTGGTCAGCTATGATGGAGCCAGTCTGTAGTGGCACGAGTCTGCACTTAACTTTACCTTTACACGTGTTCCTTAATTATTACATTACATTATTACTATAATGTAAGTAACTCACTATTAGTAATATATGACAGTTCCACTGTATACAAGCTCATACATCTCATTTACATCAGTCCCATTTGTTTGCATGAGAAGCCAGGTCAGTTTGCTTAGTTTAAATCTGACTGAACAGGAGCCACTATATTAGCTACATAATGATTAGAAAATGGGCCTGTCATGGCTGTGTCTTACTGGAGCTGGTACAGTATGAAAATACACTTATTATTAGCAACTCAGCATGGACTCTGAGCACTATATGGTCTTTATATTGTCACTTAATGGTTTTATGGAAGCACCACATACTTGCCTTACTTTGGATATTCAAATATTATTGTTCTTGAACTGCCTCTTGCAACACAAAGTAACACTGATGCTTGGAAAAGATTTTACTACCACCAGGTCATAGTGCTTGTATGATCTAAGGTCAGATAATAAAAAAATGTATATATGTATCAAGATCAGTATTATTGCTAAGGCTATTCTAAGGCTTCTTAGATGTGGTGTAACTACCTTGTTTGACTGAAACAAATCTTTTATTGCCAGCTTGAAAAACAACTTGTGGGTGGCTCTCCTCCAGATCAAACAGCTCATCTTTCCCAGGTTTGGAACACCGTCCGGACCTCAGCGTTCCAGTGGGACCCACTGGACTCAGGTACTTCCCCTCACAGTCCTTAAAGGCCAGTTTCCCTGATTTCAGCTCCAGTGTGAAGCAGGTGCTGTTGCTGCTCTCTTTCACCAGTTTGCCATCGTTGCTGAGGAAACGGCTGTCACAGGTCTTCAGACTGTATTTGCTGTCAACATACACCAAGGTGACCAGAGAGTCCACTCCCCAGGGGATGTTGCTGTCTACGGAGATCTCTCCATCTGTGGCGGACAGATGGGCATAGCGCTTGCGTGCCACACTGAGCAGACTGGCCTGTGGGTGAAGTGCCAAGTGGACAGCCCACAGCTCTTGTTCCCCAATGGCCTGGGCAAAGCAGGAGAGGTAGTCGGCCGAGCCCCCAAAGTAGCGCTGGTACGGCTCTGACTGTATTGCCCAGCGGCCATCAGACTGGGGAACTATGAGGAATCTACAGTCTGCATCAGGTTTCTCTGCCCCACACGAGATCTTCCCGTCTTTGTCAGAGCCCAGGTATCGGCCCAGGTGGCTGCGCAGGAACACCACTTGCCCATCCTGCTCGTCCTGCTCCAATGTCCATATCTGTTTTTTCTTCATGCTGTTTCCTGAGGCATTCACTTTGAAACCGAAGGCCTCTGCTGTCAGGTAGCGGTTCTCATAGTTGATGAGGCCAAACTGTAGCTTCAAGGCCTTGTTAATTCCGTTTGTGGGCATGCTTTCCCAGGCCACACCTCAGAGCTGTAATTAAAAAGCTTTAGTACAGACAAAACCAGGCGTAATGGGGTAAAGCAGGCATGAGAGTGAAAAAAAAAATCAAATGTTTCTTGCTTTTCTCGCCTGTGCCTCTCAAGCTGTAAATTAGGTCCACTTATCTTCCTTGAAGGATTGTTTAGTGCTGCTTCCTTCTTTGTGTCACTTTCTCTCTCTCTCTCCCCAGAGGGCTATCACGGCCACATGCTCACTGTTCCTTAATGAGTTAGGATTAAATTCAGCAGGACACAGCACTTCAATCCAACAAGCCGCTCGCGTCACAAATTAGCCAACCAACCACAGCTCTCCCCTCCTCCTTCTTCCTTTCTTTGCCTATGAGGACACACTCAACACTTTTTTCATTGCCTGTTGCTTTCATATCTAGTTTTACCCACATCTCTGGCCCTGTCTTCTTCTACTTTAGGTCACCTGACTTTTACAGGTCAAACTAACTTCCTATTGTTGCTCACATATTTAGTCCAATCATCTACCTGTTGCTACTCCATCCACATACAGTATAGGATTATCCTGGCTTTGATCTGCTGGAAAATGGCCAGAGTTTACAAGTGCTTTTCGTTGTCTCCCACTGCTTCTAGGTCAAACACTGAGAACAGTGGCCAAGGCTGGTTTTAATTGAAACATATGTATAAAATCTAACCAAGTAACCAGCCAAATTAAGAGTTTAGGGGTTTATTTTAAATGTTATTACAATGCACCATACACTGCACCTGTACAAAGCTTTCTTTATGACTATATATGCACTGACCTACTTTTTCAGTGCCACACCAGTTTCATGTCCTTTTATGTCCATTTTTCTAGAAGTGTATGATCAGCCGGCTGGGAAATATTTGAATAAAACTAAATTTGAATGGGCACCTATTTGCGTTTCCTCCACCCCTGCCTTCCTCCCTTATTCTTTGTCTGATGATAAGTATAATCTCCAGAGCTGTCAAACTGTTATTTGGTGGTAATTTGACAATAGAGGACATGACTCCATGGCCTGTGACCTGTGCCACAGTGCACGCTAAGATCAGCATTTGTAAGAGCATTACCCCTCGCTGTCAGTCAGGAGGAGCCCTCCTGGTGGGTTAGGGTGAGGCCAAGGAGATTTGTTGGCTCGAAATACCATTGCCACAAATCAAAGTAATTCAAACTACCGTCAGTGTGAAATTGTTATTTCATTATATACTCAATGGAAAGACTCATAAGTGTTTTGACAATAAAAATATGAAAAATTTGGTAAATCTAATGTTAAACAGTTAGCCCAAAGTCAAACTTTGAAAATTGTTCTATACAGTAACTGTATTCATTCCTACATTTCAATATGACTTTATTTTTATATTTTTTATATAGATTATAATATAGAAATATATTAATATAAAATAATTAATATATAATTATATTAATATATAAATATAGATTATAATTTAAGGTGACCAGATTTCTAAACTAAAAAACTGGGACACTTTTCTTTTCCCACTAAAAATGGTGCATCTCACCAAGGGACAAAAAAGCTTCCAAAATCCATACAATTTTCTGTCATGTAATTAAAGTACATGGCACTTTGTTAATAAAAAAATAATGATTTAATTGATCTTGATAATAATTTTAGTGACAAAAGTCTTTGGACTTTGTGTGTGTTTTTATTAAATTAAAATTACATTTATTATTAAATGTGTTTTTATTTTCCTGTGCTTCTCTATTGCTTAAAATGGGGACTGGGACATGGTTTGTTGAAAACTGTGACATATTAGTGTTTTTACAGATAAGGGACAAGCCTTGCCGGTTAAGTAGGGACGTCTGGTCACCCTATTATAATTTCGGGGTCATATTTAGTTTGATGAGACGTCGAGGCTATTTCACTCTAAACCCATTAGGTGGCGGCATTGCCATTTTACACAGTTCTACAGTTGGTTTGTAAAAAGATGGAAATATAACGAAAGACATTAAATACTTATTCGTTACAGACGGTTCTCGTCTGGAATCTGCATGTGGTCCACGCCACGTCTGTCCAGGCACACGAAGCTACCTCAGGGGGACAGATCTGGTCAAAAAGGTGAGAAAACGGTTTCTAGGCGCCATGTTGTAGCTCAACCTGTTAAATACAAACAATTGTTCTTGAGGGTTTTTTTTCCCCCTTTATCAGCTCGGACGGATCTCAACCAGTAGGGGGCTCTGTTGACCATAAGTTAAGATACTTTCCCTTTCCTTTCAATTGTATCACAGTTGTAATGAAAATTAGCTGATCATATCTATTTTTAGAACAAATGAACATTAAAATATGAACACAAATGTTTACAAAATGTAATCAATTTATGAAGACGTATGAGTCATAATGGGCATTTTCACACTCAGTGACTATAAAACAGTATATTATATCACAACTTGTGGAAGTCACAATTAGTGAATGCTGCTGATATACAGTAGCTCTCTAATGATGGAGCTAATAATGCACTAATGAGCTTTTTCCACTCAGGACCACTTCCTATAAGCCAGTGCTTCCTGGCACTTTAAAACCACATGAGCAGTTTGACGATAGAGTCTAATGACAGGAGCCCACTGTGAAATAAATGTCCCAAGTCTACTTTTATGACTTAGTTAATTTCTTTTTCTCTCTTTGTCTCATACCACATCCTCTGCTGCAGCAAACTAACCTGCACCAACAGCTCTGCTGCAGTCCAACCTGCAACAAACATACACAGCTTAAAGAATAAAGGCAAGAAGTGTGACATTATTTCATCTCTGAATGCCTGCATGTGCACCAGTTACACAGACTGTAG
The DNA here is from genome assembly GCA_020698575.1 of Bostrychus sinensis. Taxonomy (NCBI): domain Eukaryota; kingdom Metazoa; phylum Chordata; class Actinopteri; order Gobiiformes; family Eleotridae; genus Bostrychus; species Bostrychus sinensis. Next base: position 18,590,207 of record CM036253.1, on the reverse strand, counting down.
TGTGCTCACACACAGATCAAATGGTGAGCTAAAGGGTCCCCTGAAGGCCATGAACATGGATTAATGTGCCCTTTGTCATTATTTCATTTATAACTGTCTCAGACCTTTTCAGATAAGACCATTTTTCAGGTTGCCATCCATTAGCACCTTAGACTGCATCTATTAGCCTGCCAAGCCTTCAGAGCTGCATTTAAAGGGCCAGCAGCTCGTAAAGCTAAGTAAAGCATTGTACAGCACTTTTAGAGACCAGCTAAGGTTGTCTAACAGCAAATTGAGCACAACAAAGGACTAGCGTGTCAATATTTCAAACCATAATAAAAAGGGCAGTTATCAGGACAGCACATCACAAAAAACAGACCCTAAAATTACAGTATATAAAAATAATTTTACCACAACAACATTTGTGATGAAGACATGCTCCTAAATTTGCTGAAGGTCTCAAAAACATAACCACACCCCCACTTTAACCCCTGATAGACACTCATATATCCCCTGTAAAACCAGCAGAGGGAAACGCTGGGTGAGACGTGCAATAAAAGTAAAATGCCCGCCTTGGCTGTGATTCTCCTTCCTCAGCAGCCCGGTAATCACTGACCCCGTTAATCCAGGTGTTCATTCATCTACAGGACAGTCCTCCCACCGACGTTTAAACCCTCTGAGTTTGCATGCGCCTGGCCTCCTCACTACTGCTTTATCCAGTGAAGCACCAGCCTGCCAACAATCTGAGCACGATTGGTTATACCAATGAGCTTCTGTAAATGTCAACTCTTTTGATCCTGGTGTGAAATGTCACATTTGTCTGTTTGGCTGTAGCACAGTTAGAGGTTGGCAAAATTCTTCTCCTTTGCTTTAGGCTTTTCCCTTCTGGGGTCGCTACAGCAAACCTTCTGCTTTTCAGAGAACTGTGATTTGCTTGTAGATTTGGCCTTTGCTTTTACAACAGATGCTCTTCCATTTATCCAGGCTTGGAAATGACACAAGAGTATAGTGGCTTGTGGTGGGCTATATATGAAGTGTCTAAGTTTCGAGTAAAATCTGTTTGTCTTGGATCGGTGGACAGGTGGGTGTTGGATTAACTGTCTTACCGTTTCAATGCAGGAAGATTTACTTTAGGAGACAGCTCAGCTCATGTTATTGCCATCCACTGCTCAGCGCCGTGACAGAAAGGCTAATATGAGGCCTCAGCTTCTGCCATTCTGGCAATTCTCTGTCTCTTTCAAATACAGTCAATGATCGGGTGATATCCAGTGGCAGGTGAATATGTCTGTTGGTACAAAAATAAAAAGAAAATCTTGGAAATGTTTCTTGCGTCGATCTTTGAGTGTTTTTTTTTTTTTTTTTCTAGAGTAATGTTAATTTATGTACAAACACATGTTCCAAGGGTTTTGCATGCCGGTTTGCTTACTGCATGGTTTATACAGGTTCTGCTTGAACGAGCCACCAAACAGACAATTGCATTTCTCCTCCATCGCCTTTTACAGTATTTTCACACAAAGACTTATTTACATAAGTAGAGATAGAGATCAGCTTACACAATGCTGATTCAGGAGGAGAGACAAGGAGCATGGTTGAAGGGCTCGAAGAACAATGACGCCTTAAACTGTAGGCAGAAATGTGCAGTATAATTCTTTATTAATTACAAGAAATCAATTGGAATCTGAACCCTCTTTGTTGTGCCACAGCAAAAGATTTTCTGACTGATTCTCACTCAAACAAGGCTATTATTTGTTTATTAATTTTCTTCACAGGTGGTTGGAGCCTGTCCCAGCAGCTATGGGCCTAAGATGGGATACACCCTGGATAATCACCAGTTAGTTGCAGGTTTGACACAGGCACATACACTTTCTCATTCTTTACTTTCAATATGGACAGTTTACACTGAACATTTGACTTATAGATGCATGTCTTTGGGTGGTGGGAGGAAGCCAGAGTACCCAGAGTAAGATTGTTTGAGTCTGCAAACCTCAGTCTCTTTGCTAGGAGGCAGGAAGACTTACTACTCTGCCACCCTGCACTCAAACAAAAAGACCCAACTGTGCATCATGTCTCAAAACAAAACAAGAGATACAAAGGTTTCTTGCCAGTGCTTTTTTAAAAATGAATTACGGATAAAAATACAAATACAATATCAAAATTAACATTGCATGGTACTTGGCTTAAGGTGCTTTATTTTGGTTTTGCTTGGTTACGCTAGGCTAAATTATGCAGCCATTGCCATTGTTTTGTCCCTTCTATCATTGCTCATAAGTGGTAGATTCCTACTATAGCTGGAATTAGCTCTGAAAATATTTACTGACAACCTCCAAGTGCAATGTTAAGTTAGTAAGTTAAAATCAACTAGCCTATGACTGGCACGGAGTCAAAGGTCAGATTGCATTTTGTTTGAATTTTCTGCTTTTTTTCTCCTGCTGTCTCTGTATATGACCAAAATTGCTAAGTCAATTGAACACAACATTTTTGAATGATGATAATGTCTATGGCAGTGACTTGAGGCAACAGGTGTTATGACAGTTAATGAAACTGGCGGATCCCGTGGAACAGAGGGGGCAATGTGTGGAGGAGAGGCAAGTGATAAAGAAAAGATTGGGAGCTGTTATTATGTGGTGTGACTTGAGCCAAGCTGTATATCCAGTGTCTGTCTCCATAAGCCCTGAGCACTTGCACAGAGCGCTGCCATTTGTCCTAACACACACAAACACATTGCCCTCAAAGAGACATGCCGTAGCTTGTCTGACAAATTGAGCACATTTGTTGACTGGAGAAAATTTTCATTGAGCAACTGGTTCGTCTTTGTTTTGCGTTGTATCTCATTGAGAGGTTTCCTCCCCTCTGTCTCCGTCTGTGGGTAGATTGTTTACAGCAGGAAGTGCCTGGCATCCTCTCATTTGGCATTAAGAGACCGACTTGGCTGCTACTCGTCGCCCAACATCATTCACAGTCCCAGCGCCGGCTTCAGTGTAATTCATGTGCTACTGGGAGACATCCTTACCGGAATAGAGAGCCATTTTTGTTGATTATTCCCTCTGTTTTTGATTACATTCTGGCTAGCTCTGAAGTATAGTGGGATGATTTAGCTAATATTTGGAGATGGGTTAATGGGTCCCTGTCTGGAGGCTTGTACTGGGGTCCAAAAGAGCAAGTCTGCTTCTGTTTGTAGGTAATGGTTATTTTCTGAAACAGCATGGGACATCTTCTTTGTTATTTTAGCTGACTCAGGGAATGCTAATTATTAGTTTTGAGAGGAGCATGTCTATGTTCCCACAGCCCTATGTTCTTACAGCCTTATGTTCCACTGCCCTATGTTTAGGGCTGCAACTATTATTATTAACTATTATTTTGATAATCAGTTAATCTGTCAATTATTTTTAGGATTAATTGATTATTAATTGGATAGTGAAGTTCAATTAAATGTATGATGACCCTGGTGGCCTAACAATGCCATGTGGTTAAAAATGTGTGTTTTACCATAAAAAAAAAAAAAAAAAAATGTACATACTCTTTTACAGCTTGTTTGGCTTTATTACTTTGTTTCAATTAAAACTGCATAGTTCGAATACTTATTCAACTCAGTTGTTTTTTGCAAATACTAACATGCTACTATGTTATTGCATTTTCTATGTAACACTTAACTCTTAGCAGTAGCGACCTGATCTTATTTTATTATGGAGGACATCAAAGGGTTTAGAGCTGTCTGCCTCTGTAGTCATTAAGCCCCCTCTCTCCACAGTAAATCAACAGTGTGTCGCCAACAGCTGCTCTGATCACCTATTAAAACTTCCATAATGTGCCATGCATACAGATCTGAGCAAGCTGACACTGACCAGCAGACACAGATACAGATACCTCTGATCTGGCTCCTATGGTCAGGGTAGAGAGTGGAGTGGGCAGGGTCGATGGGAAAGCCTTGTCATTTAGGACAAGGGCCTAAGGGTCTGAAACCACGCAGGAGTAGCAATTCATAGGCACATTGCACTCTACTTTTCTATCTCAAGATGGCAGGCTGTAAGATGTTATCAAGCCTTTAGCCCACTTGGTTGAAGTCCCAAAAAGATTTTTGCATAAATGCCGGTAGCAGCTGGGAATATGTTACTATCAATAGGCTGCAATTCACAGATAAAAAGTTTGATGTTAAACTAAGTCACTAATATTTTCTTGTTAAAGACGGAGAGATTACAAGAGTTGAGTTTGCAGGAAGGAGTTAACAGGCCTGGCCAGGCTGGGAAATCGTGTGGAAATCAATAGCAGTAGTAGCTAGCTGGACTTGTGTCAGTTTATACAGAAGCACTCACTCAGGAGGCCCGTCTCCATGGAGACACAAGCAGGGCATGAGACCGGCCTCAGGTGAATTCTCTGTGTGGCTCCGACAGCTGAATTGGTCCATTTAGGTTTCATTTTCTTTCTTGTCTACATCTTTCTAGGTTTCTCTTTCTCCCCCACCGCTCAGCAGCAGGACCCCGGCCTGACTTTTCTATCTGCTTCTTTCACTCACTCTCTTTGTGTTTCTCTCCTGCTGACAAGTGGCAGGCCAAAACTCCACAGAAGATACAAGGTGAAATTGGGTGTCTGTACATAACCAGCGTCACAGGTTTTTCAGGGGATAGATGCTGATTTTCCTCTGCTAAGGTTCCCAACATGTTTGTCAACTGATCTCACGTGTGGCTCATACATACTGTTCACTTTTAATATCTTTTCCTCCTGACTTCACCTCAGTCTATCTTCTTTCAATCACTTTTGCAAATCATTTCCAGCCTCTCATGTCTTCATTACACAGCCCATATATAGATATTGTTCACTGCTTTTCATCACAAGGTACGTTGTGTGCTTTGAGTTTATTTCAAATTTAGCACAACCAATCCCAGTATATTTGTTTGAAGAAAATGAGAGATGTCTCCAAAACGTCTGATCAAAGCTGGGCTTTAGATGCCTAGGGGCTTCAACTCATTTTGATAAGTGCCAGTTATGGAGCTTATGACTCCCTGGTATCTAAGCAGAATGTATATTTTTAAGTAGGATATAAATGAGGAGGAGAGCCATCTAGTAAAAGGATGTAGATGCTGCAGGTCTGAAAGGGCACTGCTTATTTACCCAGTAAAGACTGGCACTTTTATACACACACACCAGCATGTGTTACTGTATACTCTTTGTCTCAGTGCAATACTTGGGTGCCATTTCAAGATGATATACTTTTTTACAGTAAGGGTGAACACCCTGCTGAGGTCCACTGCATTGGTTAAATTGTTTTGATCCTATGTATTTATAAAACCAACAGTTCAAAGATTCACTTCAGCTAGAGAGAAAAAAACATTTCAGACCATTTCACACTTGTTGTCCTGTACATTAAATTTCATCTTGATTCTTTAAATAAAGATAGATTTTTAAATTTTGAAACTTAAATGTAAAATGATCCATGACCAGTAATCTTGTGGTCCAGACCAACAGGAAAACACCATTTTTTGAGCAGCTCTTAAAATGATGAGGCTGTAAAAAAAAGAGCCTACACTGTATGTCCAGAGAGTCGAGTCATCACAATTTAAAGATTTACACATAACAGATGCCAGCTCACATTTAGCCCTTTTAGGGGAAGCACACAAACTCACTTTGCACTGACCCATGCTGCGGCTATTGTATAGTGATAAATGGAGTGTCTCCTGTCCCTCTTGCCACAGGGCCTTGCAGCTCCACTGGGAGCTCAGCGATGCTTGGTGGCCTTTCTCCTGGTTTCCTGTCTCCTGACTCAGCAGCAGCTGTGCACAACGGCAGGAAAAAGATAGAGGATAAAAATAATGCACTGGAGATTTATGATGGACTGTGACCAATCTGCAACATGGCATCCTCCTTTTTACCCATTGTGTAGGGAGATTTGGACTTTTCTAGACTTTTCAGATCTTAGGATTAATTTTCAAGACCTTAGGTCTCACCTCAGGAGTAAATGCTTTCTTATTGGCTTGTCATATTGTATTAGTGGTGGAAACACATGCGCTAGAAATTGTTCTTTGGTGTCTCTTATCACATGCACTGGTCCAACGCTTGTCTTAACAACGTTTCACTAAAAAGGCTTATTTGTCTAGATTCACTGGCCAAATGCTGCAAAGTAATCACAATGTGATTAATACAGGATCCTATATGGACATATTAAATCAGGTGAACATGGTGACTGTGCCCTGGCTGTCTGCCTCTGTACATGTTCTGAAGGACACAGAGCAGCAGTGACAGTTGTGCCAGTAGAGCCAGTGGAGCCAGGCACTCGTCATGGTGCAGGGCTGTCACACAGCGGCGTGGCAGCACTGTGCACTGTGTGTTAACACGACTGTTCCCCTCATAATGGAACAGCTGTTTGGTGCGCGCTGCGCCACAGAGCTGTAGCACAGAGTAAATAGAAGAGAAGAGCAATGTAAACAGAGATGGGATGGTGAAAGCTGCTTCCCTGCTACCGGGGAAGAGGTAAACACCCCAGAGAACCAGAGTGAGGGCTTATCGACACAGGAATGCACAAACAGCACTACAAGCAGGAAGGGGAAGAAAAATGGGGCTATTGTGGAGAGTCATACTTTGGCCCAGCCTAAATTCACACACAAAACCTAAATCCACAAAACAAAGGAGTATAAAATGCTAAAAAAAAATTTAAATCTTTGGTGAACTATGTTGAATAGCTACTAAAAGCTATGAAATGGACTGCCACTGGGCTACATTCCCATCAAATATATTCACTCAATCTATCCATTTCGCAGTGGGAGGTACTAATGCACAGTGGACATAATACCTATTTGTCAGCATTCTCCCAGTTTGGGGAAGCAAAGAGGAGAAACAGGTCTGTTATTAGGTTGCAGAGTTTAGTTTAGGTGTTGCTGTTGCTCTAACCTGTCTCCAAACTACATGCACTGGTATTGTTTATTTTACCTTAAAATTGTATAGGAATATTGTCCACCAGTATTATAAACCAATGGAGCCTAAATATATCATTAGCATATATACAAATGCCACAAGCTAACCCACAAACACAAATATGAGTATTTATGAGTCATTGCATTGTCATGCCAACAGCATGTATGAGTTTGTTGGCGACATATGTAGCAAGAAGCAACAGTAATCCTGTGTAATGCTGTGGAAAGCTCTTTTAGCATAGCTGACACAGAATCTTTACAAGCCACTAATAATGAGCAACAGAGAGCTGGATTAGGGCTTGTCAGGCTGGATACAGGCCACAAGAAGTGGCACATGGCACAGGAAGTGATCCGGAAGTGTGTGGCACGTGTGTCTTTGTATTGCAGGAGTCTGATTTAGTCCGGGACATCCCTACAGGAAAATGTTTTAGTCAACAGCACTCTGCTGTTTAGAACAGCAGTAGAGATTCTGAAGTTCAGGTCAATGAGAAACCTGATGGAGATACCCATGTACCACCAAACATGTGAAATTTTATTGACCTAGTAAAAAATATACATATTTTTCAATAATACTGCTAGTTTCGAGTTGAGTCGGGGGAAGTCCTTGGTGACCCCGTTACCTCTCACGCACATGGAAAGGGGCACATTCCATGATCACGGTCATTTTGCGCCCCCACAGAGCACCAATGCCCTTGCACAAGTAGAGAATGTCTGAATGATGTGTTTGTCTCTCCCAGTGCCTTGTTAAGACCCAGGAGCTCACCTCAGCCCCACACACACTCACACATGGCGGGCTTGCTGTCCCTCGCTCGACCTCCTCACAGTCAAAGGCCAGACAGGGTCAAGCAGAGGGCCAGACATTTATGATGTGTAGATATTTGTGCAGGAAAGCATTCCTCGTGTTGACAATGAGCAACATGGTCTGGATGCTGAGCGAGCGAAAGCAGACATGTTCTGAAAAGGCATACGGCTCTGTGCTCAGTGACATGTAACACTGTCCAGGTTGTAGACTCCACACAAGTACGGAGAGACTTGAGCCTGATTTCCCTTTATCATCTTTTTAAAATCTGGTCATATCTATTTGTGTGTACTTCTAAATAAATTGTTGCCAGCCTTTGGTACTTGTATAAAGTGGTAGATTTATTTTTTATTTTTTTTTATTTTTGAGTATTAAAGAATGTACTCCATTACAACATTGTCTTGTAATGTTCTTATTTTTGTAGTAAATCAAAAATCACCTATTGTAGTTTTAATTTAAATGTAGATGACATGTCCACTTTTTCTCCACAGATTTTGTCCACTACAATTGTGTTCCATTAGCTCCATGTTGACCCTTGATGCAATGTCAGGCGCAGAGGTAATGAAGCAGAACTTTTTCAAACATAAACAAACCCAGACACACCCATACAGTCCACAGTCTGTCCCCAGCTCTAACCCTGGTGTTGGTGATGCAGGAAGGACCAAGGCTCGGACATGGGGCGCTGGCCACAGTCAACACAGAGTTTGTGGTGGAAAACAGCAATGTTTGTGTTCACTGGAGCACTGCTGGAGATGACTGATATGCCCATTAACTTCGGGCCGGGCATTAGCATGAGGGGTGGTGCAAAAAGACCCCAGGGCCAGCAGTGCAAGGTCACTGACCCAGATTGGGACATCCTTCAGGCTCAGACAGTGGTTTTATTAAATTGGGTTAATGTTAATTCTGATGAGCACAGACACACAGGCTGTGTGCAACTATGTGCAATGAGGAAAATTAACTGTCCTACAAGAAATGTTCCAGATGTTTCTTCCACTAGAGGGCGCCATACATTTCTTACTATTTATTGGAGGTACAAAATCTCAAACACAGATTAATAATCATTTTTGTCTATTTTAGATGGTTATTTATTACTTGCAGATCTATAACATAGATTAAATGGTTTCTTTATTTTGCTTTATGGTTTTAAAAGTAAAGATCTGTGCAATTAAGAGCTACTTGAATCAGTACTTTGCTCATTGTATGTATGTGTAGTATGATTGACCACTAAACCCTTGGCCTATGATGTGATGAGACAGGCTTGCACATATGACAGCAGTTAGCAGACATTTTCAGCCTGTGCTTTGAGGTACTTTCCAAATTAATCTGAGTGACCACAAGATTACAAAAAGCAGAACAAAGAAGTAAAATAATGCCATTTGATATGTGATCTGATCTGCTGCTAATCTCTTTGGTCACTTAACATAAGACTTGAACAGGAAGGAAATGACAAAATGGATGATGATCAACTGCTATGATCAAATTTATTTTATCGGTTCAATTGCCAATGTGGTTGATGTCCTATATAATACAGCACTCATGTTTTTTTAAAACTACCATGTCTATTTATGTGTATTTAAATCTTGGTCAGATTGGTATTGTAGAGGTTATTTTGTTCTCTGTGGTTTAATAAAATCAGAAACCAAGCTTTAAAGTGAGGTTTTAATTTGACTTAGTCTACACTTTCTCAGTCTCTATGCACAAAAAAAGCATAAATTTATTCAACTTCTTCCTATTATTCCCATTAGGTGTCAAGGACGTCTGGAGGAAATTTGAGAAGAGTGTTAACCACTCTGCCACTGCACACACCAAAAATATACAATAGAGTCATGTTTCTGGAAAACAATGTTTTAGGCACTTAACCCTCCAATGGGATGACTCTAAATGAAAAGAGCAGTAAAATCACAAACCACAACAGTAAAATTCACTCACAGAGAATGCGGATGAGAAGAATCCAGTGTTGTTTTATTTCTTTTCATTAGATGGTCCCTAAAAGACCACATTTATTTAAGAAATGCAAATATGACATCACACCAAGAAAAAACAATGTCACATTCTGATAAAGCGCTCTTGGCATGAACAAACAGCAACAAGGACAATAAATAAAATGTTGGCCAACATAATAAACATTTATGAACAAAGAATACTCCAGGTTGCATATTAAACAGAAACAATAAAACAAAAAAACAGACAAAATGTACTTGGCACAAATGAAATACATTTAGGTCATTTTCAGATTGAGTGAAGCTAGTCTGTCCATTGCTTGGTGCATCTGATTGTCCTTCACAGTTAGCGTTTGAGTGTGCGTGTACTGTACAAATAGACACTGATGACTGAAAGAGATTCAGTACTAAACCTCATTGTAGCCCCTGTCAGTACCATGACCTTCATAGTTAACACTTCATGTGGTCTTTGTTTTTAACACAAAAAGAGGCACGTGCGAAACCATGGTCACAATGAAACACAGATTTAGGCATAACATTATGACCACCTGCCTAATATTAATGATCATAATGTCTAGCCATCACAATTTTGCCCTTGTCAAACTCCCTCAAATGACAGTAGTCATAATGTTATGCCTGATCAGTGTGTGAACAATACTCTATAGGTTAGCAGTTATTGTGATTTTATTTAAAACAGGTGCTTGACTTTTGTTCATTTAAATAATTCAATATAAAGACAATAATTAAAGACACTTTGGTATTTTCAGGTCACAATGTGCTGAACTATGCATTCATACAAGTAAAGCACATTTATCACAATTTCATGTAAAAAGACCCAGTTGATTTGTGTGTACATGACTATAGTGATGTCAAGACTCTCATCTCACACAAAAAGATACTCTAATAATTCATATTAAATCATTTTTTGACCCGTGATCGCAGTCCATTGGGATCTGCTTTTGCAACAATGACAAAAAAGAAAAATACATAAATAAAATAAAAGGTGTTTTAAAAATAAAAATAAGTAACAGAACATCTCTATAAAAAGCCACGTGACAGTTTTTTTTTTTAAACAGGGAAACTCATCTCTCCTGGAAAGTGAGTTTGGGCCTGTTCTACACTAAATCCTTCTGTCCTTGTGCTCTGTCTGTCTCTGTCTCAGCAGGGCGAATGCAGTGCAACACCTTCAATCCTGACTTCTGAAAGCAAACGAGAAACACAACATATTCTACACCAATAGAAAAATAAATCAAACATGGAAAGTTACATCTCATATATACAATAGACTCATATATAAAATAGCATTTTTCTGTACATATAGACAACAGACAACGTTTCAATTACTCAACTGTACAATGTAGACCTGAACACTTAAGACAGGCAAGAGGTACTGAAGTGTATGGCTTGATTGAGAAAGTATTTACAAATATCTTTACATGGGTTCATCTTCCCTGGAATGATGCTGTCCTCTTCTCATTCCACCTTAAATATTGGTCCCATGGTACTTTGCCATGTAATAAATCACCAAAGGAGTCCAGTTATGGATCATCTAAATACAATCTAGACATTGTTTAACCAGTGAAGAAAAGTTGCGGAAATATTTTACACAACAGTCTCCAGTGTGGAACTTCAGTCACTTTGGTTTTGACCTTCTTGACCCTAGATGCCAGAAAACCAAAATTAATTAAACAAGGTGTCATCCAAGGAAGTCAGTTCAGTAGTGTTAGTGTTCAGCACAGTATAGGAACTCCATCAGCGGTGACGAGCTGACCAGTGGTGGGGTCGTAGGTCCCGGCCAGGTAGTACAGGTCGGAGGAGGAGCTACTGTTGGGCTTCTGGTTATGAGTCAGACACTCGTACTCCTCTCTGCTCACTACCTGGCATTTGTGAGAGATTGTCTGGACGTCATTTTCGTCCTCATGGCAAGACTGGTACAGGGCATGCTGGGAAGAGAAAAGAGCAGGATTTAGAGGGCTTGTCAGAAGGACTATATGTTCTTTTTTATATCAGGAATCTTTTTTCCTTTTGGCTTTCAAATCACCTGTTACCTAGTGTCCAGTTATTAGGTTTTTATGCCAGTTGCCCATTCTTACACAAACCTCGATATTTATCTGCACCGATACAAAGATAGTATTATAATATTTTATGCTTCTGGATAACATATTTTTATTTGTATTTGGCAAAATGCTGAAAATAAAAATAACATTGAATCTTTGTTTATTTAAAAAATATATATAGTTTGAGTTTTTCATGACACATCAATGCAGTATATTTATTTCCAATAGATTACTGTGTATGTACCTCTGTTCTTTTATTTGTTTTCTAGCCTTTCTGGCTTTTTTTGACAGTCATAGTCAAACAGGAAAACTGGGGAAAGAGTAATGATATGGGACAAACTAGCCCAAGGCAAGAATCAAATCCAGGCTGTTCAGGTGTGTGGTATGTGCTCTACCAGGTGAGCCACTGTGGCACCTCTGAACCTATGTTTTTTAATATAACGTGTCATGCAGCTCACCTTGCCATTTTGAAGCCTCTTGCCGAGCTTGGTTTCTTCCGGATGGTAGAACCACTTCACCTTGACTACCATGCTGCAGGTCCAGGACTCCCAGAAGCTCTCGATGCGACCTACATAGGGGAGGTTGGGACGTCCAGCTGAGAGGAACACAGCACAATCTCCCACTCTTACTGTCTCTCTGCCTCGTACAATGGCCTTATAGAAAAGCTTCCTGGCTTTGCCCTTAAGACCTCTCCTCTGTGGAAAACCAAACACTTTGACTAATCTTTCTCTCTATCAACATTAATGTAATTTTCCTATGCTAATCTTACTGTTGTTAGCTCACCTGCGTTGGGTTTCCTGACCACCTCCACATTTGTCGTCCTGCAAGAAAGCCAGACATCTTAGGCCTTGGAATGAATGAGTTCTCGTCTGTTAGCATCCTGGGTTTCTTCATATCTTTTGATGGTTTAGTCACAGAGTTACTGCAGTCCTTTCTCTTGAGTGACTTGCTGTGTGGGATGTGGTCAGTTGGGCCTCTGTTAGCATTGGAAGCAGCTACAGCTTTAGCTACAAAGGAGTGCTGGTGAGACCTGGAGGAAGTGGAGGGCTCGGCGGTTTGTACAAGTCTTTGGCGGGACGACAGACAGCTCTGTAACATCAGTGCAGAACTGTCCTCATCTTCTGAGCTGTAGGACGAGTCGTTGTCAGATGAACAGAGGCTGGAGCTGGACAAGGAACCCGATGAGGAGGAGCTAGAAGAACCAGAGGAAGACGAAGAGACAGATAGTCGGGATAGGAAGCGCCCACCTGCTCTAAGGCCTCTAGCCAACAGCGCAGCCCTCCTTCGCTCCTCTTCCTCTTCATAATCAGAGTAGGAACTGTGGCACTCTCGGTGAGAACTGAAGCCCAGGTCACCATAATCCCCCAGGCCAAGAGATGGGGATGGCTTCCTTTGGGTTGTGGACCCTTTTAGAAGGAGTTCTACTTTGTTGGTGCCTCCTTTCTTATTGTCTTTGACCAGCAGAACTGGATGTGAGTAAGCCTCTGTTCTGGGCGTACCACTCACACTAGATGATGCCCCACGCAGCAGAAGAGCCTTGCTGTTCTTTGTTTTAGGTGAAGTCACTCCTTCATGGTCTAACTTAACCAGGAACTCATTTCCAGACTTCCTACTGTGGGACATAACATGCTCCTCTGGCCTGCGTTTTTGACCATAAAGCCCATCTTTTCGTCCCAAAGATAGCCCAGATCCAGGTCTAGTGTGTGGAGTGCAGAAGGATGAGTAGCCGTTCGCAATGCTGCTGAAGGAGTCTACCTCAAAGGAGCTGCTGCTGAACAGGCCTTTGGATGGGGCTGAGGACAAAGGCTGGACTGGAGGTGAGGGGAACAGGTCACACATCCTCTTCCTGCTGGACACCACTGGCCAACCCAGAAACATTAGAGGAATTTTTATTCTCAGCCTGCTGCTGGAGCTGCATTTGCTTCTTCCCAGAACCCTTTGGTCTCCCTAAAATAACAACAAAACCACATGAACATTTTTAGTTTGTAGAAACAAATATTTTAATTTGTGAAGATCATTTAAGAGAAAAATTCAAACCTGGTCTTCTTTTGTTGACCGTTTGGCTGTTGTTTATAGAGGCACTGTTCAGTCTGTCAGAAGGTCTCTCACTGATGGGGGCCTGCTCCAGATTTGAACTCCTTTTGGATGTTGTCACATTAGGAAGAAGGGCCGGAGGCGACTCTCCACCTAAAGACAGAAAAAACAGAATATTAATTAATTATGTCACTACTGTAAGTGGCACTAAGACAATGGTCTAGTTATTGAGATAAGGCGCTTACAGTGGATCTGATATCCTGGTGGGAGAAGCCGGATGTTTTGAAGAGAAATTTTTCCCCTGTCTCCATCATCAAACTCCACCATGACTCCTGGTTTGGCCTCATCAGAACCACCTTTAAATAACAACAGATGTAAACACGTGCTTAAACAACAGAAGAATACAAACGCACACAAACAGGTGTCTGACCTCTGCGGACGTAGCCTGGGTATAGGCAGCGAGAGCGTTCACTCCAGTAGGCACACACCCTGGTTCCCTCTGTAAGCACAGCCTCTGACTCTGGACGCACATCCAGGACCTACAGGTTCAACCAAAACATCATCAAGATTCATTACAGGGAGCACAAAAACACACAAACAGACATGTGTGCATATACACACGCACACACTCCTATCAAGTGCGCGAGAGCAATGAGGCATTGTGCAGGAGCAACCACTGTGCCACGTTTCCAAGCGGCACTTATCTCATGCCAATGTGCCAGTCAGGCCTGAAAAGAGCGGAAGCCATGATGCAGTAAATCCTGACTTGCTGAGTAATACTAAAGAGGCCCTGAATAGCGGGCTTGTGATTGCAGGTTGCCAGATCCTCCCTCCAACAATGAAGGCAGCCCCAGCATCCGCCGCTCACTGGGGGCTCTTTCAGGTTGCTTTCATTTACTGTTGCCATGGCGAGGGTTCTTTGACTGATGAGGTGTGGATGTATGTGTGTTAAAGAGCCGGCATGTGTGTGTTTTTGTGGAGAGAGAAGGAGGTGTCACAGGCTAATAAACATTTGTTGGACAAATGTACGGACAAAAAAGGTGGAACTATAAATTGATAATACTGAAGCCATAAAGTACATACAACATGTTTTAAGCCACTACAGTCTTGAAAGTGAATGGCCACCCCACTGCCGGTCCCAAGCCCCTTGTGTCGGTCCCAAGCTTGGCAAAATGTGTGAATCAGATAGAAAGAAAAAACTCCCTCTCAGCTGCTACCTTTCAGTCAGGAGTCTCCACAGTAGATCATTGCCATGGGTATTTTGGCAGACTTTGACGCCCAGTGCACATTCCTACCCCATGAGGGAATCAAACTCCAAACCTGTGTATTTTATTTAATCATTGCTTAGTGAGTGGGTAGCCCCACTTGGTGAAGTGGTGAGGATGCCTGCCTGTGTCAACCCCCGAGGGAAGCACTATAAGAAATTGTTTGTAGAATCACAAAAAATATCTTCTTCCTTGGACAATGGAGCCAGTTGAGCTGACCTTCAGGTTTGGGTTTAGTTTACAGATAAACACCCTCTATAGGTATGCTGAGTTAGTTTGCTTGACCTGACAGTACTTAGTATAAGGACCAGGACTCTCTCAGGAAGTAGAGCAAAAGTCACCTATAGGAATTGGAAACACTGTTATTGATACTACAAGGAGAATGAAAATAAATGTCCACCAAATTAAAGTTAAAAGTTCTATATGCTTTTACTTTTACTGGTCATTAGGCTACTGTGTCATTATGATGCACACAGTAGGGGCATAAAGTTGACGTCATTTTAAAAAATATTTAAACTAAGAATGGATCCAGGTATTAGCGGGATTATCCCATCCACACAAAGAGCTGGTTTTAACGGACATTTACACAAACCCTCCTGCCTCCATCTGTTCATATTCACTTAAGAGGTTTACATGGCCTTGATGACCTCAGTAGACAGTCAAGGGATGTTGAAGGAGAGAAAGCAGCACCAAGCCATAAACGGTGTAAAGTGAATGATGAACATGAAGCCCAGATAGTTGTTTAATGCAGCGGCTTGAACTTACGGCTTCCTGTAGCAGTTGCTCCAATGAATAGATCCTTGGTCGATTTCCTCGTTCACCATCGATCAAAATGCTAAAGCTAAGGAAAAAGAGCACAGACAAGTATTTTCAGATTTTAGTATCACGATTGTGTTTCTGTCATACATGACTCCCACTCTGTATTGATATTTCAAGCCAGGTGTGTGGGAATATTATGTAAGTAGAAAAAAATAAAAGGATCAAAAATAGGGAACGTTTTGTAATGCTTTATAGCTTGTCCCTAGATTATTTTCAAATGTTGGCAATACATGAAAGTACTGTGCTAAAGTTTTAGGCAGGTGTAAAAAACTAAAGTGCTTTAATAAATAAAGCATTTTTGTGTGGATCCAGACCACTGTTTAGATTGGTGAGAGTTTTAAGGGATTCTGTACTATTTTGAGATATGGCCTAAAGATACTAACTTCACTCACTAAAAGAACTAATGATTAGTGTTAGTATATTCTTTGCCATTGTGAGATAAAGTGTAAGGGTTTTGTGGCTCAATGTAAAGAGCATTTACACTTGAACTTGAAAATATTCGAGTTTGAGCACATGCCTGGGCACTATATATTTGCCATTGTGAGATAGGACCAGTGTCTTGGCAGAGGTATACCCTCTCTAAATGCCTTTAGTTGTTTGGCATTTTTTGGTAATACTTTGTATTTTTGTACAGTGATACACCTTTCTTTGTTCATAGCCTTTCCTAAAGATACTATAAGCACTATGCACTTGTACTGGTTTGAAGACGGTACTGCAGTCTAAATCAAAACAAAGGTCTGTGGGTTGACAGTCTTTCTGCTTTTCTGAATGGACAATCAGCAATATAGTTTTAGAACCAAAACAAAAAATGTAAACAAAACAACTCGGCCATTATGTAAAACATATTTTTATTTGTTAGTAAATCAACTGTATCATTGTTATCAGTAAAATGGATATTTGTTTTAAACAAGTTTATATTATATCTTGACACACGTGGGTTTTATGAAATCTAAAAAATATATGCTGCTTATAGTACCTTTAAAAACCTGTACAGAAATGTGTATCTGCAAATGCACACACTTACATATCTGGCAAATCCAGTGTGTGGACCTTTGCAGCATACAGAAGCTCATCCTCTTTTGAGATCAGCACCTTCAGTCCTTCCGTTAACATGTTTTTGGTCAGCACACAATTTGGAACTGCAAAACGAGAAACTAAAATTTCATAATTTAGCTAAATCCGCAATCTGGACATAGTTTTTGTGGCCACTTTTTACCTTCAGGGCTCTTGTTATACAAATGGCTACATTCCTCCTCTTCTTCTGAGAAACTGCCTCCATCCATCTGAAAGCCCTCATCAGCTGCGAAGCTCTCCAACAGCCGACTCACAGCGTGTCCCTTTGGCTGCCGAACATGACAGAAGGGAGGGACACAAACATCGATGAAGGCAAGAGCTGATAAAAAAACATAAACATGCATCTCGAATGTGTGAGAGTAGAATAATTTTTTAGCAAAGTATCTGTGAACAACAGGGGGCCTTATAGAGCCTGTACCATCGCTTATCAGTAGCCACTTTCTAGCATTTGTGGATTTGTATCACAGCAGAAGGTGTGAGCCAACCTGCTTCCCACATCTCCTCTGCTAAGACAACACAGCGGGGGGTTGAACGGTGAGCAATGTGCTCATGTGTATTTTAAAAGTTTTACTGTAAATCTGCATTTAAAAAAAAAAAAAAAAAAAAAAAAGATATATATATATATATATATAAATAAATAAAAGATAGACAGCACTGAATTAATTAGGCACAATGAGAATCTACAGCTACCTCATGGTTCTTGCTTCTTCGGTTTCTTCCCTCATCGCTCTGTGGAGATGGAGCCCTAGCTGACCAGCAGCTTCTTCTCTGTTGGGTAAACACAATTGTGTGTCAACATTATTTGATCAAATCTGTCATTCATTTTACACCAATCAGGCATAACATTATGACCACTGACAGGTGAAGTGAATAACACAGAGTTTCTCTTTATTGTGGTTATTAGGTGGGATATTATAGGCATACAACATTTTGTCCTTAAAGTTGATGTGTGCATGAAAAATGGGCAAGCATAAGGGTTTGAGTGAGCTTGACAAGAGCCAAATTGTGATGGCTTGGCTAATCGGAGCAAGTCCAAAATTGCAGCTCTTGTGGGGTGCTCCTGGTCTGCAGTGGTTAGTATCAGGTTAAGCATGTGAAGAGGAAAGGCTTCCCCATGTGGTCCAATCCAACAAATGAGCTACTGTAGCTCAAAGAAGTTAATGCTGGTTCTGATAGAAAGGTGTCAGAATACACAGCGCTTTGCAGCCTGTTGCATATGAAGCTGCATATTAGACAGGTGGTTATAATGTTCTGCCTCATTTGTGTATGTGTTTATTTTTAATATCCTACCTTGTTGATTGCACCTCTTAACATAGTGTTCTTGCGAGTTGCCCTCTTGAGCCTCTCAGTGGTGGTTGTGAAAGTGGCCAGTCCCATGCTTCTCCTGTACCGGCTGCCTCTAGTGCCGAGGCTGCCCCAGCGAGGCTCCTTAGACTTAGACCCAGTCCGATAATCTTCATGGCGGTTTTTTGTTGCAGTGGACAGTCTCAGCTTAGACTGTGGTTTCTTCTTCACTTTGACCTCACCCTCCACTCCAGACAGACTGTGAGAGCCTAAGCAGTTGAAGTAGAGAAACAGATTCAGGCCAAGCTAACAAGCCAAAAGGAGAAATGTAAACCAGATGCTTTCCCATCAAGATATGGGGCCAGTTTTGTTGACTTGTAAATCATTTTCAAAGCAGTGTCTTACCATAAAGCTCCTGTCTCTGCTTTTTGTTCCTGGCTTTCTGATTAGCTTCCAGTTTTACAACAGATGACGGACTTGGACCTGTCACAGAGGAGCCAGAAAGTAGATCTCTGCGCTGGGGCTGTGTCTTTAAGTCTTGACCTTCATCACTGTCATAACTGCCGTCTTCCTCTTCCTCATCTATTAGAGGTGACAAACATAACAGATAAAACTGATCAGCCTCTACCCCTCAAGTCATTACAACTAAGCAAAGTCCATACCCTCCATCAAGTTGCAAGCACATCATTAGCATTTAGGTAAAGAGTCAAACTGTTCATTGAAGTGATAAATAGGGTGCTTTTTGTTCTTTGGAATTTCCTGGTGTGAACTCATTTGTTTCAAAAACAGTGTGTAACATGCTGGGGTACTGAGTAGGTGGAACTGTTTATATCAACTCACTTTCTCTCAAGCCCCTTAATAACCCAGCTCACTAGTCTCCAGAACTGTCAAAATCTCTCACAGGCAAGTGTCCACATCCAACGTCCAAAGAAAAACTATGTCAAGTAAGGTTGGCAAGTAATGCACAGAAAGAGATCTTCAGTTGTCTGGATACCTTGATCTGAGGAATCGCTTTCTAATGGAGAGCGATCTCTGTCATGGAAAACTTTTGCCCTAGACTGAGATGAACCCTGTTTCATCGGCCTGGATCCCTTCTTTCGGCCACGGTGCCCCAGTCCAGCCCAGCCTTCCAGTGGGCCACTGTCCACACTGGCTGCTGAAAAAATGTGGTAATAAAATCAATTAAAGTAAATACAGAAGTGGATTTAAAGAAATAAAATACAACAGAATGCCACAGTGAAAGGCAGAATCAATATTGTATTCATTGTAATGTACCTGTGTCACTTTGTCCACTCGACTCTCTCTTGGATTCAGCTTTGTTCGTGCCTTGACCTCTATGTCCATGTTTGGAGTTGGAATTACAAGGCGAGGCCTCTTTGTCCCTGGAGCCCAACCCTGAGATACTCTTTTTACTTTGGGCCTTCTGTTTGAGCTGAGCCACGTCGGCGGCCAACTTAGAGTTGAGCACGCTGTGAAGAGTGCTTCTCCTGCACCCCTGTGCTTTTATCTGCTACAAGAAAGGAAGATGAGAAAGTCAAACAGAGGCTGCTACACTCCACGTCACAGCTGCATCAAAATGTCTAAGGCTCTCATCTTCTCACTAACATAGAAAATAATATTTTAGTCAAGAAATATTATTGTGTGAACCTGGGGACTTTGGCATCATGTACAGTATATAAAAAAATGTCTCATCTCTCATTTGCACTTGCACAGAAGACATGGACCCTGACCTGAGAGCTGCTGAGATGCTCAAAGTTTCGACTAGACAGCCTCTTCTTCCTCCTCTGACTGTCTCCAGCCCCAGCAGAGTGGTCAGGTGACAAGGCAAGCCCCGCCCCCATAGATCTGTCCAGCAAAACAAAAGAAAGAACAATGGTGTTGATTTTGAAGAATGAAGGTGGTAAATGTTTACCATCCTGGAGAAACAGGACTGATAAAACTGGTGAGTGGATGAGGGAGAAGTGACTCAATCACTTTTCCATCTGATAAACAGAATAAAAAAAGGAGCAAATGTGCACTAGTCTATTGTGGAACCCTGGATTATTGTGAGGCAAGTGTAGCACAAGACTCAATTCTTTATCTTCGATGTATGAAGCGCTGCATAGCTTTAAAAGATAGAAGGCATTGTATTTGTATGCAGCTCTATTGTTCTTTGTGAATATCAAAGCTCTGCAGTTGCATTTTCATATCACAGTGGCACACTCTTTCCCCTACGCTGAGCACCATCACAGGCCAACCACTCTAAATGCCCTTGAATTTCACCCTGGAAGCCTGCCCATAGACTACAACAGCATGAGCCAGGCCATGCTCAAACAAAAGATTAACTTCCCCTCTCCCACTGAGCACACAGCCAAGACAATCAACCACATTTACACATTCAGCAAATGTGCAGTAAATAAATAAATAAATGAATAAATACATTTTGGTGGTAGAAATCTTGTATATGCCTGTGCCTAATTTGTGTGTTAGAAAGTACTGCATGTATAAATATTTCATGCTCTTTCTTTGTATGTTCCTGCAGCTGTGGGCATTGATAATACACATGCAAAGAATGAAGATGATGGTTGGCCTCGGACTGTCGGCCCACTGACTGACACTGAGTGACAGAGGTGGCAGTGGAGTGTGAGCTGTCCCTGCAAGGCAGATCCCACCACAGCTTGCCTTCCGCTGCTGACAAACACAATGTGACAGAGTCCCTCCCCTCAGTGGGGTGCTGGTAAGGCTGCACATACAGTGACTAATTAAACAGAATTGATTAGCAGGGTTTGTTGGAGTGCAGCAGTTCTCTTTGCCCCATCCCCTCAGTCAAAGACCCCAATGCTCTACCCGTAGGAATAACAGACACGCACAAAAACAAACAATAGCAGCTTAACGGCTCACAGGAGCGCAGCTGCATGCATACGTAATTGTGCAGATGCAAAGCATGCACAGGCAGGCTTAAATTAATTGCCTACACACACTTTGATAGAAATTATTTTGAAGATAGGTGTAGTGTAGTGTAAGGAGGAAATAGTTACCCACTGACCCACTGTCCTCCATCCAAGCATCAGTGTTGTAGAGGCAACAGTAGCAGCAGTGCTACATGCTTTCATATAACCCTGCCATGTAACAAAACATGATGCTAATCACTCCCCAGACTGCTTGTCTTTGCCTTCTCTCGAAGCATCATGTCATACTTTACTGGTTCATAAGTGAAGTCAACCCATGGAAGAAACCCAGCCATTTAGTCAGTTTTTTTAAAGATTAATACATGAACAAAGCTCAAAGATAATACTACTACTGCTATTATTGAGCTTTGCTGGGTGTCCCTGTCAGTCACAATCTGCGTCCCTATTTGGACTGTGGCTGGCCTGGCTGGTGGGCAGGGACACATGGTGGAAAGAGAGCGGAGGTGACATAGCAGAGGAACAGCTGGGAACACTGTGGACTGATGCCCAGAAACCACCGAGGGAATAGGAGAGGGACACATCACTATGAGGTGACATTTTGTAAACTAATCCCTTGAAAACCCTGATGACATTGCTAATTGAAACCTGACAGCAAACCTTTATCCCCTAAGCACCTCTGGATCCCACTGAAACAGCTCAGGTACCCCTGTTTGGATGAGAGCTGCTCTTCTGTCACATGTTGGGTCGCAGGTCCCTGGTTTCCCTCTTAATTACATTTTACTTTTTCTGACTGAAATCCAACAATTGTTATTGCTCACACGTGTTGGATGACAGCCCTAAATGTCAGCTTATCTTCGAGTGTCTAGACTGTTTGACAGTCATATTATCCTCCAGACCCCTGATGACCCTGCGTGCCAGTGATGGCAGTGATGTGTCACATTCCTGCTTGTGGCACAGATTACAGGAGAATTCACAGTACTCTAATTACATCCTCTGACTGACTGTCCCTGCGCCGTCTCCTAAACCCCACTCACAGCCAAAGACTGTACACCCTAAACCAGGAGATTGCACTATGTATTAGAGTAAAGTCACCAGAGGGTTACTTTAATCTGTATTGAAACCTAGTGCGTTTAGTGGAAGCTCATTCTCTAAATCAAGCCAAGATAAAGTCATATGTAAAAGTTTAGGCACTCCTCTTTAGGCACCCCTCTGAGGTTACATAATAATTTACGAAAAAAGATCACAGAGGTATGTCATTCATTTGCTAGTGATATCTGAGTTCTAGGGTGTTTTTCTAGCAATTTTTAGTGTAGCAGTATTTAGGTGTATAAAATTAAATGAAATATGAAAAAATGTGCAAAAGTTTGGGCACTCTTATAAGTTTGCTGATTTGAATGTCAGTCCACACCATGTTGTTTCAAAATGAATCTGGCTTGTCTAAATGAACTTTTGCATACCTCAAGCGTTTGTGGCATGGCATCACTCTCCCATACAGCTGTTCTTTGTGCAGAGTGCGCTGAATTTTTGACCCATGTACAGAAACACCATCTGCAGCAGGATGATGTTGTAGGTCTTTGGAAGTGATCTGTGGGTTGTCTTTAACCATTCTCACCATTTGCCTGGAAATTCCAGACTCATCGCTGTACCAGCGGATGAGTCTGGTCGCCTTAGAATAGGGCGGAACAAACCCGAGTTAACGGACATCGGAGTTTGGCAATCAGAAAATGGCGGACGTGACGTTAACAAAGCGACAAGAAAGTGAGAAAATAAACAAATGGAGTAGTGAAGCCACGAGGGAGGAACGAGGGAGTTATTTCAACATTACAGGTACCATACCGCTGAATGAAACACACTCTCGGCTCCTCGGTGCGCCATCTTGATTGTTGTCGGAGAGGAGCCTATGTCTCTCTGGTATTTTTCTTGGCCTGCCACATCTGGCCTTAACATCAACTTTGCCTGTGTCCTTCCATTTCCTGATTAGCACCTTAAGTACCTTTTCTTACTATTGAATGCACCTGTCTATGAAGTTCAAGGCTTAACTAACTAATCTAACAAGTTTTGTGTTGCAAGTAATCCATTTTGAGAAGTTACATGCATTAAAATCAGCAAACTTGCCCAAATATTTTACAGACATTTTTTTCATATTTCATTTAATTACATACACCTAAATACTGCTACACTAAAAACTGTTGTTTTTAGGAAAAAACCCCAGAGCTCAGGTGACATTAGAAAATGAATGACATATCTCTGAGACCTTTTTTCGTGAAGAGTAAATTATTATGCAACCTCAGAGGGGTGCCCAAACTTTTGTGTATCACTGTAGTTTAACAGCACCTAGTACAGAGTGTGAGTCAAGTTAACAACAGTGTGGATGCAGTGCTTAGTGGTTAACCTTGCTTTTCTTATGCTCTTTTAGCTCTTTTCCCATTTCCTGTTTATGCCAGAAGTCCCTGATTAGCAGTGCTACAAGAGCGTACAGAGAGGCACACTGGACAGGAGCCAGCAGCAGAGAAGGGCTAAGAGATACTCACTTGACTTTTCTTTGGCCCTCATTTGAAGACAGTGGACCCACGGTGAGGGTGGGCTTCCTCTTCCTTGGCCGACCTGGGCCCCGCCTTGCTGGGCTGCGTGGTGTTTCCTCTTTCCTGCTTGCATACACATTAAAATACATGCACAGGGACAGAAACTGAGAGTGTTGTAGCAACAAAGAAAAAAACATGCCTGTTGAAATAGTGTATTTGGCCATTGAAAGCTATAAATGGGAAATGACATGATAGCCCTGACTGTACGGCCATACTCACTGATGATCATGCTTCCTCTGAAGTTTGGCCAGTTCCCTCTGTTTCTCTTTGTAGCGGCGCTGTAGCTCTGCCAATTTCACACGCATTGTAAGCTCGGGACCATCAATTGTTTCAACACTTCCTTTGGCAGGGCATACCTGTAGAGTACACTATTATTGGTCATTCTTACAACAAAAACTATCTGTACCCAATGTAAATAGAATGACAATAGTAATCATATTTGGAGACATGGACTTTTAGAGCCTTACTGGTTCATTGCGAGGGGTCCAGCTACATTTTCGTCGTAAATTAAGGATCCTGCGAGCGGGAAGATGACGCCCTGAACCTATACTGCTGTCTTCTGGATTATCCATCTCTAGTGCCCGGGCCGTGGCCAGGATAGCCAGGCTCTGGAGGTCAAACATTAGCAACTCCTCCTCTGTTATGAAAGAAAGTATGGTACATATTGACGCATGCATTTTTACATTAGGCAACAACTAACAATTACAACAATTACAATAAAGGACTTTGCTTGTCTTGTGTGATTTTCCAGATATTGTAGGCTAATTAATACTTATGTGGTAAGCTGTATCATATTGTTTAAGTACACGAGTTGAGCAGATGCAACTTAAATAGCTTATACTCAAATGTGTAAATGCATGCTGTTTTGTTCACAAAGAAATAATACCTCACATCTTTACATCAGTACATCAAAAACATTGATCTTTACTTGTTCTACAACTTGTTTTGGCTGAGACTGTGCCACTTCTCTGAGCTGTCAACAATATCACATTTTGAAGACAACATCACTGACTCCAGAAAAGCGTTGATGATACTCTTTTTATAGAAGCCTCTTTAGGGAGCAGTTAAATGCATTAGGATGCTGTGGTAAACACAAAACATCCTTTTGCATGAATAAAAAATACACAATGCTTTGAAAAACAAGAAAGCTTTAAAAGCCACTTTAAAACAATGGCGTCTAATTACTAGGCAATGCTCCAGGGTGCAAAAACACCCGTATTTTAGGGGCGCACACTAACTTTCAGTAATAAGTTCTTGAAAAAGTGGAAAGCCAGTTCGTACATTTTTTTTTTCTTTAATGTGTGTATTTCTTATTGTGTGTAAGTGTGTTTTAAAAGTTAGTTTTTGCACCATAATGGATCAAACAGCAGCAGGATGGAGAGACAACTCCCCTAGGAAAGCTGGGAGGAAAAGCGAGCGGCAGAGTGAGAATAGGAGGTGTACACCCGTCACTAGTACTACAGCCCTGTCCGCCTCCTTCTTCTCCCTCTCCTGAGGCCTGTGCATCGTTAAAAAAGGCTTTTAGGAAATAAAAGTGCCTTTAACACACCAAAGACTAGGAACGGAAAGCAAGCATGCAGACAGTTCTCTAGGGACATGTTCAAATCCACCAGAGGCTTCTGAGACCAGCCCGAATAGCAGTGTATCTGAGAGAGTGCAGTGTATGACAGAGGCTAGGCCTGAGGGGCAAGAGGGAGTTGGTCTCAGTGGACAGAGTAAAAAGAGGGTAAACTGCAACAAATGAGTGTATTCTGCTGATATGTTAATGCATATAAAAAGAAAGACTAGTGGCCCTCACCCTGGCTTTTCCCACAGGTGTGCCGCTGCTGCTGTAGCTCTAGATCCGCTAACTCACTCAGAAGCTCCATACCCTGGTGGGAGTTTGGCAGTGACGGGGCAACTGACGGGGCACTAAAAGGAAACAAAGGGAATGGAGGGACATCGGTACAGAATGCTGCAGCTATCAGCAGCTCCAGACTCCAGTAGCACGGAACAAGAGGTTTGTGAGGCATGGCATCTGCGTTTTTACTTGGACTGAGGGCAGAAACAGAGGCTGGAGAAAGACACACAACATCCTCAGAGGCATCATTGGGAGCTAGCTCACTCTCAAGCCAATGCTCGTTGTCCTCTGCCTCATTAGGGGTCAGGGTCTCTAGAGCCAGCACTGCAGTGGAACTGGGGCTTGGCTCGCTGATGGAGGCCAGCTTTGTGTTCTGCTCCTCAGGCATGTTGACCTTTTGAGACTGCTCCACCTGGCTCTCCTCCACTGCCTCATCATCCTCCTCTTCATCCAGGGTGATGACAGCTTGTGGCCTTTCGCCGTCCTCTGTGGATAAAGGGATCGGACAGGAAGCAGGCTCGCACACAGGGCTTGTTGCAGGGGGGCAAACAAGCACCTCATTGTCACTGGTCCCCTGCTCTCCTAACTCCTTCTCTGCAGGCACATAATGGGCTGTTACCTCCGTTATTTCCTCACTCTCCTCCAAGACCCCAACAACTTCATCTTCGTCTACTTCCTGCACCACTTTCTGTGGCAAGAGAGGCTCCTGGAGCGGTCTGACCACTGCCTGACAGTCTAACCCCTCCCCTAAACTGGTGAGAGACTGGGGAGCATGGTTTACTGGCTCCACTTGGACTGTATCCAGGTCAGCTGGTTCAGCTGGCTGAATATCTTCAGAGGAGGGCAGATTTCTGTAGCCAATGGCAATACCAGGATACACATAACCAGTAGGCAAGTCTATAAAGAAGAACAAAAAAAACAGAAATGTTATGTTTATGTAAATTATCTAATACAAATGAAATGTTTTAAATTAATACAACAAAGAACACATACCACGCAGTCAGTAAATACGTGAGATTGCATATGATAGAACAGTCAACACACCTGGTTCTAGAGATTCTGGGTACTCCTGTGGTAACTCTATCTCTCCACTCTTTTCCTGGGTCTCTGTCCCCTTTGAGATCTGAGGTGGTAGGGGGCTGATTGCAGGAGACTGAAGAGCAGCAGCAGCCGGGCTGGGAGCAGGGCATGGAGTAGAGGGAGTGCTTTTAGGATGTGGTCGCAGTGAAGGGGACTGACAACATGGTGACAGGTGAGTGGCACAGGCTCCAGGGGTTGGGGTGTTCCTCTGAGGGGGATTGTATGAGTAGGGCTTTGCTGGTTTAGATGTCCTAGGCTCAGAAATAAGCTCCTCAAGTTCAACAGGTGTCTCATCTGGCCTTTTCTGAATCTACAACAACAAAGGAAACATTAAAAAAAAACATTCCCTCTAACTACATGTTTTTTCTAACTCTATTAGGTCAAAGACTTTACTTTTTAGCATACTATAATATCTTAAAATAACCATCAAATTAAACTTGATGAAACTAAGTTGATACTTTTTATTAGTGAAGAAAATGTAAACAAAATCAGTGTGCTAGAAGGCTTTTCTAATAGACACATAAATACTATTACTTAATTACAAAAAATGTTTGTTCTTTGTGTTCACCTGTGCATTGTGAGTGGCTTGATGTTGTATGTCCATGTTAAGTGCAGTCCGGTGCTGGGGCTGGCCTTGAGCCTGGCCTTGGCTCTGCTGCGGCTGGTGGCTCTGGTGCTGATGCGAGTGCTGAAGCTGAGGATGCTGGAGAGTATACAGCTCCTGTTGCCGTAGAAACTGGGACCGAGAGTACACAGCGGGATGCTGCATGTGGGAGGGTGGGCCCCGGGTGCCATACACAGGGGGCCACAGTCCTGGCTGCTCCATCACATCTAATGAGAGAAGAAAGAGGGAAAGTGATGGAGGGGGGCAACTTTGAGGAAAAATACCAGACTTGGATTATTATGGATTGTTTTACTCAGCATATAATCTCCCATTACACACCTCCCACACACTAATTTAAAACACTGAAACCATTATAGGCCATTTGAAAATCATTTCATAAGTTAGAGCTTTGACAAAGACAAATATCCTCAGAAACAAAATTTGACTTTGAAGAACCACATTTCCCCAGACAGCAGAAATCCCACACTCTCCCACACTGAGAAAAATCACTGCCTTGAGAATTTGCTAGAATGAGGGAAAATATGTTAATAATAAAATGCAAACAGATGATGGTTGTAAGTTGATTAACGGTCATAATGCTGTAGAGTGGAAATGTGTCTCACTGGAGCCATCAGTGTGGCCTTTGCTCTGAGAAGTCCCACCTGCACACATCACAGAAGGGGGTTTGTGAGAGGAGCCAGAAGAACTCAGAGTTCCCATGTTTGTGGGTGGACAACTTCTCCATATGTGACATAAAAACTGGCTCATTTCCATCCAAGTCTATATTAAGCATCAGGTTCAACATAATTTTTCACAAAGTCACATAACATTTTAAACCACATTTCAAACCACTTTTTATGTGACTGTGTTGTATACTACAAAGCTACAAGACCTATAGTCAAGGAAAGCGTTTGTGGATGCATTTGATTCAAAAATTGTGTCCATTTTAGGTGGCCATTCAAATGATTTGGTGTGAAAACTCTGACCACTTGAGAGTAATATTGTTGTTAAATATAACACATGACAAAATCATCATTATCATTAAGCATCAGTGAGACAAGTGGCTGTGAAACAGAGGTTAATGGAAGGTTGAATTATATTAGATTATACTGTATTGTATAGGAGGACATACCTAAGTGATGCGTTGCGGGATGAGCAGCAGGCTCAGTGGGAAGAACCACCAGTTGTGAAGGATCCTGGGGCAAAGGTAGGACTGGCTGCAGAGGGCCTGTCATCGCTGCAGAGAATCCTGGGGGAAGATTCTGGTGCAGGGCTGTATGACCAATACCTGCAAAGAGACTCCACTTAAGATTATGTTTCCTTCATATCAGACAGTTTTTTTGTAGCTAAACTGTGGGAGACTGGCAATATTATAATGCCAAGGCCACAGCTTAGCATGGTACATAAATAATTCAGAATAATCATTTGGCCAAAACAGAATTATAATTAGGTAAATTAACAATAATAGCTTACCATAGGAGTGTCCCGTCATCCAGAGAGAAGGGCTTCCTGTTCTTGGCATCCAGTGATGAGCAGAATGTGCAGCAGGATCTCCTAATTGGCCAGACTGAAGGGACGTTCCACCCGGGACCATAAGATGAGAGCTGAGGTCTCCATGACAGCTGTTGGGGGGATGAATCCTTGCAAACTCCACCCTTTCCTTATTATCCCTGGAAATTGGGCAAAACAGTAATAATGACATATATTTCAAAACTACATTTTGAAGCATTTTTAAACATAATAAATATAATATTTAAGCTGCTATTATACCTGATATATGCATCTCTCTCTCTGTCCAGGCAGGCCAGACCAAGCTGTTCTCCATTCATCCTTTTCCTCTCCTCCTCTGTCGAGGGATCTGAAGAATACATGGAGCGGTTGAGTCCTGTGAGACAAACATTAGTTTAACCAAATGCTTTCAATGTTATGTCTCCTGGTGACAACATTTTCCCTAGTGTCCCACTACCTACACACTCTGCAAATCTGAAGAGGCTTTTAAATGAGCCTGGCTATAATTTCTTCAATCCAGCAATTTTGTATTAATGTATATTATGATAAGACACAATTTTAAAGTTTTACTGTACTAGATCTGAGGCTGATTTCATACTAGAAGTGTTAGGTGTCTTGTCCTAGACCAGCCTGCTTACCTTTCACTGAGGGGTGCACTCTGCCCTGTCGGCTGTTGGGGTGACTGTCTCCTGAACGACAAGTTGGATCTCTTTGTCTGGCAACAGCCACTGCAATTCCCACTGGAGGCTGTCGCACCTCAGTTTCCCCATGCCCTGGCTCTCCCATGTCCCTGCTTCTTCCACTGCAATCTGAACGCTCACCGTCATTGACTGGGCCCTTTCTTGAAGGCAGTGTGTGTTTGTTCCCCTGTAGGGCACAGCTCCCACCAGCAGACTTGAGACTTCCCAATCCCCCAAAGGGGGTTTTCTGTGAGGGGAGCATGGACTGCTGCTGGTTGTTGTACTTTAGTAAACCTTTAATGGCACTGTTGTCCCCCTGGGTTGGACCCTGAGGCTCAGGCTGCTGTTGTTGACCTAGGGGAGGAGCAGACGGAGGCTGTGGAGGAGGCAAGTTCATTCCTGGCTGTTGTTGCTGCTGCTGGGTGTGTTGTCCAACTGTGTTTCCTAACTCCATGTAGGACTTCCTCTGCTCTTCCTCGGGTTTGGCCATGTGGTGAGGAGGCCTCATGGCCCAGGGGGGCACAGGGGGCTGTTGCTGCTGGTGCTGCCCACTGTTGTTTGTATAACCATAGGGCGACATATCCATTTTTCTTTTTATCTCCTGACTGTTTGCTTGATTCAGCTCAGCCGGAGAAGGGGCATCTGGCCCAGTGCGGCCATGTTGTTGGTGGCGAATTCTAGCTACTTTCTGGCCATCTCTTTGCAATGAGCAACTGCCCCCTCCTGGTGCAACACTGGAGCTGTGGACAGACCCATTGTGTTGACTCATAGTTTTATTGCCAAGTGGAGAGGCATTGGGTGGGGGGCCCTGGTGAGAGCAGTCTCTGAATGGAGAAGTGTTAACAGAATGGGGCATAGCGTGTCCAGTCTTGGGGCCTGTGGGCAGTGATCTGAACACATCCATGTCCACCCCAGAGTTGATGCACTCAGCACTGCGTGAGCGGACCACCTGGTTCTGTTGGGGGTGTGGAGGCACAGGTTGCTGTTGTGCTGGGTGGGGCATCTGTGTGGACTGGAGATGGTGGTGTTGGGGCTGCATCCAATCTGGAGCCTTGTCTGCTTTTCTGTATGGATGCTGCTGCTGCTGCTGCTGCTTTCTCTGCCAGTTACTATGGTGCCCACCACCTCCATTCTTTTCTAAAACCTTGTCCTTGCCATTGCCTCCACCCCCTCCAACCCCTACACCACCCGCTCCTTGGCAGTCTGGGTTACCAAGCTGAAAAGGCCCACTAGATTTTTCACTAATGTCTGGCACAGATGGCACAAAAGTAGGTCCTGTGACTTTTGGTTGTCTCCCCACATTTGCTGGCCCCCTTTCATGGGAAGTAGGGTTGGCTAGAGGGGCTGGAGGGGGTGGACAGAAGAAGTCTGGGTGGTGATGAGAATGATGTGGGTGATGTGGATGGCTGGGGTGGAGCTGGAGGCAGTGGAAGCCCCCTGGGTGTGTATGAGAGTGTGTGTGGTGATGGGAGTGAGGGTGCGTCGCTCCTGTGGTTGTCCCCATGTGTAAAGGTGGAGGTACAGAATAAGACAGAGAGTGGTGCAGCGGTGCCTGTCCTCTTTCTAAACAGTCCGAAGGTTGTTCACTGATTCTCATACCCCCACTTACTCCCTCTTTGGTGCAACGACTACCGCCACTCGACACCATGTGTCTACCACCTCCCATTGCCCCAATGCCCTCCCCTCCACAGCTCCGTCCCATTGTACTTCCTGTGTCTCCATTTTGCATTTTACCATTGTGCAAACAGGCACTGAGGGTCTTTCCCATATTTTGCGGGTGCTCCATAGACAATGCTGATTTGTGTCTTTCCAGTGGCCGACTGTTGACCTCTTCTAAGGGCAGTGGGTGCTGCTGATACTGTGGGTGTTGATGATGTGTGTGGGAATGGTGGTGGTGGTGTGTAGGTGGAGGCGGTTGGTGACTGTGATGTTGTTGTTGTTGCTGCTGCTGTTGTCGCTCCTTTGTTTCATGCTTGCTACTGGACCGCTCTTTCTCTTTCACAGGTACCACTCCCCTCTCAACAGATCCTTCTTTAAGACTTTTCTGGAGACCTTGCCCCACCACAGGATCTCGGTCTCGGCTGCAGGACCCCTGAGAGTGTCCCGATACTGCCCTGGACATTGGCGGCAGGCTGTGATTGGCGGAGATGAGAGGGGGTTGGGATGGGAGACCTCGGAGGTAGAAGTTCTCTGAAAGGCCAGTCAAGACAAATGCATTAGACAAGAAAGGATAAGGCAATGAATTAGATTATTCAGCTTTTAAGATTGTGTCTCTAGGCATCCTCATATCAATATCCCAAATCAAATTACACCATACTATATATTGTATGAATTAGATTTAAATGTCTTATTCCTGTCTGATTACATTTTATTCAGGTAGCACCTCACCTTTTTGGGTGTCATAGAAACGATGCTGCCCGTAGAGAACTCCACTGTTGGCATGGTGATCTAAGTGGCTCATCGGAAGGAACGTGTGGGCCAGACTTCCTGAGAACCGAGGATACCCTGGAGCTGCTAAGAGCACAGAAAGAGAGAGAGAGACAAGGAATTGATAAGATGAGACAATAAGCATTGAGATCCAGTTATCCCAACTAACCCACATAATCCTTCAGGTCTTATGCAGCTGGTGGTGTTCATACGCAAATAAGTACCGGCTCTGCCTGTCATGTTTGCCTTTCCTATCTGAGTTTGGAACGCAAACAATACGCGACAAGCCGAGTCTTGGGGATTGGATTGTGGTTATGTATGAATTTTGTCTTAGAAACATATGGCCCCTTGCTTCATCTCTGCAGAACTGGCACTGGCACATCGACATGATTGAAGTAATAAAGATGGATTTGAGGTTTGTGTTTACACAGATAAAATAGGCGGAGCTGCCGACCTTTACAAACATACATCTAGGCTGAAATGTCAAGTGAACGTTGGGAATTCAGGCTTACCTGAGCATGTAACAACTTGAGTTAAACATGAGTTATTGCATGTTAGTAATTACAAATAAACAAAACAATATATACTGTACCTTCTTTAATGTAATAAAACAACCCTAAAGGTTCCTAAAAATGTGGTTCAAAAGAAAACAGCAACTAAAAATTATTTGTTTTATAGTACAGCACCACATGTAGACATCAATTTGAGTTATT
Organism: Bostrychus sinensis; assembly: GCA_020698575.1. NCBI lineage: Eukaryota > Metazoa > Chordata > Actinopteri > Gobiiformes > Eleotridae > Bostrychus > Bostrychus sinensis. Next base: position 18,557,731 of record CM036253.1, on the reverse strand, counting down.
TGGATAAGTCCAGGTGCTTCACGTCTGCTATTGCTTGTCTCTGCACCTGTCTGTCCTCCTAGCCTTTCACTCAAACATAACTCATACACTTAGCAAATGAAGAAGGAGGGGAAAAACCAGAGGAAATCACAGCTCGACATACTAAATGAAAGACAGGCGTATTTGTGTTGGCAAGCCCAATCCCGGAAAGCGCAGATGTAGTTCATTCTGGCCCCGTGCGTACGTACGTGTGTGAACCTCACATGGTTTTACAGCCTTTCCAAGTGTTGAATGTCTCACTTTCTGCTGGTAGAACAATGGGGCCGGTGCTGCTCTGGCTCTGGGGAGGGAGGAGTGTTGTGGTGGGCTTAATGACCTCGTCTCAGAGCGGCCTGTGTGTGCTGCCTCCAGTCTTAATTAATGAAATGCACAGAGAGGCCAAACAGCTCCACAATAACACTGGGGCTGCTGCTTTCTGGGGAGGGCAATAGGGTGATAATTACATACCCTTACTTTTTCTTTCTTGCACCTTTTCCAGTACCCATCGCCCCTCTTTGTCTCTGTGATTTCTGCAATGATTAATACACATCTACATTTATGCCAATTCATCTGCACAGAGGGAGGGGGACCCTTTGTTAAAGCAAGACATATTTCTGTGATTTTTAAAGGCAGAAAAGCAGAGCACGGCTTGGCAGTCTTTATCCAAGCTGGGAGAGAGGCTTTTTTCTGCAGCAGCATGTTGTTTGTGAGCATGACGATTGATGGCATAATCCCTTTTTACAGTGTGGTCTGGCTGTGCCCGATAATGCCAGCCTGCTCAGTTTCAGCATGCTTTCCAATGGGGAGGCAAGAGGGGGACTGCTGGGCACGGCAGAGCCCATTCAGCCATTAATCTGGTGGGACAAGGGGAGCTGCTGCGGCTGCTGCTTCTGCTGCTGTCTTTGCCGCTGCAGGCGATGCAAGCAAGGTCTTAGCACACACTGCTGACTGCACAGCTGCTTCTCTGCTTCGTATGCCACCTCAACATGCAGGAAGCCTGCATCAGCAAGTGAATGAAAGTCCAGAGTGCATGACCTTCTTCCACATTCAAATATTAAAATTAGCTTCGTACAAAAGCATGGTGATCACAAGATACACCACAGGATAAGCCACAATTATGCAGGATAACCATCATGACAATATGTTATAAAATTGTATTTTTGAGAAAGAGAGCAACTTGATTTTACACTTTTAGTTATCTCATCAGATAAAACAGAGAGGAAGGGCTTGTAATCTTTACTTCAATGAGCATTTGGGATAGCTTAGGAAAAAAATGTTGATAAAGGGTCAGCTGGCACGTGATCGCTGGGTGGAGTCTGCATGTCCTCCCTGTATTACTGTGGGTTCTCTAACGGGATAAACCAAACAAAGATGAATGAAAGAATACTTAAAAATAAGTGCATAATGTTCTGTACAGTATACCTGACTGTCGACAGTCTCTAAAAGGGAATATATAATTTTAAGAACAAAGAGAGGACCAGGAAAAGAGCATGACATAGGCAAACCAAAAGGAGAGCAGTAGCAGGCAGAGCTGGCCGTCAGGTATACTAATTGAGAAAAACTGACAGAAGCAATGAGACACAGACAGGGATAAGAAGACGAGACGGGCTATTTGCTGGAGGAGGGGCTGTGCTGTGGTAGATCTCTTCAGGTTTGACTAATTGAAAGGATGGGATGCAGGCTGGCATGGGAGAGTGAGGTGGGGGGGGGTGCCTAAATCCCACCAAAGGAAAAGCCGGCAACTGCTCACACAAGGAAAGATGGACAACTGAAGATAGGCTTGGAAAGGCCTATCAAACAGAAGTGGATTAGACAGGTGTATGCAGGCAACTGTGTGTGTGCATGTGTGTGTGTCCATGTGTGGACAGAGATATGAGGCAGTGATTGTTTTTGGCATAATGTAAGAAGTCATTTGAACCAAAGCCAGGTGGTCTCAGGCCCATGAGGTAAATGTAGTCTTTTTATACCTATACAGTTTGTGGATATAATTTTCTATTGTGGATATTTAGCGTAGACTGTTCATTAAAATTAGCTCAGCGCACTAAGCGCTAAGTAAAACTGTTTAGTTTGTATTTAATAAAATGGTTTGCACACTACATCTGTCTTTTTTTTCACCCAAAATTGCATCCTACCACCCACTCCTGCTTTGTTTCTCTGGAAGTGATGGAGTACATATTCCCAGAGCAATGCATACAATACCATTAACACAGTGTAACTGCATTTAGTAATGTAACTAAACACCTAAAATTTTCTGCAGACATCTCATTGCTTCTTTGAAGGTCCCCATTATGCTAAATTTACTTTTTTTGACCTATTAACCCTGTGATGATGTTTGCACCTCATAAACATACCTAGAGTAATATTTTGTTTCATTCATTCATGCATGTTTGAGTAATCCTATATTCTGATGCCGTCTCTTCGGGAAGCGCTCAAACGCTCGGTCTCACGGCTCTAGTAGACACGTGAAACCAGGAAGTGCTTCTGTGTGTTTCTAAAGCCATACACTGTCATCAGACTTGTTCTGATAATTTCAACTACAAAGCAGTCAGCTCATTTATCTATCTGTGAGCTTCATGTTGCTAATAGCCATGCTAATTAGCAGTTTTATGCTCTGCCCCGCAGTCCCCACCATTGCCAGCAGCGGGCAACAGGCATCTAATCTAAGGTTCTCTGCAAAGTCAAAGTAACAGCTACCCAACAGAAGACATTTTCCATACATAATTTTAAGTTATAAAACATAAAATACAAATGCAAAGGTGTCCAAAATTATTTCATAAACCCTGAAAAAACATAATATTGGACCTTTGACAAGACCTTCTCTGCTAAACTAAACTGTTCAATATCTTCTTTGTTGTTAAAATGCACTTATGACTTACCAATATTAATGTGGGTACAAATATCTTAGTTGTGTTAAAATACGTGAAAAGCTATTTATTGTTAATAGCGTTCGGATGGCATGAATTTCTGACATATTATTTCTGACATCTGAAATATCATGGTATTAACGGTATTACAGTTAAAATGCTGTATTGCCACTAAATAAAGTCAACTTTATTTTAAACTTAATTTAAACCACAATCATTGAATAATCATTATAAATTAAATTAAAATAAATAAAAGTTACTTGGGTGAGTGCTGTATTTTCAGCTGTTCAGGAATCATCAAACAGTTCACTCAGTCCTGTATGACCAAGAGGTGATATGATATGCATTACAATATAAGTGTCACGATACAATATTCATATATTGTGATACTTTAACAAAGGCGATATACAATATGATTCTGGAAAACCTCAGTTGTATACCAATACACCAGTATATGCACCAAGTTTTATGAAATACATTTTATTTAATGATCAGAACAGTGACATGGCTCTTTTTGATATCAATACAATAATGCCAAATAAAATATCACAATATATTGATTTTTCTATATTTTCTTACACCCCTAATGTGACAGCAAATTCTAACAGTATTATCATGACATTTTAAAAACACAGTATACTGTAAAACATTTTTTACATGCAAATAAAAATAAAGTTGTTTTTTTACTGAATAAAAATGCCTCAGTGGTAATGTCAACCCTGCAACGGCATAATAAATGGGACACTAGCTTAATACAAGTGTGTTTTTGTTTTTTTACTTAGGTTTATTTAATGACAACTGTGCTATTATTAGAATGAGTTGCCCCAAAACTGTTTATAGAGAAGTGATCAAGGTGTTATTGTTATTTGTTTGATACATATGTCTTTAATTAGCTCTTTAATGATTAAAAATACACCATGATTTTAGACAGGTATGTGCCAGACACACAATAAACATAAAATCTTTGAATACAAAAATCTATCTTGAATTTGAATGTAAGCAGCCACTTTGAAACCACTCTTATAAATAAGTGTCTGTAAGGTGAGGAGGGGCATAGTAAAGCAGACACAGTTTTGCCTGAGCCAGAGCTGCTCTGCTGCTGGTGGGGTTCTGCTGACACCCAGAGAGAGGAGGCGAGAGGCTGCGTAATTGTGCCGCTCATTTTGATGACTTGCTTTTTATGCAAAACAGGAAAAAGACAATATGCAATTATCTTGAGAAGGGAACAGCTGAATGTGGCTGATGAACAGTCTGGATTCAATCATGCTCTTAGTGCGTTATATGCAATTAAACTGCAATAGAGATAATGGCCTCCATTGCCAACCAAGTAATAATCCCAGTCATAATCACCTCCATTACTTTTATTAGGCTTGGCGTTATCATCATCACTCTTATTAATATTATTCTACTTTCCAACAAGAAGAAAATCTTTGACAATGAAACCTTAACTATAAGGTAAAAGAAACACTGCTTATGAAATGAGTTTGGGCTGTTATCAAAGCCATTCCTACTCTCTTTGTCTATAGATATTTAGAGTTTCACCTATTCTTTCCACTGTGGCAGCCTTACACAAAAGGGACTTAGGAGAGGCAAAGAAAGGAGTTGGGTGTGACTGCAGGGCATGCAATGGTAACAAACCCAACAGCACACAGTAATGGCAGCCCCTAGCCAGACACCTCATCCAACTGGGGCAGAGCTGATCACTGACCACACATAACAAACACTCCCCACTGGGTTCCCCTCAGAAGAACAGCTGGGCTAGGAGGGGTGTGAATCTTTCAGTGTTCACTTGTTTAGATTCCTATTTTTGGGGTGACGATTCAACTCAGATACATTTTTTGATTCAAAATGATTTTTGATTCAGAATCATTATTTGATTTGATTCAGGTGCATGGTGGTGAGCCAAATTTTGCTGAGAATTAAGACAATAATAAGAAAAGATAACATTTATTTCAAACATTTCTTTCTCTAGTTCTAAATAAATTAAATTGGTAGGCTAAGAATAGTGAGCGAAGGCTAAATTATTGTAGTTTAAAAATTGATTTTCAGCAATTTGAAACAATTCAATTCAATTTAAGGATAAGAATCTAGATTTGATTCAGAATAGATTTTTTTCAACACTGTGTTTTGAACCAGTGATGGTTTGTCTAGTGCTCTACCTACTGTCACTGGTAGGCGGGGTTTAGGTTTTGCCAACAGTAACATACTCAATACTTGTAAACAACATGGCGACAGGTAGAGATGATACCATAGATACTATTATACATGTACTAAAACAGTAATACGGCTTTATTGTTGTGATTGTTTGCTGTTTGACCTGAATGAGACATTGCTATGGCAGGATAAAACAAATCATCTGGCTTTTCAGATTAGGTGTTAGTGACTGCGTAGACAATGCATATTTGAAGTTCTGAATATTGTGAGATTGCTATTGTACTTTGCAGATTATCCACACACCTTGCACAGTCACAGTAGAGGGCCTGTTCTCTTCCTTCCTAATTTCGACACTTCTTGTTTGTCTTTCTTGCTCCATTGTTTGCATTTGCCTCATGATGCATGTGTACTGAACGTTTTCCAATACTGAGTGCTGAGTGGGAACCGCCCTATTAAACTGTCATGGAGAGACCAGCTGAATGCTCTGCTATCACTGCAACATTTTTACTGGCCTACTGCTATGTGTGCCACTCCAAAGATCCCTGAGTTACATTCTTGTTGACGTGACTGGAATACTGTGAGATTCTTTCTTTGAACTCTTGACCTCGTGTCCCTATCCAAAAACGGTTGCTCTGTGCTTCATACTAAGTATACATGATCTATTTTGGTATGCAAATAAGAGGTTGGGAGTCTGACTCATGCAAGACAACTGCAACGCAAGCCAGACTTTAGCAGAAACAAGCTGAATATAGCCATTAAATAACAATAAACCATGAAAAGCTTCCAAAAATACACAGACAAAAAGGTCATATGAGGAAGGTGATATTTCTGGCCTAGTGTTTGTGTGTGATTTGAGATACCTTCGTGTGAATGGGGGAACCAGATTTGCGAGGCGCTTGAGTGGGGTCCGCCCCGGAAGGAGGGTGAGGAGGGCGAGGATGGCGGCCGGGATGGGTGAGGCGGGTGGGACGCGGGAGAGCCCAGACTACTGGCCAGAAAGGTCCCCATGAAGGAGGCAGAGGAATTGCCCATCAATCCACTCCCTGTATGTACACAAGGACACAAGAAACAAGAGATAAAAACATGGTTAGAAATAGCATGTATGACCAAAATACAGTACAATGGATACAAAGCATATATGTAGACACAGCTTAGCAACTTGGTTTGGTAGGTCATGTTTGTAAAAGAAGGGGGAGTCATCAACTACTGCTGCTTTTAATATCCTCTGTACCAAACTAAAGATTGCAATTCACATCCTCATCAATAATTAAAAACAATATTTCAAATTACAGATTTTATTGATAATTTACAAGATCTAGAAGCGCACACAGAACACAGACCTCCACCAAGGCCCTATCTCACAATTGTAAAAATGTAGTGCCATGTGCCCAGACATGGACTTATATCTCAAAGTCCTTCTTCTGATGTTTTTGTTGCCATCCTTTCAGCACACTACTCCCTCTGCTGTTCATAAATGTTAATGTCCCAATATCTAAACTACATAGAGCCCCTTTAAACGCTGGCAGATCTGCTGGCTGCCCTGGAGGTGACGGTACATGTGTGCATATGAGTGAGAGAAGAGTGTGAGACTGTCCTCCCCCTCACACACACACACACAGTACCTCTCCCCATGGGCTACAGAGGTCTCATCTCACAGCTGAGTACACACTTTCTCAGGCTCTCTCACTGTCGCTCTCACACACTTTTTGCTCTCAATCCCCAGTGTCCCTCTCTGAATTTTCTCTCCCTCGCTCCATTATCTTATGCTCGCCATCTCTCACTTTTCATGCCCCCAATCTCTCTCACTGCTCTGCTTCATTTCACCTTCTGTCTGTCCATCTTTCTTTTATTCATCACTCCTTCCTGACGCTCTCCATTTACAGAGGCTTGAGACTGGCACAAACCCTCTGGCTTGTAACACCCAGTGGCAGGATTATTCAGTATACTATCATATGTATATTCTGCTTTGTGGCATTAATTTTAAATGATGATTTACTTAAATATTTAATTCATCTTTTATTGCTTATTCCCATTAAAGGTTGGCTGGATTCAACTGTTAGTTACATGGCTGAAATTGACATGACACACACTGACAGACAAGCATTCATTCTGTCACTATGAATTTAGATACATGCATGTATTTGGATGGAGGAAGGTGACATGCCCAAAATGGACCCTTGGTAACACACCCAAAGAGCTCTGCCCAAGTACTGAACACACAACTTCCTGGCTAAACTGACAAAACTGCTATTGTGCACCTCTTAATGATTAATTATATATTTAGACACTTTTTTAAACCTGTTTTCTTTCCTCTTTTTTTTTTTTTTATCGATTTACCATAATCATAGAACCCAAAATACTGCCTGTCCGTGGCTGAGTAAACCGTGTTTTTAACAAGCCTGTAATGAGTAATTGACCAGTTGTAGCTACGCCCATGTGACTGGGGGCTGATTGTCTATTATGCATTGCTGGGCGAGCTGGAGAAAACACACTGATTAACCACTGCTTAAATTGCATTGCCATTACTGCTCCTGCCAGTGCACTTGAGCGCTGGGGCCCAGGCGCCGGGCTCTTCACACATTCATTTCCCCTACTGCATTGAAGTTTCATGTTTATGTATGAACAGTACTTGGTGTGAGCGCACAAGCCATAGTGTGGAGGTTCATATGAATAAGATAGCTGTGAAAACATAGGGGAATGGGATATTGTAAAAATTCATTACATGACGAGCTGGTCTAACAAGGAACACAGGATGATTTGATTTTCTTTAAGCACGCATCAACCCAAATGCCAATTGATTTTCTTTTTTTTTTTCCCCGAGTGTGTGGAAGTCTTAATCAGCTAGGCAGGAAGTGTGCACATCCTCTCGGGCAGGCAGCAGGGATAGACCCATCAGTCTGCTGCTCTGTGTATACTGAGGCTGCTGGACCAGAGCACAGGAGCACGCAAATGTACACATACACCAAATACTCGCACATACAAATAGGTACACTTCCATGTACCAGAGCCCCCGGACAGGTGCAAACAATCCCCCAACAATCCCCCCAAAAACCCAACACCACGAAGCCAGCCAAGCGTCTGTCAGTTTACACATCTTCCTCTATTGGGCTATGCATAATGAGGCTTAGAAAGTGTGTAGCTGAGCTGTTCAACACTTATACTCCTGTAAGGAAAAGTGTCAAACAGGTGACAAAAAGTAAGCGTTTAAAGGGTAGACAAAAATGAAACGTCTAGCGGCACCAAGTTGTGCTTCAGAATGAGAAACAACTCTCTTTTAACACAGACAACATACATGGTATAGCTCCCGGAGCAAACTAGGACATGCTGGAGGGACTATAATGTATCCCAAGTGTCTGGGGGAAGGAAGGAGGGGGGGGGGGGGGGGGGGGGGGTAAGAAAAAAAAAAAACAATATGAATAGCTGTATTTATTCACAGCATTCTTTCATTCAAATACAGAGAGTACAGTCATAAATGATGCTGTTTCTCTGACAATATGATGTCAAATATGTATGGCAATATTTCAAAGTCACATCGCATCGCAAGAGCTGTAGGACACATACTCAAAAACTGGAAACAAGTTTTCCACCCTTTACTGCAGCCAAAGGGGGGCGGGGGTTGCAAGCCAGTGTACTCTGTGCCAGTCCCAAGCCCATATAAATAGAGGGTTGTGTCAGGAAGGGCATGCCAAATCACAATGCAAATCACTGCACCCCCTGATTTGCTGTGGCAACCCCAGAAGTAGGAAGAAGCTTCACCTTTTGATAACAGGCTTGGTACTGTATGGAGATGCTTGGTTCTTCTTGGGAAATCTCTCCAATCATTCCATACTGAACCACACCTCTCCAGTAGAAACATGCTTTCTGAAGTCCTGCTCTATGAAGGTGCAGTGGAGGTCATGGGCAGTGGGAGGGGGTGGATTATAGCCGAGGTGTTTGCCAGGCACACATCCAGCCCCGGTCATAGAGCCCTCCACACTCCAAACACTTCTGCCCCTCTTTCAGCTTGTCGCTCCCAGGAACCCCAGCTTTCCTCAGTGCTCGAGGCTCACATAAATCAGCTAATCCTACTGCATTATTAAGAGCCACTCCCGAGAGAGAGAAGGGGCGAGAAAGGAAAATAGAGAATGAAAAGCGTCTCCGTCACAAAGACAAGGAAAGTGGCAATACATGAAAGCGAGGATGTCTACATGTCAACATGGCAGAGGTGTGAAGTAGTGGACAGTGAGAGAGATGGAAATCGAAAGAAAACCTTTAGATGGTCTCGCATGAACTCATATAAGGTGATGACACATAATCACATGTATTGTGCCAAGATATTGAGTTTGTTTGGTGTGTTCAGCACCACTCCTATGTGCTCCATTCCCATGGCATACAGGTCTCAATTAACATTAAATGATGGGACTTTTGTTCTAAAACTATTAAGCAAGTTTCCTACATATGTGACGCTATTGTCTCACAGTTAATTTACCTTAGCTTCTAATCTTGTGCAGACAAAAATGTTTCAAACTCCCACTAAGGAAAACAGCTGCAATAATGCAGTCCATTTTCACCATTAATGTGATAATATGTGTTTAAAGTAGCACACACCATAATGATTCATTGATAAATCATCTGTGAGCCACTTGACTGTTGCAGACTTTATTTACACAAGCCCATTATGAGCAGAGTTTATCCAATAGCGCCGTATGCTGTTATGGATAGTGATTAAAAACCACTTTGTCCAGATATTTTGATGTGCAAAACATAAACTCATGGGATATTTACTACAGTATTGATGTAGTTTAGCCCTTCATTCAACTCAACTAAATGACTGCTCTCCTTGTTAGCATAATGGTTATGCTTACTATACTGCAATGCACGAGAGTGAGACTAAGGTACAATTCCCAGATAGGGTGCCAAGACACCAACCACACAAGTCAGCCTATCATTGCAAGCCCCAAGCCTGGATAAATGAAGAGGCTTGCATCAGGAGAGGCATCTTTGTGGCATAAAATCCTTTCCTATACTGTCTCAAAATGTGCAGTATGCAGTACATTGGTAATAGCTCTAGGGATGCTTTATACATTTTTTTTGCAAAGGAAAACAACAAACAAAAACAATTACAAGCTTAAGAGTTGCAGTTTATAATGTATAATGTTCAGTGAGCAGCATGTCCTCTCTGAACCAGTGCAAAACTTAATGAACTAGAGGTGTTGGTAAGGCAGGTTATAAAAGTGGGCCGGGCTGCTGTGGTGTTGGTTCTGCTTCAGCTCCAAATAAAGCCGGAGCAAAACAAGTGTAGCGAAGGTCTGCTGCTTTAGAGCTTGAGAGTTGGCTCTACCGTACATGTTTGTTTAGCAGCCATTAAAAAGGTGACATTGATGCATGGTGCCTGCCAAAGCTAAATCAGCTCTGTGCAAAAAGTTGTGTCTCCTCGGCTTGTTTTTAAACCTGTTTTTTTTTTTTTTTTTTTAAGTGGAGCCAATAGTGCACTTGTATGGGCTCTTAAGAAAATCGGGTCATGTGCATCCTAATCGGCACCGATCCCTGACAGCAATGAAGATTAATCCTATTAGAGAATTAAAGGAGAGGGGAACACTGGGATAGGGAGACCCTGCCTCCTTCTTTAACATCTAAACATTCAACCAATAACATACAATTGCACTAAAATAGGTTCAAATATATACAGATGCTAAAATTGTTTCTGGACCTCTGCAGGCGGGGTCTCAGCTGTGGCTATATTGTTTTGCGGATGTGTGGGCGTTTAGCCGTAAAAAAAAATTCTAGTTTGCTTCAATAAATATATACAAAACTGCACATGCAGATAGTAATGTAGACTGAGACTGGAGCGACTATGGATGGTCCACAGTGAGCAGAAGGCAGGAGGAGGAGGAGCAGGGGGAAAGAAGGCCCGGTTGTCATGGGAACCAATGAGAAACAGCGCTTGAGGCAAAGAAGCTGAATGCTAGCCATTACAACAGCAGTGGGCAGATGCATTGGTTAGTGTAATAGCAGCCTCTCAAAAATGCTGAAACCTTATAAAAACCTAAATACAAAAAAAAATCTGAATATTTTGCCTGTTATTATCACTAATCTCCAATCAGCATCCATTACTGCAACTTCGGGCTCAGCAAATCTTTACTCTCTTAACAAGGAATTATCCAGTAATAGGATATAAATGGATTCATGTAGGGGCCATGTATGGTTGCACAATATATTGACATTGTATGACCACACACAATATGCATATCTAAAGGACTACTCAAAATAAATGTATATGTTGGAAAGTAGCTTTTTTACTTTATAAAAAAATGAAGAAAATAAACAAAGAAAAGTCATATTTGGGTCTTTCCTTTTCTATAAGGGGTTGCCACAGCAAATTAGCCATATTTTTATGCCAGATGCCCTTCCTGATGAAATCAGGATATATATATAAAAATATAAGGCCTTGGGACTGGCCTTATAAACAAAGAGGATTTCTTGTACCAAATGCAGTGGAACTAACGGGAAGCTTTCTATAAAATACATAAAAAAAAAAAAAAATAGTAGTAGTTTCTCTCAAGTAGTAAATTTGTTGATTACTTTGCCTTATATTTTACTTTATACCACAATTTTCATTTTTTGTGTGTGTTTCTAATCTAATCTCCCAATTAGTATAAATAAAAGTAAATATATAAATGCTTACAAACTATACAGTTAAGTGTAATTATTTCACTGGACTTCACTGCTGTTAAAAAATGAGCCAAGGCAGTCCTGAGCCATGTCTTATCTGCTACAGATACAGCCTGAAGGAAAGGCTGGATACGTCGTCCAGACAAGGACACAGACAAACACTGAGGGATGAGAGTGACTGTGACAGGAGAGGAAGAGAGACAAAGGGAAAATTGCAGGTGTGACTGCATCAACCTGTTCTCCACAGCTCAGTGATCAGCTGGTGCCGGAGAGAGAAGCAGAGAAGAAGGAATGACAGAAAATAGAAGCACGCTTGAGTTTTATAAGGCTGCCTATCACAGTATAAGAGCCACTGAACAGAAGCTATTGAGGCTCCATAGCCAGCGGTCAGAGCCATGTGGCAGCCAGACTCTAAGTTCCACACAACACACACCCAATGACTATATTCACTAATGTCTAGTGTCAAACCATACTCTCCTCCTTTTTATATCTGCTAAATCAATTGGTCTACGACAGGAGATGAAAGTCTTTTCTCTTTAGTCCAGCCCATCAAGACTTTTATGTCACATTATTTAAATTTATTTCTTTTACAATATACTGTGTTATAAAGGTGGTCTAGTGTTTAATTTGTGCCAACAGATTTTGCACACATGATTACAGAGTGGGATCGTGTTAGACCACAAGGATAAAAATGTGTAAAAGAAAAAAAAAAGAGCCTTAACAGCAGTTTTTATGGGTTACAAAAACATTATCTAGTTATATGTGCATACACTTTGCATATTTAGAAAACAGTCTATTTATAAAACATGGATTTTCTTTAATACAAATTGGTTCTTTTGACAAGTTTGTGTTAGTAAAAAACTGCACAATTTAATATAGTTGCTTTCTGTTTCTGTTGTTATTCAGTTTTTCACATTTTACCCCACTTGGTAGGTTGAGGGTTAAGTAAAATTACCAGAACACAAAGACACTGACATTGTTTTACTTACCAAGAATAAACATACTGAAGAAAAAAGATGTCTGTTAATCCCAACCTCATTAACATTTCTCAGAAATCCATTTCCATGTTCAGGCCATAAGAGTTCAGACACCGAGAGCCAGACTTTCCATGGACATAATCACTCCTAAAAACATCCGACAACTTTTTCGATGGTAACTGCACTGGCCAGGGCATCTGAACACAAAGCAGGTCCCAGACAGACTGCACACGCTGACTAAACCAGCGCCTACTTCCTTACAATAAAACACAAAAGGAATTTCAAATGGCTACTAAAGTGGGGGGATTTCCTTTAAAGAGTCAAAGTCATCTTGAAAACATTAGCGCCACCAGTAGCCAAATTCCTCCTCATTTTTGGAAACAACTGTAGCAGGTTTTTAGTGTTTTGCTTGCTTTTCTAACTTTATTCAATGACTTTTGCTTCTAGGGTTGGTGGGTGGTTAGATGGTGAGGATTCAGTGGGAGGCCCGTCCCAACAGAAGCTTAGTAAAGGGGAGAGAGTGCGTAGCAAGCAGGCGGGACAGTGCTGGATCCGAGCCCAGTGCAGAGGTGGTGGTGGTGGTGGTGGTGGTGACGGTATGGGGGTGCAAGCAAGCGCACGCCTCCGACACTCTCTCCACACTGCATGCTTGTGGCGTGAGTTTAGTGGATGTGGTCAGCGCGGGGGCGAGTGAAGTGGAAAGAGAGCAGGACAAGCTAAGGCAACAGTGAACGGAGGAGTGAGGAAGATGGCCTTTAACATACACAGAGGATCGATCAGGGCAAAAGATTGACTGAAATGTAGATTAGGGTTAGGAAAACTTTGCCAGGGGCGTGTAGGAGTCGAGTGTGTCGGTGAGCATATGTTGTTCAGTCTCTACAAGAAAGTGTGTATGATAGTTGAGCAATGAGGCTGTGTTTACAGAGTGGAGCCACATGCTTGCAGTAGCTGGGTGAAAGCGATTTGCCTACTTTTTATTTTTTCATATTTTCCCACAAAAGTGCAATGCAAATAAATGTGCCCGGAGAGATGTTTCTCCAGAGAAAAAAAAAAGAAAAAAAAAGCTCCACCCACTTCACCCAGCTGTTCATACAAGATATACTTTGACATGATCGGGATAAGAGATTCTAATCCTAAGTAAATTAGTCCAACTGGCATGTCTCGACTTGGAGGGATGCTGACCAACAATGGAACCACAACGAGCTGTTAGGCCACAGAAAAAGCAAAAACAAGTAATATCCAAATGTATCAAACGTTGAAGCAATCTAGTTTGAGCAACATCTCTGGCAACTTTCTCAACACAAAACAACAATGTCCAAAATGGGCTTCACATGTCTGAAAAGTTTCCGGTGTTACGGGCTTTGGACAAAAAGACCAGTTCACATACTATAAGTGGCGCAGCTATTGTACTGCTCAAGAGACAATAACATATCTGGTCAAAGTATAAGCTGGCAGTAGGTAAAGGGTTTTCCCAAAGGAGAAGCTAAGGTTAAACTGAAGGGATGAAGTGTAAACAACATAGTGGTGCTTGTACAAAGGGCTTGACTTAAAACAGACGCAGATGTCCCAATCCAGTTTTAACTTGAAGATGCCTGTTTTAATGTCACTAAGTTATTTAGGTCATTCACTGTTAAATAAAAAACATATTCTTTCATTTATCTACAAGTACTTCTGCTTATTCCCAATAGTGATTGCCAGTGGCTGGAGCCTATCCCAGTAACTATGGACCAGAGGCGAAGTACACCCAGGACAATGGTCCGTTAGTCACAGGGCAGGGGGTTTCACATCTGCACTGTTTGGTCTGGACTTACGGACTTTCCCATTTGTTTCAGACCAAATTCTTAGGTAATCTGGACAAAGGTCTGGTTCGATTGTAGTGTGAAAATGCTTTTGGTGATAGTTTGGTTTGGACCAAATCCAGGAAGTGATATACGTTTAAGCATGCATAGAAGAACAAGTGTAAGTGGGTAAGAGGGGGACAGATCTCAGTATGGTTTAAAATACAGTAGAAACTCAAAAACACCATCGCACACTCTGCCATTCTATGTCAAAGATGTTTTATTTGATGATGATGATGATGATTACGTTTTGGCTCAACAGCCTTCGTCAGATCAATCAGGCTGTTGGAATGGCAGGGTGAGCGATGCTGTTGTTTTCCAGTGTCTACACCTCGGATTAAAAAACATTTTTGGGATGTGCATTACCTCTCTATTTTTAAAGTACAGTAGACTCATGGATTATGCTGCATTAAACTACTCTACAGAACCTGGGCGACTTTAACCTATCTTAAACAATGCATTACATGTTTACACTGTTAATGTTATATTAATAATAGCCTCTAGAGTAGCCTATCTGCATCAGTCTCATTGTTAAATTTGTTCTTTTAAACAGAAAAACAAGGTGACATTTGACCCCTTTTACCACATTAAACTTTGTATTCATGAGGCACGCCCCATTGTCATGATGATGGTAATGATAGCTTCTAGGACAGTCCCACAGTGCAGATTTCAATACTATCGTGAAACCAAAAGTTACCAAACTAAACAAAAATTATAGAACAATTGCAAGTGCAGACCTTGGTCCGGTCTTTCAGGGGTGAAAATGCCCATAGATTTACCCGATCACCTATACATCTATGTTTTTGGATGGTAAGAGTACTAAGAGAGAGGTTTGAACCCACAATCTTCTTGGTAAGTAACAGGAGCGCTAACTAATCTGCCTCCATGCAAACAGCATACTGGCATATACAGTATATTTTGGTTTGGCAGACTTAGAAGTGTGAGGAGAGATGTTTTGTAAATCTTTTTTGCACAAGGGAAACCTTCACATGACTAACACAACAATTAAATTAATTGGTCATACACGTATAGTCATTCCAAAGGTGCCTTTACAGGAAAACTGTGCTGAGTCATTTTTAGCAGAATATAATTCAGGTTGGGACACAATAGGAGGATGATACAAAATTAGCAGCAGGACTAGGGCGTCGACATGAGTTCGCGGCCAATTACCTTCAACCCACATATCCGACTTCACATTCAATAAAACAGAGATAAAACACAATGTTACAACACCCATTCTGACTATTTCATTCTCTGAAGCCCAAATGTTTATGATGTAACAGGAAATGCATATCACTCCCTTGTCAGTGCTGTTGCCTCTCATTACCAAATGTTTTCTCTACAAGCACCGCCTTGTTATTTCCATCATCATTACTTTATTAAATTCACTCCCTGCAAATGACTAAAGCAATCCCTGTTTTGTGCCTCAGTTCGCATAAAACTTTAGAGCGTCTTATGGAGTGGCCAATAAACAGGGTGATATTTTGTTGAGAGCCGCACACTGTTCTTTGTATACAGCATCATACTCTCTTCAAGGAGAACCATTTGTTATCTGTCCAAAGTTTGCTGCTTGTTAACTGACCCATTGTTACAAGAGCATTTCAGGGCCACCGCTTGGCTTTTTAATCCTGAGGCATGAAATTGTGATTACCATAGTGGGGCTCATCCATCTCATCCTCTCATCTATAAACCCAATAAAAAAAAAAAATATTCGTAGTAGAACATAAACAACATATAAGGTGAAAAATAATAGCACAATTTGATGGCAGCAACACATCTCAAACAATTGGGATTGAGCAACAAAAGGCTGGACAAAATCTTACTATAACAAAAATTGGTTATAGTAATTCATTAAGTTAATTGGCAACATTTTAGTTGAGAAGTATGGGTATAAAAGAAGCAGTTTACAAAGGCAGAGTCTGTATTATCAATATTGGATGTATGGGATGCTCATGATCTTCAGATCATTGCGTGACACTGCATTAAAAACAGACATAATTTGTACTGGAAATGACTGCATGGATCAGGAACACTTACAGAAGTCATTGTCTATAAACACAGTTTGCACAAATTCAAGTTACACCTGTATCATGCAAAGAACAAGCCAGTAAAATGTTCTTTTTTTAATTTTTTTTTGGAGACATGTGGCTGCCATCACTTTCAAAATGAGCTATTATTTGAAATAAAATTGTGAAATATCTCAATAACACTTGAAATGTTTTTTAGGTTGTTTATTGCGCAAACCTTTTGACACAGTGTCCCAACTTTTTCAGAATTGGGGTTACACAAATCACTAAACATCCTGATTTTGATTTGACTTCCTGCCTTTCCCTCACCGCTCCTGTCTTTTCGCACACTAACACAAAACGCCCACAGCTGCGTCAGGCCATCTCCCGAACAATCCAATCTGTTTTCTTTCCCATGATGTTTCCCATTGGCACAGGGAAAAGAAAATCAGATTTACTCCCCCACAGGGCCCACGCAATTGCACTGATATGGAAAATGATTTCAGTGCTGCTTGAGCCCATAAACATTATTTTGGTCTCCCCTGTTAATGACACATTTCTTTCCCAGCATTGTGGGTCTCACAGAGGAAGACATGAGTGTGAGGAGCTAAAATATCTGGGAGGATGAGGAGGAGGAACGGGGGTGGAATCCTCCAGGGGCATTGCACAAAACTGGGGAGGCTGTCACCCCTAAAACTGCATTCAATACAACCCTAAAAAAATGTTAGGACTCTCTGGGTCAACTGGGTTTGTATTTTTTTAATTTTTAATTCATCTGACTATATAACCATGTTCCTTCGGTCCTTTCCATGAGATTTGGCAAGACAGCAGTGTTAATGGCTCATATTCACATATAACTTCTTCTTGGCATGATACAGCTATAACTTAGATTTGTGCAAACTGTGTTTATAGACAATGACTTCTGGACGTGTTCCTGATCCACGCAGTGATTTACAGTATATAATCATGTCTGTCGCTTAAGGGGCTGAAGGTGATGAGCATTAATACATCCAAAACTATTAAGACAGCCTCTCTCTAAAATGTTGCTTTTATACCCAGACATTTTACAAAAATGTTGCCAATTAACCTAATTTGTTGCAATATGCTGCTCTAGCTATATTTTTATAATGAACTTTATCCCAGCCTTTTGTTTCTTCATTCCAACTGATGTTTTGCTGCCTTCAAATTCAATATGCAAAGGTAATCAAGCATGCAAAAACTTAAAATGTCATGGCCTTCAAATGAAAGGAAATGAGAGAACGACAAATATCCAGGCTGGAACCTCTTCTCTGTCTCGCTGACAACCCGATGCTTAACACATTGCATTTGGCTGCAGGGCTTAAAGCAGTCCTACTACAATTGTGTCATGCAGCCCACATATCTTTTTATTGGTGTTATAGCAGCCAATATGGCAAAGCCCCCTCCCTCCTCCTCCTAACTGAACACAGGGATAAAATTTGTACTTTTAGTGGTAAGTTACAAACAGTCTCAGCCCGAGGCGTACTGTCAGCGAGAGGAGCACGCAGTCGCCTCCAGTCTTAAACACCGCTCGTTTAATATATCGCTGTTGCAAACAGACACCACCAAGCCAACTGCGAGGCACTAAACCCCCCATTTGGCGTCCATTAAAGTCCATCTGTATGACCAAGCAGGAGAACAGGAAATAGCCACATAAGATGACACTAAAAACTGTCGCGTTCTTTCAGATCAGTCAAACTCACAAGCATGGATTTGATGTGTCCTGTTTGAGTGGATTCAGGGAAAGCCCGCCACTGTTTTAGGGTGGTATAGGGAAAGGTTCAGGGTCTTCCCATCAAAGCATCTTGGGCCGTCCTGAGAGGAAACTGCACTATCTTTAAGAGTGTCTGGCAACCTCTGCTTGGTCACCTGCTTGGCGACCTGGCAGAGCTGCTGTGTAGGGAAGCACCACATTTTGGTTTCAAGTTTAGTTAAAAGATGGAGGTTGTGCAGTACTTGTTATTTTTTGTTTGTCCCTTTTATATGTATTTTTTTTATTAAATAAAAATATATACAGTATATATTGTCATATAGCTCAGTTGGTACAGCATGAGGGTCATAGAGCGATTACAGCTTACCTTAGTGTTGTTGGTTCAAGTCTAGACTTCCCAAAAAAAGGGAGAAAGGCCCAAAAAATATGTTTAAAAAAAAAGTTTCTTCTTTTCCAGTGGAAACGGCACACTGAATGTTGTGGATCTGGTTTGTTTTACAGCTGATGACTGATCTGTTTAAGTCCACTGGTTTTATGTTCATGGTGGTGAGCAGAGATGGGTGACTAACGGACGCTTGCGTGCCATGTTTTTTGCCAACACAGCCAAAGCTTCGCCAGCTAGTTCATGGACACACAGTTGCCTGGTAGTGGGGAAACAGCAGATGAAAAAACAAAGTCTTCAGCACTATGCTCTCTAATTAGTCCCCTGTTAACTTTTGAACTTAATTGGTTAATTGAGATGTGGTTACACTGGGCAGGTTTCCTCTCCCTCAGGGTGACCATACGGCTCCAGTATTTCAGCCTGGCACGTCCTGGCACAGGGGGTGGCTTATTCCTCTCACACTCTCTCCTGCTTTGGTTCTTTTTTAGCATCCCGCCGCTCCAGTGACGAGGAGTAATGGTGCTGCGAAAGAGGCAGTAAAAGTGTGTTTTGTGAGTGCTTTTTAGCTGAGATTGTGCTCGTAGACTGCACATATGCTTTCACCACATTAAAGCAGCTCTCTGCCTCACCGAGCCTGGGTGGTCTAACTCTCTCTTTTCACAACCAACAGTCTCAGATAGAAGTGTGTTAGGACAGTGGAGCTCTGGGGAGGGAAGTTCTTATCCATAATCTAGAGAAGACTGGACATTAGGATCAATTGCTTATGGCATAATAAATACAGAATTTTATTTGTATCTTTGTTTTCCTGGTATCCTGAGTTTTGAGATATGGAGATACTGAAGATACTAACTTCACTTGCTAACAAAAAACAATTATTAGTTTTAGTAAAACCTTTACCATTGATAAAAGGGTTTTGTGGCTCAACTAAAAGAGCATTTACCCCTTCATCTATTTATTTTATTTTAATTGTTCTATTTAAAATGCAACTTTTTTTTGACCAAGCAACTTTCAGAATAAATCCTGTGATTAGCCAGCATTTTACTAAAAACTGTTCTGCATTTTTTTTTTAACTGTCAGTTTCATACTCATAGTACAAAGAACCCAAAAAGTATAGTGTAATACATACAGTACAAAGCCAAACTGACAGAGGCCCATATGCCTTACTCAAGCTTCTTCTCTTGGTTATGTATAATGATAAGCACAACAGCACATAAATCTGGAAGCAGCTCCATTCACATGAGCAGGTTTTGCTTGCTGCCTCCCTCTTCCCTTTCATCCGCTCTTCTCTCTCGCTCCTCTGGGTCCCATCACTCATCTCCCCTCTCAGTTTTCCCTTTCCTTCCTCACACCCTCTTTATCATCCTCTATGGTGCTCCCTGCTGCCCCCTGCTGCTCAGTGCCATATTTCTGTCCTTCGCTATCTACAAACCTTCTCTTTAGGCCCGCCTCAATCCACATTCATCAAAGTGTGACAACAAAATTTTTAATTTTAATTCCTTATTTAAGAGTGTTTTACAGTGATTTTTTTGGTTGCACCTACAAGTTTTCTATCAGTCGTCACTGATAACTAGACACACTTAACCACCTGAGTCCAAAATTTGCAATGCTGAAAATATAATGACCCTGACACGAAACAGGTATCTTCTAGTTCAGGGATAACTGCTCAATCCATTGAGCCACAAAGCACTTAGTCTGACGATGGCCACTAAAACTGAAATGTGTTCCTTTACTAACGCCCATTATCTGCCTTCAACCGTGCAGTGATTCGCATAATGATTTGGAATAGGTGTTTAGGCTATCCTGACGCAACCCTACTTGGGCTTGGGACCGGCACAAAGGCTACACTGGCTTGTAACCTTTGTGGCTGGATTCTTGCAATATATACAATCCTTACAAATAATCCACACTACAACCTAATAATTTCCTTTGTGATCCGCTTTCTGTCATTTCCTGGAAATTTTATTCAAATCCAGGACCATTACTTTTGGGCTTATCTTGCTTATTGAAACAAAAACCTAACAATTTTGGCAGAATTAACGATAAATATGTTTCAGATTGTAGACCAGAATCCTGAAGTGGACCAAGGGTTAAAACACTATAGCTGCAATGTGCCATTCTCGGACTTAAATTTTCTCTCTATTTCATATATTGCCTGACATCTACTTGAGGTCACAGAGAGCACTGCTGGACATAGGACATAGAAGGCAGCTTTGCCGCTGCCCTCAGACGTCTCCTCCACTGCTCTGTAATATGATAACGTCCTGAAGTGATGTGTGTGTGAGAAACACTAAGCAGCTCCCTGCTCTGGCTTCTCTCTGTCTGATGTAGCCTGTCATAAGCCCAGAGACAGAGCAGTGCAGATAACAGAGGCGAGAGCCGCAAACCCAGCCTGCCCAAGGTCTTTCTGCAGCCCTGAATATCATTTGCCCGTGGTTCACAAGGGAGAACAAAGGAGAAATGTTTTATTCTTGTTGCGCCGGCCAAGACAAATGCAAGCGTTTTTGTCCTGATAACCTACAGACAAGGAGAGGGGAGGCACCTGGGTCGACAAGGCCAAATACTATACCACTTTTAACTTGTCCAGAACACACGGTACAATCTTTTCTCAGCCAACACCAACAAGCACAGGGGCGCAGCATCAGGGAGTGCAGCCAGGGCAACTGCACTGGGACCCAGAACTTTTAGGGGCCAATGAAAGCAAGCCATGTCTTTTTAATCCAATTAAATGTATGGCTTATTACAGAATATGATACCAGCACTTATCATCTGAGATTGTGTTTGGTGGAAATGCTAAATGTGCACTGGGGCCCCTCATCTCCCACTGAATAGTTTTATTTGGAAATTAGAAAGGTCAGAAAAAATATAGCAAGGTGTTCAGTTCAGCATATTGCACCTATGAAAGATAAAACTTGAGAAACTGATGATTTTGCAGTGGTCTCTTATTTTTTTCCAGAGCTATAGATAACAAACTTCCCAAGTGTAATAGTCTGTACCAGGTACCAGGTAGTTGAAGACTACAAATTTACAAATTTTTCTTGGTGACACTGTGAGGGGCCACACGCTCTCATAAAAGAAAAGCATCAAGGCAATCTCAACCAAACTTGGTGTGCAAGTAGAGCTTGAGAAGAGTTACAAAATGCTTTTTAAATTTTTGTTCTACAAGTTTCTATGCCAGAGAACTGAGCAACATCTTCTCAGGACGACCCAAAGCACTTTTCTGGTGAAAATATAAGTGTTCTTACTTGGGACCCAATGTTTTTGCATTACTAATATTCTGGTGGCCAGATGAAAAGCTCTGGCGGGCCGGATGTGGCCCGTGGGCCGCCTGTTGACTATCCCTGGTCTATACTTTCAAGTTCGCACAAGGTCAGCCAAATTACAGTAAATTATTTTATACAATCTTTGACTTTAAACTTGAGTTATGTCTACCGACCACTGACATTGGTCATCTGTGGAATTCTTCTGCCGGGGCCTGCACAACATCTGCAGCAGCACACTTGAGCAGAGATGAGTCAAATTAGGAGCATTTCCTGCAATCTGTGCAGAGGATAGAAGGTCATCTTAACCAAACACTACTGTAACACAGAGCAGGGCAGCCATAAAACTCTTTTCCTTTCTGCTTCTGCTGCTTAGATTGATGTGAGCCTTAACAGGGCCGGGTAGAAAAGGCAAAGCCAAGGTCAAACCCGAAAGAGAGAGAGAAAAAAAAGGAGGATATTGCCCTGATCAATAGCTCAAGGCCTGTCTGGTTGGCTGCATGGATGCACAGCATTGCAGCCGTCGATCTCCCTCATAGTGATCACATCTCGCTGGCTGGACACGTAGGTGTGGCCTCATCATGGTCATGTGACACCGGTGCTTGGTTCAATGCAGAAGGATCAGAAAATGGGAGAAAAGCTGTCCAGCATATGATCAGTCTTAACAGATGTGCTGCAGCTGCTTGCATTTTTCTTAACCACAGAAGCAAATCCTAAAATGTGCACACTAGTGCATTCAAACAGATATGGTTGTAGTTTTAGTTTTGTTTTTTGTTTTGTTGTTTTTCTGGAACATCAAAACTTCCTATGAAAATTCCCATTCAACATTTTATGTGGAACCATTTTAGCTTTTTTTTCTTCTTCAATACATTGCTGGACTCTTGGGTGTACAGAAACTGCAACCAAAACATGTTGAAAGTGGCAGATTGCAAACTAACAGAATTTAAATTAAAGCCATATTTCTCAACTAGCCATGGACCACTGGCAGTCTTGGGTCTCATATAAAAACCTTACATCCCAAAGTAACCATTACACACACTTTGAACATGTACGTCTGTGAGTGCGTTTGTTGGCTTTTCTTATTTTTCTTTAATATACACTTAGCTCAGGCAGCCATAAAATATGTCAGCACCACGGCACGAGCCAGGAACCCTCCGACTGCTAAGAGAGTGAAATGATTTGGGAGAATCATTGGAAGCATGAGAGCAAATTGTAGTCTTGGAGGTCCCAGGATGAAGCATCAGGATGTGTAGCCGTGCCCTTTTAACCACGGGAGAGCAAGAAGAGCTTTCAGCAGGTTCACACAGCAACCACGTGCCAAGCTGAGTCTAGACCTGGCAGAGGCTGCAGCAGTGAGAGGAGGAGGGGGAGAGACAGGGAAGAGAATAAAGAGGGTGATTTGAGGCGGTAAGAGGTAGAAAACCTACTGAAATGTTTTGACATAAGAAGTAGTTATGTGACACGAGTACTTAAACACTGGATCAGTTTGGAAGAAAACTACCTCCTTGTGAGCCCTCTCTCTCCTTTTTACTACTCTCTCTCAGCCTGGTACGTCACATCCACACAAGTCATAGCCACAGCTGCCAATAACAACAAACTGCCCATTCACTGATGGCAGCGCTCTTCTAATTGTCAAGCATTTTAGTTTTTTTGCCAGGTCGATCCAGCCACAAGGGGTCACAAGCCAATGTACTCTTTGTGGAATAAATGGAATGGGTTGCACCAGGAAGGGCATCTGGCATAAAACTTATGTCAAAACCATAAATTTCAAATCACTACATACTATAAGAGCCAGAAGATGTACAGTGGCCACCCCAGAAGAGAAAAAGCGAAAGGAAAAATGTTTCTTTGCCAGGTGGATAGTTGTGTTGAAGAATGTTAATTTAAAAGTGATTGCTTAAAGATTTCACATTTTGAATCAAGGATGTAAAATTGGTTGTTTGAAGCTGCTTATGTATTTTCATGTAATACTTGCCATGTATTCTTACAGTGTGTTCAACTTTGGCATCACAAGAAGCAGTTGTTTTGACCTGCATGGCTACAAGGCACATTCCCTCACATCTCCAGAGTGCAAGAGTGTGGCTCTGAGCTGCTCTGTGCTTCTATCTCCTCACTGTATTTGCTCTGGCACAGTGTTGTACCGCGGGGCCAGCTTTGTGCTCCTCAGATAAGAGCACAGTTATGTCAACACTGGCCACTGTAAAGGAGCCGGCTGTTCATGTTGACACTCTGCTTATTTACTCACAGTCTCTAATGTACTAATGACTCCACACATCTGAGGGTAGAGCCCCCTCCTGACCTCATCAGGTACTGCCTCGCTTATATACAAGATAGAAAAGAAAAAAAATTAGATAGAAAAGCCCTAACTTCAAAATTTATGAGATAGTGATGGTAACTTAAAATAATTGAAAACAGGGTATTGCAACTCAAAATGTGTTGTTGATGATTGGTGTACAACCCCAGATACAAAAATGGGATATGATGTAAAATGAAATTAAAACCAGAATATACTGATATGCATATACATAAAAAAATTGATTCACAATAGAAAATAAACATAATATTTTACCACTTCATAATAATAATTTCAAATTTGATGGCAAAATGTCTCAAAAAAGCTGGAATGGGGCAACAAAAGACCAGATTTTGGACATCTAAACATCTGAAAAAATGAAAGCAGCCCCTTAAAGAGGGGAGTTGTCTAACATTTCCACTAGATCTGCCATGGTAGAAGTGGTTTTCAGGAGGTAACATTTTGATAAAACCAAATATATACGTATCTGGAAACTATATTTGAAATTTGTTGTTATTAACAGCAAATTTCACACAATCACCATTTAGCTGCTTTAATTAATTTAGTCTTGGTTTACTCTTTGTCCTATGTGAATCCTTTTTGACAAGTAAATTCAGTGACTTATGTTTCTGTTTTAACTGAAGCAACACTATGTCAAAATAGCACCAGTCATATGATTATTGTGATACTTAATATAGTTATTGTATGTTTTTCTATTATTGTGTTGCCCTACTTGAAACTGTGTAAGCTATGTTCACATTCAGTACATTCAAAATGGTTAACTCTTCAGAAAAATCCCTAGTAGACTGAGACAACATCAGCGTGCATATTGAGCTAATGGTCCAGTGCAGCAGTCCATGCATAATTAGTTAAGGAGGGTGTGTGTGTGTGTGGGGGGGGGGGGGGTAATTGACTTCTTTGAGAAAAATCCAGATTCTTATCAGTCAGCCCCATGCTCACCAAACCAAGGCTCTCATTTATCTCCTTTTACCCTCTAACACTTCATTGGATACCTCCCTGCCCTATTGCCTGCTTTGAGGAACCCCAAAATATCCCTGCTGTGTCCTTAGCGGGCAAGGGGAAGGTGAAGCAGATTTATAGGCTCCGAGTGACTGGGTAAGGTGCACACAGACTAGGATCCAGACTGGAGCTGACCTGACTATGACCTCTGTGCAGTAATGTACTAGCTCTCAGGTATAAGCAGTAAACCTGTGTCTCTGTGGCCACAACTGCAACACTCACATATACGAGCCTCATCTGTAGCCTCTGTGAGTCGAATCACCGTGAACCAGGAACAGTGAAGTGCTTTGAATTATTTACAGGCAAGAAGTACTTAATGACAGGTATCCTCACCACAGAGAAGATGTATGCTGTGGTATCTCACAGCCTTTCAGTATTGGCATAATTACAACCCAATTCCAATTTTGAATTTGATTACAGCAACATATCTAAAGCAAGTTGGGACAGGAGCAACAAACTAATTAAAAAAATAAAAAAATTAGGAGCAATTTGCAACTAATTAGCTTAAATGGCAACATTTTAGTCAGATGGCCTGGTATAAAATGTTACAGAAATGTTGCAAAATGAAAATCTAATCTAAAATCTTTTATTTTATCACCGGCTTTTCCAGCCTTTTGTTGCTCCTGTTCCTAGCTTCTTTGAGACAAGTTGCTGCCATCAAAATAAAAAATTACATGTTATTTTTTTCACAATGTTTTATGACTATTGAAATTTCTCACTTTAGATACTCAATACGTTGTTTATGTATGTATGAGTTGGGATTATAAATGCACAAAGAAAAGAAAAAGCCACCTGCCTTCCTCTCTCAGTATAGGATTGGCCATAGATATTAAATCCACTGAAAAGCAAGGAAGGGAAAAGGAATAACATGGAAAATAAGATGAGAAATGACAAATGAGAGATTTCCTTCACAAGCCCATAAATCAGTAGAGCGGCGGGGGCAACTCGGCCTCCCTCAAGGAGCCAAAGGTTTCTCTCCTCTTTCACAGGCCTTCTCCCTTTACATCCACACACACCTACACAAACATATGCACACAGCTCCTCCGCTCCTCGCTCTCCCAGATGGTGTGTGCTGCAATGGCATCCCCAGTGCTCCCCTACCAATCTGGTTGTGGTGTAGCGGCCCACTGGCTGGCACAGAGGCACAGCTCGTAAAATCACTAGCAGTTAGGAGTGGCACAGGCTTCAAAAAGGTGCTCCTTGAAACCGGCGCTGTAAAAAGTCCAAGTGGATAAATCCTATACTAACACACAGGGAGCACGTCTGAGAACAGAGTCCAGTGGTGCGGCTGCTGCTACAGGTAAATCGTGGAGGAAATGAAAGTGTGAGGCCACAGTGGGAAAGGTGGGAGTACATGTGCAGCTGTGTTGGTGGTATTGAGCAAAGGAGGGAATAACACCAGCAACTGTCAGCAGTAAATCTGGACCACTGTTGGGCATGAGATTAAACCATAGAGTTGTGAATGGACACTCTGTGGTGAGAGAGAGGCCACTGTGAGTTGGTTAAAGCACTGGTGAAGCTTAGTGCTGGGAAACCAGAGCTCTGAGCGGGACGGTCCCAGAGACTAGCAGATTGATGGGGGTCCAACAGGACTGGGGATTTGCTTTCATTGTGAATGTTAACCATCTGCTTGGCAGGAAACAGAGTCGGCAGAGCTGGAGCAAACTCTGTTGACTGACAGATGAGACGGTGAATGTAAAATAATACATATGTGTGTTACGCGTGTGCTTGTGGTATTGATCTTAGAGGCAGCTCAACTTTCTGAAAGAAGATCTGTCAAATGGGGTACACACGTTTGCACCATGAATGTGGTGTTAATATAACACAGAAATCCAGGAATAAAACCTGATCTTTAAAATAAGTGCAGTGGAGTTATCATGGCTTAGCTACATAGTATCACACCTTCACCATGAACAGTCTTACATCAATGAAAGAATACAGAAGAAGAATTACAGTAGTTCTAATTAAAAAGCAAGTATATCAATATAATATATACACACAAATATTTCAAGCATTTATTTATATAACAGTAATGATTATGAAGACCATGTAATATAATTATATTCTAATTCTATGGAATACTGAATTTTGGTTTAACTATGAATCATAATCAGCACAAATAAAATAAATAAATGATTGATTAATTTTAATTATTTGTGTACTTAATCTCTATAACATTGTACATTATTATGGCTATAATAAAATTTTGGTATTGAAGATAAAGTGTTTATAAGCAAAGGCCAACATGCTCATTCTTCTTGTACTTCGGAGCTAAGTCACACATTAGCCGTGAATGTCTAGACCTTCCACATTCTTAAAATACACTAAACACATGTATGTACCTCTTAACAGCCACACAACTCAACACATCATTGAATCTACATGTCTGACTCCACTAAAGACCTCTCAGTGGCCTTGGCCACTTTCCAAAACCTTTTGTGCATCATCATGTGTCCTGTTAGCTCCTGAACCTTAGACCTCTGGTTTATCTGTGACCACCTACTAACTGGTGATGTATAAGCGAGGCAATGGCTCACAGAGGTCATGTGACAATGCTCAGTGACCTCTTGACCCCCGGTGAAACAACAGCATTATAAGTGCTAGATGAAGAAACAGCACATACAGCCCTAAACCTGTCACTCTGTGTAGCCAGGTACATACAGGCAGGTACATTTTCAGACCTTTTTAATGCAACTATTGACAGAAGTTAATGCCACATTGACTTGACATTAACACTCAACTCACAAAAGACACTATTTCTCAATTATTAGTGACCACATATTACTCCTATTTATTTTTTCAAACATTAATACACTAGTAATAGCTGCATGACTGCGCATAAAGGTCCCATTATTATTTATATTACTAATGTTATGTATAATGCTGCATGATTATTGTGATAACTGTCAGAAACATAAGCTACAAGAGGGTTTACTGGATCTCCAACAGTCTTGCAAGGAAATACGAAGGATGAAATATTCAAACGCCTAGGGCTGAGGTAGAATTAGGCACCTGCATCAGCCCCCACCCACCACCTCCTCACGCTGCCCTCTCAGCTGCCTGCCACTCACATCCCTCCTCGCCCCTTTCAGAAAATCTCTCCTTTGATTACTCTTTCCCATGGGCATACACAAACAACACGTATGCACACAACCACAAACGCACAGTACACAACACTGTTCAGACAGTTACACCAGCTGAGTTTTGATTTGGGAAGAAAAGTTGCTTCCACTACAAATAATGACAAGCACTCAAGAACCAAGAGTATACAGACCCACACACACAGGCATGCAAGTCAAAATGCATGACTTTCGAAACATGCAAATAGCACAAAACTTAATCACACACAGCCAGAAACACCCACCCTCCCCATTATGCTGCTGTATAACCAAAAGGCAACCAGCCATTTCAGCAGCATTTTGTGAGCAGGCCAAGTGAGAGGTCTGTCAGTGCATTAGCCAGCATGTAATCATAGCCACAACCTCGCTGCAATTAGACGTGCTACTAATTCTTCTCCGGAAATGCTGGCCTCTACCACAGCCAATAGTTTACTTTAGTCCAACATGAGAGATGTAACTCAGCTGTTCACCTCACGCTCCCGAACACACATGCACACGTCTCCAAATTATGGCCTCTAAGTCTAGTGGTGTAAAAAAAAAAAAAGAAATTGCTCATTTTATGGAACATGACACAGAAAAAAAATAAGCTAAAGATGGAGCTGGAAAAACGTCACCTAATGAAGACTGAGAAAGAGCCAGCACTTGCTATACTGATGGTTTTGCTATTAGCCCGTGAGTCAGTGCACTTGGGTGTCACTTCAAAGCATTCTCCACTATTAATCAGAGACTATCCAGCCCTCCAGCAACAGCCCCGCTGGCTGTGCCGCTAACTACCCCCCTCAACAACAACACAATGGAGCCATCATTACACCCGTTACACTACATCTCGGCCAGACAGTGCACCTTTATCAGGCCATATACCTTCTATATTCATGGCTAATTAATTTACCTGACATGTCTTATAGAACACAGGGGCTGGATAGATGGTGGCGGTGCAGTCTGTGTTTTATGGACTGATGTGGGGGAGGGTATGCACCTGGCTCTGGTTGCATTCAGCCGGCTGTGCATTTGGCCCACAGGGCTCTTCCACAGAGCACCTGCATGAGGCTGCATGAACACCCTCCCTGCTGCAGCTTTGACTGGCCTCTTCAGGTAAACCGAAAGTCAACTCTTCCCTGGCAACTCTCTCTCTGTCCTCCTGGTAACAACAGCCACTCCATTCAAAATCAGTCATCAAGCTAGACTACTACACTCTACACCCACTACACTCTTTCAAACAAGATCCTTTCTATACAGTGTCTTTAAATTATTTGTTTTGACAACTGTAATGGATAGTTTCTTTAAGTGTCTAAGGGTGAGGCCAACTGGGCAGAGGTGGAGGAGTTAGTATTTTATCAGCATAATTGTCTGTGTGTTTCAATTAGACTTACAGGGAAAATTCATGGCTGTTCAGCTTTGCTTGCTTCCCGTAATTTGCACATTCATGTTACATGAGAATGAGGGGGCTTATGATACAAGACACTCTCCCCCTCCTTCCCTGTGTGTGTGGCTGCACTGTAGTGCCTGCAGACTGTAGCAGCAGTGAGGGATGAGATAACCACTCACATTGTGAGAAAAGACTGTGAGAGCTTTGTTTTTCCGTCACTCAGTCTGCTCCCTCTCCCCCTCACTCACTCACTCACTCACTCACACACACACACATAAAAAATAGTAGCAGTGTCTGCAGAAATAGTCATGTTTCTATAATTAGATGTAAACAGAAATACTCTCGAGCTTGCTCTGTCCCACTGGCCTCACAGCCTCCTGGGAAACGAGATGCGTGTGTGTGACGACTAGGCGTGCGTGTACGAGTGGAGTAGTACACGTCAGCCTGAAATGCACCAGTATGTGTATGACAGCATGTGACACTACGCATCTAGTCTCAGTGTCACTCTCGTCTTCTTCTGTTTGTCTGTCCCTTTCTGTCTATCATCTACATCTGTCCCCTCCCCCTTCACTAGAGGGGAGGTCAGTGACCATGCATAGCAAGCAGAGGAAGCTATTGCATGCAGTGCTGGCAGACAGACACACATCTGTTGCAGAGGAGCCAGTCATTTG
This sequence comes from Bostrychus sinensis, assembly GCA_020698575.1. NCBI lineage: Eukaryota > Metazoa > Chordata > Actinopteri > Gobiiformes > Eleotridae > Bostrychus > Bostrychus sinensis. Next base: position 18,527,386 of record CM036253.1, on the reverse strand, counting down.
CCCCAGATCCTAAGGGCACACAGTGGATCAGAGAGAGGAGGCAGTGTAGCCTAGTGGTCAGCACTGGCAGAGGGGACTAATGCTGTAAAAAAAAACTACTGTGAAGGGCAGAGAGACCAACGACAGATACAATATTTCCAACATACAAATTTTACATACAACGCTAGTATTACTTTTTATAATTTTAAAATATTTTTTCATTAATATCATTACAATATTCCACATATATATTACACTGTTTTCATAAAAACATACAACTCAGTGTCACACAGAATAACCATTAAAAGTCTGCTGATTTGATTTTCTGCTGTAAAACATTATTAACATTATTAAACAAAAATGTAAAATGGTATTTTTGTTCTGATCAATGTCATAAAGGTCAAGAGTATGTGTAGGTCAAGAGGTGGGAAGAAAAATGTAAATGAGAATATGCAACAAGTCGCCTTTGGAATGAGGACCAGGCAGCTGGATGGTCCCAAGATACTTATTAAAATGGAATTCCTGATGCTAATCTTTGTTTTCTCACAAAGGCCTGACACATCCTTGAGAAGCACACTGCATGTATATTTAATGGCAACTTCCCGCATATATTTAAAAGCACACTTCATTGTTTGGTACCGTGTGTCACCACCGCCTGCTGTTCTTCAGACACTCACACAGACTTAGCCCATTATTTAAGTTTATCTGCACTCTATCTAACCTAAACCACTATGGACTGTAGACATTTGCAGATGAGACTGAGACTAAATAGGTGAATTTAGAATATCCACAACAACAAAGAAAAAGTAGGGCATACAGTAATGCTTATAAACACCAACTTCTTTTTTCCCTTTGGCCATTTCTTCCTAAGTTCGCCAAAGCAAATCCTCTGCCTCCTAATGTGCAGTGATTTGCATATTGATTTGGCATAGGTCCTTCCTTCCTGACACAACCCTCTTCCATTAATCTGAGTTTGGGACTGGCACAAAGAGTACACTGGCTTGCGACCACTTGTGGCTGTATTGCATATAAACACCAACATCTAGTGTAAATTACCACCAACAAGCACATGGGTAATATATTATAGCAAAAATGAAAAATAAAAATAAAATCACCATTGTTAATGTGTATGATTTTACCTTCTATGTTGAAAAAGAACAAAAAAAGTTTACTATTGTATTTGTAGTACTATAAAAGTATATTGCTATAGCGCTGTGTATTGGTAATAACCTGGTAATACATATCACAATATAAGTGTCACTACAATATAAACTGGTATATCACAATACTTTAAAAAACTATATATGATGCAAGTGAGTACTGCAACTGTATTTCACAAGTTGCCTATTTTTTTACTGTGTTTGATTCTGATTTCAGCCACTTTTTCTGTAAAAAAAAATAAAAAATATCTGGGCTATAATCTGCCTCTATCCATTAGAAAAAGTTGTTATGGCTGTTTGATATTGTCTTACAGCCCTAATTGCTACCCGAGCTACTTCCATACAATGTTGGCGTGTAGACTAGAACAAGATGGAGCAGACATTTGACTGTTAACAATGCACCTGTCGAGTCCTCTCACAGCCAACCATGGGGAGTCCCAGATTTGGTGGGGGGTGTCTGGAGGCGCAGGCCATCCCACCCATTCACATCACCCACCCAAACACAGCCACGCACTCAAATGAACACAGCGTTGTCAATGACCAGAGGTCTGTTCGCAACAATAGGGCGTCACTCTTTTTTTTTTTTTTTTTTTTGTTCTTTCAGTGAGCGATTACAATAATAAAACTGAAATTTAAAAACAAGTAATCTGGATTTTCTGCTTGAGCCGTTAATAATGTCTAACAGCTGTCACATGCAATACAGCTATGCACAGAGGTGAGCCTGGGGCTGCCTGAGGAGAGGCAATCTGAAACTGTGAGAGCGTGGGAGATGAGGGGGTAAAAAAATCCTTAGTGCAGAATACTTCTATTAAAGTTTAAAAGCATCTGAAAGCTAATTTTAATGTGTAGTTGTAAGGACTCTCACTGTTGTACACTTAACATAACTTTTTTCTCCATGTAAAGTGTAAAAATAGATGAGAAGGTTTTGAAATCCAATCTGCTGAAATGTGATACAGGAAGGTATTGCCTGGCCGGTCGTTCTCACCCGTGGGTCCCCTTTGTGTGTCTAGAGTGCACGCCCCACGCTCAAGGCGACGGCTCAGTGGCACGGTGCCACACGGTGTGTTGTGGGTGGCAGGTCTTTTGAAGTGTCCGCTTCTGAGGCAGCACAGCCACCAGCCAACTCTTTATCTAAAGCCGGAGAAGTGAGCTTAAGCCAGGAAGTTAAAATCCTATAAGAAAAGCAAACATGTAATATAAACTATGTAGAATGGACAGTTAGTTAGTTTGATCAGTCATCTGATTTCCACTGAATCACAAACATAAACAATTTAAGGCACTAAAGCTTTGGGCTTGTTGATCTTATCAGAGTTGACGGTAAGTCTCATTACCACTGTGAATTGTGTTTTGTGTTTTTCTCCTTGTTCATAAAACATTATAGCACCATCAATTTGATAAATAGGGGAAAAAAACAGTAATTACTATCTGATACACACATGCAATCATGATGTGACAAAAATATTGACAAGCCTATTAACTTCACACATGTGGACAGCAGAGAAGTATTTGCCAGCATTCCTTCATGGCTTTGGTTTCATATTTTTAAATCTGTATTCAATTTTACCACCACTTTTTAAATAACAACACATCATATTTCAAAATGTTCAACTGGCACCATTTCCTGAGCTTGTGTGTTTTAGTACAAATTAGTTGTGTAGTAACAATGAAACAGTGGAGCAAAAGGTGTTAAACTAATAATTTACAAAAGTTACTTTCAGAGATGCAGAGTCATATCCTGAAAGACTCCCGAGTGCCCTTGCAGGTGATTTTGGTTTCCAGTGGGAGTGTCAGGGGAAGGTGACAGATGGCAGCAGCACCAAGCAAGGTGCTATTACAGTCAGGTGTATGATGCCAGGCAACACCTCCACTATACGGGGGGACTCCTGTGACATTGTGTATGAACTGTGTCATCTCACGACATTCCACAAACAAGACCAACAACAAGCACGCTTCTCACTCGGTTTTGCAGCTGAAACAAAATGACATGGGGGGCTCCAACACTGTGCCAAATGGAACTTGGCCTAAGACCCACTGTCTGTTGCTGCACATCCACAGCGGCTCTAGGATACAAATGGCTTCTCAATGTTATTTAATAAAGCCTATATCACAGAGTTAGAATCTAAAAGGCATAAGTGATATTTTGCTAACTTTACAGGAGAAGTGAATAACAAAATTCCCCAAATTAAGTCCTAAAAGCTCAAATATGCGCTGATTCCAGAGCTCGATGAACAGTTGTTAACTCCCATTAATAAACTTTATTTTCTTTTACATTTAATGTTTTAGTCATGAAAATGTCAGGAAAGGTTTTTAATGTCCCAAGGACATAATAATGATTGATGCTTGTGTGGGTTCAGATGATTGTTTAAATCCAGGAGTGTTTCAAGGGATTCTGTACCAAAGATACAAACTTCACTCACTTAAAGAGCAAGTAGATTACTTACCATTGTGAGATAGGTTTAGTGGCTCAAAGGAAAGAGTATTTACCCCTTAACTAGAAGATCTCCAAGTTTGAACACTGTATCTTTACCATCGTGGGATAGGACCAGTGCCTTGGCAGAGGTCAAATGCTCTCCGAGAGCTTCTACTTTTTATTTTTCTTCTTCCACCCCCTTCTTTGTTCATAGCCTTTCTCAAAAGCCTGTCTAAGACTTTTGCAGTACTGTATGTTGTCAGTCTACTGTGTATTCACATATCAAACACACTTCATCCAAATGATCACAAAGTTTGTAGGAAACACAGACAAAGGGGCTTTCCACTGAACTGGACAAAGAGCGGCAGAATAACTAGCCAAGCCATAATACTAACTCAAGCCACCAGTTCTGTCAGTGGTCAACAATAATAGGGTGTAGGTAAAAACAAATGGGAGTACAAACTGTGAGACCAACAAGGCCACGCAGAGGAACACGCCGCAATTTGCACAAAACAACCTTCACCTACTCAGTGATGTTTATTCTTTTAAGGACCCTGGTTGTAAGCAGGCCTTTGCAAACTCCACCAAACACCTGTGTTTGTCTTTGAAGAATCGTCCCAACAACCACAGACCCATGGGATATTTCAGCAATGAGACGTTCAATAAAAGTCTCTGTAAAGTTATTTATTCCCCTTTGGAAAAAAGTGGGAGAAGTCAGACAGCACCGCTAACCTTTGAAGAGGGGAGGCCATTCGGATATCCAGCGAGGATATAAAAACCTAGGGAATGACAGGGACATCCTAGCAGAAAACAATAAAGGGCTGGAAAAGGACTGTTTTTTATCTTTAACAGCAGCCGTAAAACACACACAAAGCTAAGGCCGGCAACAATGGCCCAGGGCAAGGGAGGGGAGCTAAAACAGAAGTGGCAGGAAGACCACTGCTTCCCAGACAGATGGGTTGTCGCACAAATGCGAAGGAGACTTTATGAAAAAGGAAGATGTTAAGGAAGGCTGTGCTGTGTGGTCAAGATGACACAAATATGACCTGTGATTACACATTTGAAGCGGCTACGGACAACCTCAAACCCCCTGCAGTTTTCACACAACCACACCTCAAGGCCGAGCACACTGATCAGAACAATATGGCTGAAAGATGAGACCTTAGCCATAAATGCCAGCAGTAAAGACAGCTCCAGTGTGTCTCCCGCTTTTGACACTATTCAACATCTGAATCCCAGCCTCGCAGCCAAGCCGAGATCACATCCCCAAGCCAACAGCAGATAAAATTACTATTTGAAAGTCCTTGTAAATGAATTGGCTGAATTAAACACCATTAGATGAGTTTACAAGTCGGCATCGGACTCCCCCGCACAAGAGAAGTTGGGCCAATGTCACATTCCCAAGAACGCTGCAAGTGCAAACTATAAATCGACCACCTGACATGCATTACAAATGACTGGTTTGTAGTAGGTGAAGATGGACAGAGGCAAATGTGCACTGACAGGATCTCAACCAGTGTTGTGTGTAACATGGTTCACTGGGCAAGAAGGTAGTGGGGAGTGTGTGTTTGTATCAGGAGATCGCCGATGGCATCCCAACTCGCTGGTGTGGACTAAAAAAGAAATCTCCTCCGCAAAATATGCTTAAATTTTGTAACCCGGCAAGAGTGGTGCCAAGGGAGACATGTTGCAACAGCCATCACTCTTTTCATCAGCAACAGTGAAGAACATTCACGATAAGTACTTCGGTAAAGTCAGAGGAGCACCACATCAGAAACCTGCCTCTGAATGCATTTTTACATCAACACTGAAATATTCATGCTTATTTGTTAAGTATTCATGTGAACCAGTGCACAAGTTAGTCCCAGAGGAGAAAAGTGCAGATAAATTAAAGGAATCCACCACACTCCACAAACAACATACTCAAGTTGTCCAGAGGTCGCCAGCACAGAGAATACGCCTGACGGACACTTTTGACTGGTGGGACCGGGACCTTTTATACAGATAACAGAGGATTATCCAGCCACAGGGAGTCACAAGCCAGTGCGCTCCTTGTGCCAGTCCCAAGCCTGGATAAATGGAGAGGGTTGCGTCAGGAAGGGCATCCAGTGTAAAACCTATGTCAAATTAATTAGGAAATCTCTGCACCATAGAAGGCAGATTTGTTGTTGCAAACCCAGAAGATAAAAGAAAAGAAAAGAAGAATACAAATAATATGCACGATTGAATATTTTCAACACACAACTTAAATGTGTTGAAAGAAACAAAATACTGTGTTTTAATTGCACTACAACTATCAAATGTAAAAAAATGTAACCAGTGAGGTACATTTTTATTACATATAAATTTGAAATTTACTTTGGGTGCCGCCATAACAAATTGCCATCTTATTGCTATGAATAATTGTGAATTATGCTTCATTGCTCATCCACCTTGCATTATGGCATGCTTGACATTTCCAAATATTATTAAAATAATAAATCAACAACGATAGCGTATCTTTGCAGCGCAGTAACAAAATAATGTAAATTAAGCTCTGAAGATTTAAAATGTATGTAAATGTATTTGTTAATTAAATCAAGTAAATGAAATAGAAAAATATTTTGGGGGGATTTTACAAGCACACTTTATGTGTTATGCAAGGAGTGAGAACAATAATGCACCTGACATTTAGGGGTCGTCTTCATGTTGATGTGGCTCAATAACACAGAGGAAACATCATAACTGGTTGGAGAAGCACCATTTCTCTGCAGAAACATTACGCTCAACCTCCAACAAAATGAAAAGAGTTACAACATACAGACGCAGCCTGTGTGTGTGTGTATGTGTGTGTGAGGAGAGAGAGTGTGTGTGAGTGCTGTCAAGAGCAGAGCGAGAAGATGAATAGAGAAGTGTTCCCATGAATTCTACTGAATGACTAATTATACTTCATGTATGCAGGGATTTTTTATATTCTTTCATAGCCCTTTTAAAAACAATGAACTGAAAAAAGTCTTTGATTACCACCAAGTACAACATGCAGTTCACTGGGACAATGCACAAGAAGCACAAATACACAAACTATAATATGAGTCACTGTCAAATATTTCATTTATAAAATCAACTAAAGCTGCATTAAGAGAAAAAATCAACAAAAAACAAACTTGACACTTCTTAAATAAATAAAAATTGAGTCACTACTTTCTATTTTGCCATACTAGAGAAATCAATTTAAAAGTGGACAAATGTATACAAGTCACAAATCTAAATTATACAATTTTTAATAACACTATGATTTGTAAATTAATAAGTTTTAATTGTTAGCTATAATTACAATACAAACTTTGTCATTTGCAAATATGTGCAAAATATAACCTACTGAATAATGTAATAATTAACAATAACCCACGTGCAACAATAAGACGTATGTTGATAAATGATCATATGAATCAGGTTATACAGAAAAATGTATTTTGTTATTCCTGTAATGCCAAAAGGCAATATTTATATTTTATATAAAACAGAGAAACACCCCAAATGTCAATTTAAAATTCCATGGCATTTACCCAACTTATCAAATATTATTTGTTTAACTAAGACGCCTTTTATTACTTTTGATATATTTAAGCTGTAAATGTTGATTTGGCTTAATCAAAATTCCTGTTTCAAGGTCTGTGTAAACTTAATTTCCTATGATTTATTTGGTGATATTTGAAGAGTGCCACTCTGTCGACCTTTTATATTAAACAAAGCCTCCGTCTATGAAACATCTCGCTTTCAACATCACGTACTGCAGTCTACAGAACGCGCGTATAGCCTTCATGCACCAGCTTTACGCATGCCTATTATTGGCGGTACGTACAGCCTATGGCTGCCACAATGGCTGTAGAGTGACAAAGGGACGTAAGTGTTTGACTGACCTGAGTGGGGAGCCATTGGTATGTGCGAGGGGTAGTATTTCCCCGGCGGGAAGTGACCGGCGTGCTGCACAGAGCCGTGTCCGGAGGGAGCGATCCTAGAGGCGGCTCGATGCACCAGGGCGCCCCGCTCTGACAGGAGGTGCGCCTGAGCCGCAAAATCCCGTCCTTCCATTCCGAACAGGGCAGAGTAATCCGAAATCCGGATAGGGCAGCTCAGCAAAAGCAAATGCAACCCATATACGAATCCTTCCTTTTAGATTTATGTGTTGCATTCAGTCGATCGCAGGCTTCTCCAGCCAAATACGCAGCCCCTGATCATCTTTTCTGCCAAAGAGAAATTACAAACATTATAAGCCATGCATTTGTCTGCTAAATATTAAAACCGCAATGTAGTGTTGTCAAGATGCAACAGAAAACACGTCATATTCTTACACCAAAGTCTGCTTGCCTTGTGAGGGTTTCTTTGGATCACAGCAACCATTTCGACCTAAACTAATTGTGCTAAATAAGTGATTGCACAGACTATGCAACCGGTCAGCGAGGCTTCT